>NWBT01000034.1:71309-90368 GCA_003386485.1 Colletotrichum lentis
GGCTGTGGGCATCCACTGGTGGTTGTCACTTAACCTCGTCTACGTTGTTTCTAAGCTATCTATCCTTCGTACTTTCCCAACAACTTTGCTCGTCTTGACATCTCTCTTCCCCTCGTCGGAATCTTGAATGTTGTGGTTTTTGATCCGGTGAACTCCCATCACACTACCAAGCTTTCCCAAGACCCGACTGCTCTCCTCGAACCTCGAACCTCATCGACGCCGAGGCACGCGACAACTCAACGAAACCACTGCTGATAAGAGCACGAGAGAAGGACGATTCCCCCCCATCACCGCAAGCCATCCTCGACTCGACCGCGCCAATATGTCTGCCGCCGCAATGGACCACTCGTCCAAGAGGCCGCCCCTCAACCTGGAGCACCACTTCTCCTCGGTCACCCGGCGTCGCACGCCCAGCAAGATGAAGGAGTATTACAAGTACTTTGAGATTCCGGGCATTGGAAATCTGGCCGGAGGTGAGTCTTTTCGAAGCCAGCCTCTCCAAGTTTCACACCCTCCCCCCCCTTTTTGATACGGCGATACGGCGGCTTCCCGGTAGTTGCGCGGGCGTTCCCTTCAAGTTTGGCGACCCCGAGTTGTTCTCACCGTCGTGCTTGGCCCGCGGGCGGGTCGTACATGCCGTGATGCATACCTTGCGTTGCGTGCTTCGCGCTCCGCGTTGCGATTGCGCCTTTTGCGCGCCAACAGCCCAATGATATTCGCAATCCCGATCTCGGGCACCAGGGGGGGGGTTTCTGGCCTTCTTTTTTTTTTTTTTTTTTTTTTTGCTAGGACACGACTCGCTGACTGCATGCCCCTCGTCTTTCACCCCCCCCTCACAGGCCTTCCGCATTCGAGCCTGTTCCCGTTCGATACCCTTGAAGCGCAGGCGGCGAAGCCCGAGCGTTGGGAGCCGTCCCCGATCCCCGACGACGGCGCCACCGCCGCCGCCGCCGGCAAGGACAAGGAAAAGGACGTCAAGGCAGCCCGGCACGTCACCGTCCCCAAGACCGACGCGGACCCCGACCCGCTCCGGCGCATCGACGTCGCGACGGCGCTGCAGTACGGCACCGCTGAGGGGTACCCGCCGCTGCGGTCCTTCGTCCGGCAGTTCACGCGTGAGCACCTGCACCCGAACGTGCCGTATCTCGGCGGGCCCGAGGTCATCCTCAGCTGCGGGGCCACCGACGGCTTCTCCAAGACGCTGGAGCTGCTGACCGACACATGGGACCCGACCCGGCAAGCGGCCGCCGAGAGGCCCGGCATGCTGTGTGAGGTCTTTGTCTACAGCCAGGTCCTGACCCAGGCGTTGCCGAGAGGCGTGCAGGTCGTCCCCGTCGAGATGGACGAGGGCGGCATGAGCGTCGCCGGGCTGGAGGAGGTTCTGGCGGGGTGGGATGAGAGGGACGGCAAGAGACCGTCCTTTTTGTACACCGTAACGTAAGCTTTATTTTTTTTTACTTTTCTCTTTCTAGGGTCCCCCTTCCTGTCTCTCTTTTTCCCAGAGACACCGCATGGCTGACACGTGGCGGGGTGATAGTATGGGTCACAACCCGACCAGTGGCGTCCTGTCGGTCGAGCGCCGCAAGGAGATTTACGCCGTCGCCAGCAAGTACGACGTTATCATCGTCGAGGACGACCCGTACTGGTATCTGCAGTACCCCTCGGCCGTTGTGGCCGAGGCCAAGTCCCGGGGACTCGAGACCCCTCCCCCCGCTCCGGCTTACAAGCCCGCCAAGTCGTCGGGCTACCCGTTCATCGACTCGTTGACCCCGTCGTTCCTCAGCGTCGACACCGATGGCAGGGTCATCCGCCTGGACACCTTTTCCAAGACGATTGCTCCGGGATGCCGACTGGGTTGGATCACGGCGCAGCCCGCCATCATCGAGCGTCTCCTGAGGTAATGTGCCTTTCCCCGTCTCGCTTTTCCGAATCGGAAAAAGTTTCCGTGTCGCGAACAATAGAGCTGACGCGTGACGGCCCCCCGCCGTAGAATCACTGAGATCACTACACAGCAGCCCTCGGGCTTCGTGCAGTCCACCGTCGCCGAGCTGATCATGGGCGAGCAGCCCGCCGCGGCGCGGTCGGCCTTCGCCGCCCTCACCGCGCGTCAGAAGCAGACGTTCGAGGGCTGGCGCATGGACGGCTGGGTGCGCTGGCTCGAAGGGCTCCGCGGCGTGTACGAGCGCCGCATGAACCGCATGTGCACGATCCTCGACGAGGGGTCCATCCAGCTGAAGCAGTCGACGCCGCGCAGCGCCGACGACGCCGACTGGGGCGTCGTCAGCAAGACCAGGCTCTACGAGTTCGACTGGCCGCGCGGCGGCATGTTCATCTGGCTCAAGCTCCGCCTCGAGACGCACCCGCTGTGGATGGCGACGGGCGGCAAGAGGATACCGTTGCTCGACGGCGAGAGCCTGTCGACGGCGCTCATGTTCCTTGCCACCAAGGAGCCGTACCGCGTGCTCGTCAGCCCGGGCCTGATCTTCAGCGCCACCCCGGCCATCCGCGCCGAGAGGGGGTGGGCGTACTTCCGCCTGTGCTTCGCCGCCGAGACGGAGGAGAACGTGGACCTCTGCTCGCAGAAGCTGGCCGATGCGATCCAGAGGTTCTGGAGGATCAAGAAGGTCGAGGAGGTCGAGGACCTGCTCGGGGACTTCCGGCCGCCCCGGGACGTGGACGGTTTCGGTAACCTGGGTACCTTTATGGGATGCTGAGAAGATGGCGATGTTCGGACAAATAAGTAAAGAAAGAGAGAGAGAGAGAGAGAGAGAGAGATGTTGAGAGACGCAAAGAATTTGATGGAACGCGGATTCTACAACACACAACACATATATATACGCCACACCCGGGGAGAGAAGAGACATACATACATACATATATATAGATAGGCAGAACACATGGTACAAACACGTAGACTTATACACGGCCGCATTTACAGCCAGCACCACGGGGAGAAGGATGCAGAAGCAGCTTTTTTGTAGCTACCTTTCCGGTCAACTACGTGATCCTTGAGAGTGTACAGAAACGAGAGAAAAGGTCATATTCACATTGGAGTCGAGCCGTCACGAGGTCCGGAGGGAGGTGGACGCGCCAAGACCTCCTTCCCCCACCCAGCACATCCCGGTTTGTTTTGTTTCTTTTTTTGTTATTCAAGGGAATCATTTGTCCATTGATGAATTGAGGTCAACGTTTCCTAGTTGTCCATTACGCCTCAAAGCAACACAAACCATGCTAAAATGTAGCCCCGTCCATTTTTCAGAACCGTCCGTTCCACCGCCACCCGTCGCGCTCAGAAAAGAAGAAAAACTCGCGTTTATTTCTTCTGGGCGGCCTCCTTGGAGAATACCGCGGCGTAGGGGTTCAGGCGAAGCATGACCTGCTTGTTCTTGAGGGGGTTCTTCTTCTGGACCGCGGAGCGGCGGGTCAGAGCGTAGCCCTTGGGCTCGTTCAGGGCGGACTGGGTTTCCGAGCTGTTGATCAGACGGGTCAGGTCGCTCTGGGAGACGATGTTGGAGGGCAGCAGGAAGTCCTTCTTGAGGGCCGAGGGCTCGGTGGTGGTGCCGTAGATGGTGTCCAGGGACTTGAAGGCAGCCGAGGTCCAGACGATGAAGCGGCCGAGGTGGCCACCGGGCGCGAGCTGGAGGAGGTTGAGGGCGGTGACGGGGGAGGTCTCGACACCGGGGACGTTGCGGAAAGCGGTGACGAGCTCCTTGCCGTCGACCTCGGGGTCGTAGATGACCAAGGGACCGCGGCGCTGGCGGAAGCGGCGGCCACGGAGCTTGCCCTTACCGGCGCGGAGCTTCTTGGACTTCTTGACCTTCTCGACGTCGTCAGCGGCACCGACCGTCTTCAGGAGAGAGACGGCGGCGGCAGTGCGGGCGACGGCGGCGTTCTCGAAGAGAGCGGAGTCGACGACCAGGGGGACCTCGGGGACGTTGGAGACCTGGTGACCACGGGCCTGGAGGAGGGGGGCAACGCCGGAGGCGGCGATGGCAGAGACAGTAGCGTAGCGCCTGATGGGTAGCTGTTAGAAGCGGCATTCTTCGACGATCCTCATGTGTTTTTTTTTTTCCACTCCCCCACCCGTAAAAAGGTGGGGAGCAATGAGAGAGAGACAGGACTCACTTCTGGCCCTGGTTGACCTTGACGTGCCACTTGCGCCACGTCTTGGTAGGGGCGAACATGCGACCGGAACGGCACATGTTACCGAAGGCGGCCTGACCGGCGCGGTGAGTACCACCACCAGAGACACGGGGGATACGGGCAACAGCACGACCTGTGGTGTTTCTTGTCAGCTTCATCGGTTCCCCCCGCCACGGACGTTGAGTGGTGGCATTGTCCTCCTTCCAGCAGTCGCGAGAGAATCCAGTCCGGTGAAACAGGAAAACCCTTCCGCTCGCTCCCTCGGCATTGTCTCTTCCAGCAGGTTTTCTTGTGTCGGACACTCCTCCCGTCCAAGACTTCTGCCCGAGGTTCCTTTGCGTCCGCGTTTCCGAATCCGATCCCCGCGCTCCTGCTGAAAGAATTCTCTTCGCACCCATCGGGGATGACGACTAACCAGTTCCCCAAGACTCAGCAGAGGTCTGGTGACCGGCCTTCTCGCTGACGGAGTAGGGCTGGCGCTTGTTCTTGGCCATGCCCTTGTGAACCTCTTGGACGATATCGGGGCGGATAGGGCTCAGGAAGACGGCCGGCAGGGTGTGGGTGTTGCCGGAGGACTTGCCATCCTTGCCGATGATGGTGACGGTAGGTCTCGAAGCCATTGTGTTGATCGTGATTGACCCTGAGGAACGGACAGGCGGTTAGTGGACGGCGCGGCGAGGTTGAGAAGGGAAGCAAAGAAGGGAAAAGAGAGAAAAAAAATTTAGTCGCCGGAACGCCTTGCTGGGGGATGGAGAAAGATTTTTTTTCCTGACAAGGAATACAAGGGAATTTCGAGTCTTACCTGGGTCAACGGTGGGCTTCAGTGCTGCTGGGTTAGTGACGGGGTTGAAGTTGAGCACTTTCCTGGCTTCGCGATAAATTTCACCAAGGTGATTTTTTTCAGAGAGTGCTTGACGGTTTGGTGGGCGGAGACCCTAAAAGATACGTACCGAGTTAGCGAACAAGCCCGGGCCGGGTCACGTGTACCAACTGGGCTCACAGTGCTGGCAAGAAATCCTGCGACGGTGAGCACGTTCCATCTTGAGTGGGTATTCCACACCGCAGATCTAGGTTGTTTGCACGATAGACTTGATGACTCAAAACGCGTTCATTGATTGAGCTTTGTAAAGCAAAAATTGTAGTCAGGCAGACCTAACGGTCCCCAAAAAAAGCTGTAGGCTGTGCACATCTTGATGTGCGCCAAAACAAATGGGCCCTAACCAGGGATCGAACCTGGGACCTCTCCCAGACTGAGTCTTTGAAAAAACCCTAAGGGAGAATCATACCGCTAGACCATCAGGGCTGGTATTTGACTTAGTCATTGCTGCTTACCCCCTGCCTTCAACAGCCTATAACGGAAACAAGCTACCACAGAATGTCACAGTTGTTGTCTTTGAGACCGGTGATTACCTCCTGACCAAAATGATAAGCTATGCCGTGCGTAGTCAAAATCATTTTTCGCTAGCTTCTTATGTTCTCATTAGGGAATAGAATAGAACCACTGAAGCTGTTAAAGCCATCGGAGGAACAAGACCCCTCCCTCGCCAAACAACCCCCCAGAGATAAGTGTCGCAATCGACCTTCTCAAAGTCGGCATCCGAGCCTGCTTATACCCGAGCCTGTGTGAACTCTTTGTCACAAGGAAACCCTCGATACTTCGAGGCTCACTGAATCAGTCTCCTCAGCATGCTTATTCTCTAGAAAAGTAGAGAGAGAAATGATGCCCTGGTTATATACATGTGTACACGTGAAAAGGCACGTGAGGAGACTGATTCAGTGAGCCTCGAAGTATCGAGGGTTTCCTTGTGACACTCTTCATCTTACACATGATACCGCCACACACGCACGCAGAAAAAGACGCATTCCTAGCGGAACATTTAGAGTCATATGGATTCCGATAACGTTTCACAAGTTGCACAGCTGCGATCCTCTCAGCTCTAAATCTAATCGTGCCACGCCCCTGCTTTTCTTGGGATTTGCAAGCTCACCCGCGTCAGCAGGTGCTCTTAGCTTCAGCGTCCAAAGTCTATTTTCGTTTACAAATTACCCGGGGGTTTTAGTCATCATTAGCTGCGCTAAAAACCCCGTGGGTAGGTTGTTTTTTCGTATGGCCAGTGAGCACCCGCTGACGCGGGTGAGCTTGCGAATCCCGAGAAAAGCGGGGGCGTGGCACGATTAAGCCGGGCATCAACCCTTCCCTTCCGATGGCGGACGTGCCCCGCGTTGACGATACCTCGCCGTTTCTCCAGCGGCCGCCGGTGGCCAGATCGGCGTCCCACGACAGCGACGGCCACCCCGTGGCCGCACGAAAACTCACGCTCCTCAACGGCCTCGCCATTGTCATCAGCCTCCGCATCCCCCACAACGGCGGCATCCAGGAGTACCTGCGAGCATGCTACGGTGAGTTTGTTATGTTACAGGGTGCTACCCTAACAAACAAGTCAGCTCTGTATCAGCTTCGTATCAAGAGAAACCCTACTCCAGGCAGTCTATAAAAGGTGTTGGCATATTGCTCTTTTCTGCCCAAGTCTTATTATCAATTTTAAGACTTTCACCAGCTGAAAAATTACATATCTCTTCACAGCACCACTACACAGCTACACTATGCAGTTTTCCAATGTCATCGTCGTCCTCTTTGCAGGCCTTGCACTTGCTGGTTCTGCTGCCCAGCAAAGACCTGCAAATGGAAAAGGAACAGCTCCTAGACGACCTGTCAGACCACCACCTCTCAACTTCGGCAAAAGCCCCCCAGGTCGCACCAACCCTAATGTCAAAATAGATAAGAATAACCCTAATGTAAGCAAGTTACAAACCTGCGTGACGCAGTGGCATGCGTCTGGCAGCGTCTGTGCGCTCTGCGCGCAGACGGTCGGTTCGATTCCGACCGCAGGAAGCCACTTTTGCAGAAGTCTGATTGGCCACCAGAGCCCTGCAAAAGTGGAGCCCTAGGCCCCACATGCACAATAGGGCTCCAACAACAGTGCACCACACCTACGTATTGTGTTTTCCCTTTGTAATAATCCTGTATTATGTTAGGCAAAAACAAGCTAACCTTCTAATATTTAATAAGATAGAGTAGTTTTCCTCCTACATAAATTGCAGGAGGTTTTTCTCTCTACCTGTATAGATTAATAAGTACTGTGTATATAGAATAGTGTAAGGGAATACCTTACTAGTTCCTACCTAGATAGTGAATAATGTAAGACTCCTATTACTGTAAGTAAGTTACAAATTCCTTTCTAATCCTAGTATAATGACTTACATTTAAATATAGTGCGGTATATGTAAAAAGGAGTGCAATGCAGATCAGGGCATTATCAGGACTAAGTGCATAAGCGATTGCATACAGACCTTTGGATGTGCGCGTGATAACCCTAGGGACCCTTCTCCAAAATTTTAAGGGAGACAGCCTGTGATTATATCCAACAGGATGCAATTAGGTGATCTCCGTTCAGGATGGTCAACTGCCGAAGCGTGGCAGGCCGCAGCCCACATGTATATTGCAATTCAACAATAAATATCACTGTATCCGTAACCCTCATCAATTCGACATATCATATTCCTATCGTGACTGCAAAGGCCTTATATTTAGTGTTCACGTGGGTGTAGTGCACCATCATCAAGCCCGCCGCGAACTCCATGATCGCAACCATCTTCGCCGACTACCTCACCGAGGCCTTCGTTGCGGACCGGGAGGCGCTGTCGCCGTGGGTATTAAAGGTGGTGGCGGCCGGTTGCATCGTGACCATGACGCTCGTCAACTGCATGGGCGCAACCGCGGGCGCCAAGGCTGCCAACCTGTTTCTCTGTCTCAAGGTGGCGGCTCTTGCTGCCATCGTTGTCCTCGGCTGTGGTGTCTGGGCCTTTGGTCACGGAGGGGGGGTCCCGTCGTCCGAGTATGGCTGGTTTGGACAGGCGCCCGAGCAGCCAGAAATCGGTCTCTGGGAATGGCTTGGAGACTTTGCAACGGCCACATTCAGAGCATTATGGTGCTATGCCGGCTGGGAAATGGTGAGTGCTGGCGCCCTCTACTCTGAAATGGTCGAGTGCTGAGGGTTGTGCAGGTCGGCTTTGTTTTGGGGGACATGAAGGATCCCAGAAGGGATCTGCCAATCGTGATCAATGGCTCCATGATTGTGGTAATCATCGGCTTCATGCTGATGAATGCTGCTCTGTACGTCAGTCTACCCATGAATGCCATGAGGACAAGCAGCACCGTAGCAGTGGTGAGATCCAGACCCCCGAGTCGGACGAAGCCCTTCACGATGTTGACTCGAGCCTAGGAATTTGCCAACAGAATCCTCGGCCACTGGGCCGCACTTGTCTTCTGCCTGGTAGTGTCTGTTTCGGCAATGGGCGCCCTGAACTCAAACGTATTCGCCACCGCCAAACTCGTCGTAGTTGCAAGCCAACGGGGATATTTCCCTGCCATCTTGGCGAATTTGCACTGCAGTTATGAGAAGGACGAGGCTGATTGTGTGGACGAGTATATGGCTTCTCTGCCCAGGCTGGCCAAGGTTCCGATCAAGTCGTTTTTGTCCTGGACGCAAAACCGACGTTGGCGGAGAAACGTGCCTTTGTGAGTGTTGCATGATCGCTGGACACTTCGCCGTTGTGCTGACGGAAATGCCAGGCTGCCCCTGTTGCTGAATTGCGTGTTGTCGGTGGTGTATGTTGTTGTTGGAAGCTTCAATGGGCTTGTCACGTTTATTGGTGAGCCGACCCACGTCAGATGTGGCCCGTCGGGATTGCAAGCTGACATTGCCCAGGCCTGGCGGCGTACACGATCTTCTTCTCTTCGGCAATCGGGCTCATTGTCCTCCGTCGTAGAGATGCCCGCAACCCGCCGGCAAAGGCTGCCGAGTACAGCACTTGGCTCATAAATCCCATCATTTTCAGCGCTATTAGTGGTGCTGGTGGTCCGAGGAGTCATCTCGGAACCTGTGCAGGGAGGGGCCATTCTCTTGGTCGCCATTCTTGGGGTAGTCTTCTTCTCGCTCAGGTTCGGGTTACGCGGCTTCACCCACACTGAAGCCAGCTGAGTGTTGCCCAGCTTTCTGACCTTCTGTTGTGGTTGTGCGATATCTGCAATCCTCCACAGCCGAGGAAGCCATTTTCAATTGGACTGGCCGCTGCCGAGCTTGGACTCGGCTTTTGCATGTGCGCCAGCTGACCGCACGTACGACTGACTGGAGGCTGGCCTGTTTCCTCATGGTTGTCCCACCACACACACAGTTGGCACTTAGCCGGCCAAGAAGAGCCGGAGAGGTCTGTGGGAGTTTGGGCGACGGCACAGTCCCGTCTTGGACTCGGATGTTCTCTCTGTTCCCGGAGAGACGGGTCCAGGTTGTGGAACCGTGGGAGACCTGACGCCATCCAAAGGCATCATCAGGAAAAAGAGACCCTGTGGCACTTGCAGCCGCTAGAAAATAAAATAAAAAAGTAAAAAAACGCACGGCGGTGTCCAAAGAGCTTTGATGACCTCAACCTGGGACAACATCTAGCTTCGGCACAATTGATTAGTTCGAAAAAGTGCGGGAAGGTCCAACGTGTTGAGAGTCGGGTATTCTGTCATATTGAATGGACCGGGAATGGTAGTGACGTGGGAGATGTTGCAGTAATGGTTTTCTTCATTTTCCACCGCTCTTTCTGGTTGAGTGCAGATCCTCGGGACTGAAGGGTGTCAATGGCAGTCTGAATGACGAGCTGGCGTGGATGGCTGCAGCTCCAACACAACACACGGCAGACTTTTGGAGTTCTAAAAAGTGCACTTGAGTTAGCCACCATCCGCGGCAGCTAGCCGTCTGCATGACCCCCATGAGTGAACTGGACGGCGTCTGCCATAGCTGGCGGCTGCATCCTTCGCCAGCTTTGAGGAGGAATACGTAAGGACCTGGGCGATAAGTTGCAACATGGGAAACCCCCGATGCGTTTCGGCTTCATGTCGTTTTCGAATATGCCCGAGAAGATCGAATGCCCTGACAGTGGCACCGTACACACTTCTGCCGCAAATCGGGTGAGTGGCCGTCAAACTAAAGCTCAAGCAGAATCCGGACTCGACCCCGTTGTTTTCGAACGGCAGGGCAGATCGAACGGACAAGTCGGCGTCGGCCTGCAGACGCGGCGAACTCTTGGGCACCTCCTCCTTGCCGTTGTGCCGTGCAAAGCAGGGGATCCAACGTCGACCAAGCCCCCTTCCACTTTTGGTGCGGTTAGCTGGCCGTTGAGCAGCGGCATACGGGCACGCCGCGTGGCGCATGCTCTCGTCACCCTCGGCCAGATGCACAACGTTACAGTCTCGGATCAACAAGACCGCCAGTCGAGAGAATACGGGAAGTTCGTCTCCATTGTCGTTATCGGGCGTGCAGAGGTCAAGGTCGGGCCTCGTCAAGGCAGTCCGTGCAATGTTGGCCAAGTCGTAAACCAGACAGGCATGTCGTGGTACCAGGCCTTGGGTTTGGGTGCTGGACAGGTGCCGTGCTATGCTTCGTGGAACATGGAGAGCCCAATCGACAGCGTCAATTTCCCTAAACAGGTTCTCAGTAGATGCAGCGTCCAAGCCGGAGGTGAGAACCGGCTGCAAAGTGGATACGGCTCGATGCACCAAATCTGGCCTTGGGCCGGCTGCACGCTTGAACGTTAGGCTTGGACTTCTGGGAGTCTGAGAGGAGGAGGATGCCCCAATGTCCCATCCATCTGCACGTTGCGCCGTGGGCGTGGCCTTGTTGCCATCATCCTGCAGGGCCAGAGTAGAGTACGAGGAGTGAGGGCCAAAAAAAGGTGGAAATGCCGCCTCTCGAGTCGGCAAGTCGCCACCACCCGCCCCGAAGAATTGAGAAGTGGCATGCCGTGGACTCGCGTAGAATACATCTTTCACAGTGAACAATGCAATGGATCGAGGCATTCCATTCCGGGAAGAAGCGGAGCTAAAACCCTGGTGCGCTGTGTGTGCTGTTGGTGTTCTAATGTCCACCCGAATGCGATGTACCGCCGACGGTCGTCGGCTTTCCAAGGTATGGCCTGTCGGCTGGCGAGATATCTGGCGCAGCGAGGAACAAAAGCGGCCGGCGGGTTACAGTTCGGTCCTCGTCTGAGCGGCTGATATGTTGTGATAGGAGACATTTCCTTGCCCTTGAACCTGGTGTTCAACATCAGAGAGTTGCGCCTTGGGGACGGTGTCACCTCGGTGACCGCACTGGCTTAGCGAAGGTGAAGGTGCTGTGTGCTGCGTGTTTTTGTTGTTGGTTTACACTAGTTGGTGCACTAGACCGTGGAATGGACAATTGAACGCCCGGGGCGCCGAGAGCACTGGGTTGGGGAAGCGATTACAGGACAAAAACACGACGAGCGGCCGGGGGTGCCCAGGTTGTGGAGCCACCCAACTAGGTCATCCACGCCGCAACCCGTCATTCATGGAGGGGCACCACCACTACCATCACCGCACGCTCCTTCTACCCCCTGTCGGCCATGTTCAAATAAGGACTTGCGCCTGCGCCGCATCTTCAACGCTGCCTACATCCCACCTTCCCCCCTCCTCGCCCGATACCAAACAGTAAACACACATAACGCATTCTCCCAATCTCGGGTATCCTTTCTTTGCAGCCGCTCTCTGGACCTCCCTCGAGGAAGTCAAGGCCTTCCGTACCTGCCTTTCTTTCTCCAATCTCCAACCTTAAACCTCGACGCCTTCGGTCCCCCGCCTGGCGACCTGTCGGAACTTCTCTCGACTCCTACTCGTTCTTGACCGGATCAGGCCTCCTCGCCAACGCAACACCGCTACTTACACCGATCCATTGACAACACAGGCCTCACCCGACTGCGACAACTGCTACCTCTGCGACGCATCCGACAGAGATTCTTAAACCGGCTGGACCAAAGCGAGACAAAATCGTTACACCAGGTTGTGACAGCTTCCTGGGAGACCGGGGTCTTTCGGGTTCCTCCTCGCCATCTCCCGAGGCACACGATGCCTTCAACGTCCCGACGCCTTGCCTGATTTCTATGTGACCTTTTGACCTGACTTTTCGAAACATCCGAACATGAACGAATCACGCAATATTGAAGATCTCCTGCAGACGGGCTTCTTTACTACTTCCAGGGCCAAGACTCCCAAGCCGTAAGCCTGCCCGAGCCCGTCTTCCCCGCGACGCTTTGTTTATCCACGTCTCACACAAGTGACAGATCTAGTGCAGATGCACCCGCTGTTCCTCCTCACACTTCGAGCACCTCCAAAATCCTGCGACTCGCCCCCAACCCGGATTCGTTTGTCCCACGAACTATCGACTCGCCGTTGAGAATTACCCGCCCCAGACATATCCCGCCCCCGCCGACCGTTGAAGATGAGTCCGAAGCCCTTCTCAAGGAACACGGCAGCCTCGTGTCGGCATCTCCGGATGATCTGCCTCCGTCACGGGGTGACGCCGACCAGTACCCCATCATCATGGAGGTTCACGAACACAACCCCGAACGCCGCTTTGTGCTGGTGCCCAAGTCCGCCAGCGGGACAGAGGACGAGGAATCCGCCGACGACGTGAAACGACGACCTGCCAACGAGTCGCGCAAGCCGAAACCCGCATCCAACGGCGATTATGAAGCGAACACAGGGAGAAAATATCACTCGCCTCCGCTAGAAGACCGAAGTGGCGTCCAACGGCCAGACTTCGAGAGGAAGAAGAGCAGACAGGATCTTCCGCCTCTCGAGACTAGTGTCGGAATAGAAGATATCCACCCCCCAAAACACGAACGAACCAAGTCGGCAACTCGCGTAGAGCAGAAGCCGTTTGATTACTTTTCTCCCCAGAACGACAACCGACAGGCCAACGAAACGCTGCTTTCACCGCAGGTGATCAAGCATGCGACGGGCGGTCGTGAGAAGGCGTACTATGACTACTCCCAAACCGGCCGCAAAGGCGTACCCCGACCGCAACGGAGCCGGTCCAATCTCGGGGATGACCGAAGGTTTGACGACAACTATGCTCGTCAAACCTCGTCCAACCCACCGCCAGCTCGCCGCTCCAACACCAATGTCGACTCTCCTCCCAAGGAGCCGAGACACTTGTCGGGCGACAGGATTGTCGAGCCTTCTCGTTATCAACGCGAACGGGTGGTCCCGCGTGGTGAACGGCCGCAAAAGAAGGACCCGTCACCGCCTTATGATCGCCCGGATCGTGACCGCGAGAGTGACTACAAGCGGACACCGACTTACAAGCGCGAACCCCCGCGACGAAGGGACGATAGCGGCTCCAGCAGCAGTGACTACGCGCAAGCGACGCCCCGAGCAGCGAATGCGCGGAGGCGCAAGTCAGTTGTCAACCAAGAGGATCGAGATGTGCTGTTAAGCCCAGAACAACTTAGATCGTCCCAACCTGGCAGGTCTAGATCGCGTCCACCTCCACCATCAGAGGCAGTCATGCCGTTTCCTCGAGCATCAACCAAGTCATTCAACGACGAAATTCCGCCTCCACCTCCACGCTCTTCGCAAACGTTCCCGGTGGTAAGAGAAGCAAGGGATGGCGGAGATGTCAGAGAAAAGAGTGTTCCGTATCCCGAGGACGATGTGTTGCCAGAGACGAGCCGCCTCAGCGTGCGCGATTCTGAGCCGCCCAGTTCGCGGGCGCGCTCGCGGTCTCGTGCATCCACGTTTAATAATCCAGTGATAGTTCCAGCGGTCATGCAAACCATGCCAGCTCCGGCTGGGCCACGGAACCCCACCGAGAAAAGGAGGTCACCCGAGAGGAGGCCAAACCTGGGACAGTCCGCCGTCACGGCTCCAGCGGCAGAGGCATGGCCGCCTGCTAAGTTTGACCCGGCGAAGAGCACGCCAATCATGGACGGACCGAGGGGCAGCTACCGGCGGTACTCTCATGATGTGGACCGAGGCGGCGTGCCTGATTTCCCCGACTGCCCTCGAACGAAAGGTGTCGTTGGCAAGGCGGACTGGCTTAGCCTGCCGCGATGCGACAATTTCAACATCTGCCCCGATTGCTACAACGGGGTGTTCCTCGACACAGAGTTCCGCAACGACTTCATGCCCATGCTCTTTCGCCCCATGGACAAGCCGGTCGCTTGCGATTTCGGCTCATGTGGATGGTATCACATTGCGTGGCTCTTGACGCTAAAGAACCACCTCACAGACTTGCGACTGTTTTACCAGGTCGCCAACGTTGCCAGCAAGGTCACCAGTGGCGGTCAGCCGTGCCCGGGAGACCGCCGGGTCACACGTGTCTGGTATTCGATCAAGAACCCGTTCACGCAGGCGACAATGCCGGACTTCACCGTCTGCTATGAGTGCGCCAAAACCATCGAAGGGCTTCTACCGAATCTGATTGGATTGTTTGTCACACTTCATCCCGCAGCACAACCTACGCGGAGCGTCTGCGCAATGCACTTCAACCCCGACCGGAAGCGGTTCGTCATGTATTTCGATGCGCTGGAAACCACGTCGGACATGGCACTCGCAACGACGCAAGCGCCTAACATCGGCAAGCTCGTAACAGACATTGAGAGCCTGTCGGTTTTTGCCGAGTGCTCCAAAGACAACGCCGTCTTGGACCAGAACTGGCACGTCATGCAGTTCCTTCCCCAGTTCACCGTATGTGGCGACTGCTTTGACGAAGTGGTCGCGCCTCAGTTGAGAGACGGCAACGTCATCGCGCGGAATTTTTACGTGAAGCCGCAACGCCTCGACGAGGCATCATGCCAACTGTATTCCGCGAGGATGAAGTCCATTTTCGACAAAGCGTGCCGCCGCAATGACCCCAAGTACCTCGAAATCAAGGTAACCGAGCGGCAAAAGGTGTTTGTGGAGACGTACAAGAGGATGGCCAAACTAGAGCAGGAAAGGACGCCCTGGGCGAGGGAAGAAAGCAAGAAGCTGCTTCAGGAATGGGAAAAATGGGAATGATGATGCGTACGAATGAATGAAATGAGAAACAGACAA
Organism: Colletotrichum lentis; assembly: GCA_003386485.1. Lineage (NCBI taxonomy): Eukaryota > Fungi > Ascomycota > Sordariomycetes > Glomerellales > Glomerellaceae > Colletotrichum > Colletotrichum lentis. Next base: position 86,392 of record NWBT01000034.1, read on the forward strand.
GTGGGACGTAAGCTCATACCATGGCCTGGACGGCCGATAGAACGTCTGGTGATGATAGATAACAGTGATCGCCTGCGCGAAATTGAAGCAGAGTTGTTTCCGTGAACGTTGGAGATCTGGGAAGCCTGTGATGATAGTCCGGAGCCTTATTGAGTCATTGCCGCGTCGCCTCGAGGCTGTCATTCGGGCACAGGGATGGTATACGCGATACCAAATAGGGAAGTTTGAGCTTCAATTTGAGTATGGTTTCACCATACTAAATTAGAAATTGACTGTTTTCTGCTTGGATGAAGTGAGGTGGTGAAAGTGTAGGCGATGTGTATTAGTGGGGTTGGGGTGTCTAGAGACTTTTGGCACCCTACAGGCTATTTATTGTAGTGCGGTTGGCATTTCCAGCGGTCTTGGAACGGGGCGCCATATTACTGGTATGTATAAACACCAAGCGGATGGTTTGTTGCGAAAGGCGTTGCCCGTGCTTTGGTTTAAATGTGTCGCCCAGAGGCCGATATCCTTTGAGTCAAGTCGGAGCTTAAGATGCCGTCGATTCCCTTCCGAATGAACGTTCAGGTACGGCATTCCACCGCCAAGCAAACGGCGCGAATGAATGGCAACTTCTCGCGGATCCCTCCCCCCTCCGCTCCGGGGAGTGCCCACGGTTGAAGTGTTCCGAACCGTTGTTGACCTCACCGCTGTCGATCAGTATCGTGTTTGTTGCGCCGGTGTTCAGAAGAGATAGTTGAGGCTGGTCTTACTTACAATACGGATACAGCAGATGTCGGATGCACCTGGAAATACCCGCCACAACCATCCCAACACCCAAGAGGGACCGAAAATACAGAGTCACGCAGCTACATACTGCAAAGCGCACGCACGGACTGGAAGGCCCAGGGGTTCAGATCATGCTGCATAGATGGGGTGCGTTCCATGCATGACAACCAACTTTGCTCAACGTCAAAACCAACCTCCTCCACATTGACAGCAATCGCGACAAAGCGATATCAGATCATGCACCGCTGATGCGAAATGCGAGATACATCGTCGTCCAGTGTGACGCTCTCGCACGGAAAACCTGCGCCTGCTCAAGTGGTCGGATCATAGGCCACAGAACTTCCAAGCTTAGAGTATAGGGAGAGAAAGACGATCGAATCTCGACATCTCCAATACACGCATCCAGTATCATGCTCACGATGGGCCCTTTCTTTCCAGTCCCTCAAAGATCCAGATCACCAGAGACTTGGCATACAAGCCTAGTCTCTAAAATGTTTCCTCGTCTTCTTTGGCCTCCGGCTACACGTCTGTGGTCGCAAGGGGTCTGCGGGCCAGTCTTGAGACGGAAAAAGTTGCCAAACTCGAACCGCAACCGTTTCACCTGTCCTCAACTCCCAAACGTACGAGTAGGGGGGGGGGTTCGTGGCGATGCGACAAGAACGCCAGTGCGCCTGGTTCAAGAGACGTCGACTCCAGGGATTACTGTAACGCGGCGGAAGCCAGTCGTGCCAGTCTCGATGGTCGACGACGTGGTCCCTACTCGGGCATGCGCCACTCGCTCTTCTCTCCATCTTTCTTGTCTCTTCACGTCATTCCAACCAATCCTTCCTTTCCCTACACTTTCTTTGCTCGTGTGCTTCATCTTCGCTTCGTTGGTTCCCTCCGAAGCGTTTCTTTCTTCTCGTCAACGCGAAATCGTTACGAAGACTTGTTTACAAGTCTATTCCGCTCTTTACTCCTGGTCGAGTTTTAATTGGGACGCTGCCGTTTCAAATCTCTTTCCTCCCTTACTTTTCTTTTAATTTCTCTTCATAGTCCCGGCGACATCCTTCGTAGAATCTCGTCGGTGGCGAGAGCTATTTTATTACACTTGACCATTTTATAGTCGATTTAAACATCTGCGGCCCAGTACCCCGGAATCAAAGGCCGAGACATCAAACGACAACATCGCCGACGGGGTCATCGTTCGACTATTGTCTTTCGCCAGTAAAACAGCGTTATCAAACCGGTTACAAGATCTTGACACAAGTTACGTTCAGCCATGCGGGGGCTCTTGAAGCTTACTGGTGCCGCATGTGTGCTGGGCCAGCTGGCAGACGCTGCCATCAAAATCAATTTTGACCAAGACCAGTCCATCAAGGATGGCGCGAGCACAATTGCATTCGGTCTGCTGAAGTACTACACGGGGAACAACACGGGTGATGTGCCAGGAAACTTGCCGGCCCCCTACTATTGTATGTGGGCACATTCCTTTCGTCCCCGGCCTGCTAACACGACTGTAGGGTGGGAAGCCGGGGCCTTGTTTGGCACGATGGTGGACTACTGGTTTTTGACAGGGGACACAACGTACAACGGCGTGACGACGCAGGCGCTGCTCCACCAGGCCGGCGAAGCAGCCGATTTCATGCCGAGGAACCAGACGAGAACGGAGGGGAATGACGACCAGGGCTTCTGGGGGATGGCGGCGATGAGCGCGGCTGAGAACAACTTCCCGAATCCGCCGAAAGACAAGCCTCAGTGGTTGGCGCTCGCCCAGGCCACATTCAACCAATACGTCAGCCGCTGGGACGTGGCAACGTGCGGGGGCGGCCTGCGGTGGCAGATTTTCACCTTCAACAACGGGTTCAACTACAAGAACTCCATCTCGAACGGGTGCTTCTTCAACCTCGCGGCGCGGCTGGCGCGGTTCACGGGCAACCAGACGTACGCAGAGTGGGCGGAAAGAGTGTGGGACTGGGAGACCAGCATTGGCCTGATCACGCCCGACTTCAAGATCTACGACGGCGCCAGGGTCGACGACGGGAAGAAGTGCAAGGGCATCGACACCATCCAGTGGTCCTACAACGCGGGCATCTTTCTGCACGGCGCCGCGACCATGTACAACCTGACGCGGGACAAGAAGTGGCTAACCCGCACCGAGGGCGTCCTCACCGAGGCAACGGGGCTTTTCTTCAACAACAGCGCCATGAGCGAGCAGGCCTGCGAGCCCTTCAAACTCTGTGACCTTGACCAGCAGAGTTTCAAGGGTTACCTGACAAGGTGGATGGCCGGGACGGCACAGGTGGTGCCGGACCTGTTCGACCGCATCATGGGCCTCCTCAGGCCCAACGCCGAAGCGGCCATCGCGGCATGCAACGGGTCCCCCGCGTCGGGCTACAAGGGCCGCGCTGGCACGGCTTGCGGCTTCCAGTGGACGCCCAAGGGCGTCTTTGACGGCTTGGTCGGGGTCGGCGCGCAGATGAACGCGCTCGACGCCGCCATGTACATGCTAGTGAAGAAGGCCGACGTCAAGACGGCGCCGGTGACTGCCGACACGGGGGGCACGTCCGTCGGCGACGCCAATGCCGGCATGAGCGCGCAGCCCAAGATACCCACGCTGCCGCCGATTGAGACCAAGGATAGGGTGGCTGCCGGCTTCGCCACGACGGCGGTCACCCTCAGCATCGTGGCGGGGTGTGTGTTTCTCATAAAGTAATGAAGGGCCATTTGGGCTTGTGGATGGCAGAGTAACACTTTTTTTTTTTTTTTTCACAAAATCTTATAATCGGTTTGCGGCGTTTGTGGGAGAAGACCAGCTTTGAGAGCGGTTTATCACGATACATCGGAACGGGATATGCATGGGTGGCGGTCATGTTGCAAACATATGGTGAGAAGAAGAAGAGGGACCGGGTTCATGATATACCCTATACATATTTAAAATACATATGCACCTTATTTCTTATACTGCCGAGCCATTGCGCAAGCAGATGTATGTTCACTTACCTTTCCTATCGACCTACGCAACGCCTGATGGATGGCATCCGCAGGCGGCTTGCGCTTAAGATATCCCAAGACAACATTGAGAAATTCAAATTTGAGACGGTGAGGTCGGCATGTTCGCGGCAAGAGTTGCTCTCGTCGACGATGGAAAAAGTCTCTCCCTTGTCTTCTTGAGTGTTGTGGGAGGTTTAAAATCTCCCAATACGTTTAGTGCCCCAGCACGTTCCCGG
>NWBT01000034.1:90840-115149 GCA_003386485.1 Colletotrichum lentis
CGACGCGATCCCCTCCTCCTCATACTCCTCGCCCAGGATGTCGACCAAACACTTCATCAACGATCCCACCGAGCTGGTCAACTCGGCCCTCCACAGCCTGACCCTCACGAACCCGAGCCTCGCCCTCGACAAGCCCAACAAGATCATCTACCGCCGGCCGGACCCCAATGCCGCCGCGCAGGTCTCGGTCATCTCTGGCGGCGGCTCAGGCCACGAGCCTTCCTTCTCCGCCATGGTCGGCCGGGGCCTCCTCTCCGCCGCCGTCGCCGGCACCATCTTCGCCAGCCCCAGCGCCGAGCAGGTGCGTACCGCCATCGCCTCGCGCGTCGACACCGCCCAGGGCGTCCTCGTCACCGTCATGAACTACACCGGCGATGTGCTCAACTTCGGCATGGCCGTTGAGAAGGCCCGCGCCGCCGGCCTCCCCGTCGAGATGGTCGTCGTCGGTGACGACGTCGGCGTCGGCCGCGCCAAGGCAGGCAAGGTCGGCCGCCGCGGCATCGCCGGCACCGTCCTCGTCCACAAGATCGCCGGCGCGTTGGCCGCCCAGGGCAGGTCGTTGGCGGACGTCGCAAAGGTCGCCCGCCTTACCGCCGACAACCTCGTCAGCGTCGGTGCGAGCCTGGAGCATGTGCACGTCCCCGGGCGCGCCGTCCCGAGCGGCGAGGACGAGGGCGCCTTGCGCCTCGGCGAGGCCGAGCTCGGCATGGGCATTCACAACGAGCCCGGCTCCGGTCGGGAGAAGGCTGACCTGCCGGGACTGGTGGGCAAGATGCTCGTGCAGCTGCTGGACCAGGGCGATGAAGATCGCGCGTTCCTCAACGTCAACTCGAACGAGGTCGTGCTCTTGATCAACAACCTTGGCGGCGTGAGCGCGTTGGAGTTGGGCGGCATCACGGCCGAGGTCGTCTCGCAGCTGGAGGGCAGCTACGGCATCCGCCCCGTCCGAATCCTGAGCGGGACGTTCATGACCAGCCTCAACGGCCTCGGGTTCAGCATATCGCTGCTCAACGTCGTCAACACGGACATCGGAGGTCCCAGCATGATCCAGCTGCTGGACTTCCCCACCGAGGCCACCGGTTGGTCGTCTCCTATTCTCAAGGAGACCTGGGAGGCCAAGAACGAGGCCACGAGGGAGCACGAGGCGGATGCCGGCCAGGCGACCAAGCCCAGTGACCTCAAGTACGACGCTGCTGCCGCCACCAAGGCCATCACGGCCGCCCTCCAGAGGGTCATTGCGGCCGAGCCCGAGATCACAAAGTACGACACCGTCGTCGGCGACGGCGACTGCGGCATTGGTCTGAAGAGAGGAGCCGAAGGTGAGATGACGATGCCCCTCCCAAAAAGAACAAGGAAGAAAAAGAAAAAGAAACCCCCTTTTACGTATCCCCGCGGCGGCATATGCTGACACGACGGTTATTCCCAGCCATCCTCAAGCACATCTCGCAGAAGCCCCTTACGGGCGACGCCGTTGTCGACCTCGCCTCCGCGGTCCCCGTGGTGGAAAACACCATGGACGGCACCTCGGGCGCACTGTACGCCATCTTCCTCAACGCCCTCACCGGCGCCCTGCGAAGCCTCGCCCCCGGCGAAGCCGACCCGGGCGTCTGGGCTGCCGCCCTGAAGCAGAGCAGCGACGCCATGTCGCGTTACACACCCGCGCGTCCGGGCGATCGTACCCTCGTCGACGCGCTGTACCCCTTCATCGACGTGCTCGGGCAGACGGGCGACGTGAAGAAGGCCGCCGAGGCGGCGCGGGCGGGCGCCGAGAGGACCAAGGGCATGAAGGCCAGCCTGGGCCGGACCGTCTACATCGGCGGCTCAGGCTTTGAGCAGGTGCCCGACCCCGGCGCGTGGGGTCTGAGCTGCTTCTTTGCCGGTTTGGCGGGCCTCGAGGGCGAGGACGGCTGGGAGAAGCTTTAAGGGTGTTTTGGCGGGTCTAGTCTGATATCAGTTCATATTGCGCCTGTAGGATATCCTGGTCGTTTTTTTCTTCTTCAAAATTTCCTATTTGTTGATTGTAATCCTCTGCGGGTTGGGAAAAATAGCGTCTCAAGGGGTGGCGGATGAGGGCGTGGGTTAGTTGCACATATATGGATGGACGAACGCCGGTTCGGATGCCCAACTGCGGGGAAGCCGGATGTGAAGAAAAGAAGAACCCAAAGAATCCAGATTGTCGTCAACGCCTATCTCGTCCCATTTTTTTTTGAAACAGAAACCACTCTACCGTGGATATTTCTTTTTGTCGCGCAGTCTTTCCTCCCAGCTTGGGTTCGTTCGCTGCTTTCCATCAAGGGGAACATTTGCACCCCCCCCTTTTCTACAGTAGCAGTAGCGCCCGTCGACGTTTCACTTCGTTGGGCTTGAGATCCCCCCTTCCGTACTTCCGGGTGATTAATAGCCCTTGTATTTTGCTCCTCTGCCCGATATAACGCGTCGTGTTTTGGACGTGTTCGTTGATGACCTTGTGTGGGGGGGCCTGCACCAAGACTGACACTCTCAACTCGCTCTCGTTCGTGACCGTTAAACTCCTTCAGCTCAGGAGAACCAGAATGACGCTATCACCGCGGAGGAACCTAAGGCATTGTTAGTCATCTGCTAGCAGGCCGGATGAACTGGATGCGACGCGTTGAGTGCGCTATCCAGAGGTTTCATGTTCATGGACTGACATCTTGCTAATGAAGCGGTCTTTGTTGACGGGGCGGCCCTTTTTGCCGTTGGCAAGGCGCGGGGTCTCTGTCCACATCTCCTGTAGTTATAACGCGTCAGCGCCATCTCTTTCCTTGGGCCCTCAATACGGGGCGAGGCAGGGTGATTCGGGTCCGTCGCACCTTGACATTCTCGAGAACCATGTTGCAGTGCCTGTCAAAGGCCTTGACGCGCGCAAGAAGCTTGCGGTTGTTTCGGATGGAGATCAGGACCTGGGTGTGGCTGCGCACGGCGGTCTGGAGGATCGAGAGAGGTCCGGCGCTGAACTCATGCTCCTCAAGCTGGGCGATCTCGTACTCGGTGAGCTCGTTGCGGGTCTTGGTGAGGAGCTCCCTAGAGGTGATTCGTTAGCAAAGAGAATACACCGGGGCAGCATTTGTGCGGAAAAACACGCACTGAATCTTGGGATCGGTTGACATGATGGGCGATTTCGGGGGTGGAGGATGCGATGAAGGGTGTGGATGATGTATGTCGCGACGGTTACTTTGCGATGGACCTAGGTAGGCATAGGTGGGCTGCGGCAAGGCTGAAAGAGTTTGGCAGTCTCGCGGCTCAGGGCGCATGATGCTGCTCTGATTGGCGGGCCGCTCCAGTGAAGTCGGCGCTGGAAAAAATGGCCCCGTCCGGAAACCCCAGCGTGAACATGCGCTGGAAAGCCTGCACCTTTGGAGGTTGGCATCTGTGGGGCTTTTCGCTGCGTGCCGGCCCTGGCCAGTGCACTGACCCGGGTGCTGGAGCCGTCCAATTGCCTGAGGTGACGGACCCATGGGCATCCTCGGCCTCAATTTTGACGTGGGTGAGGAGCATTGGAAAACCATTCCCGCGACACCGTTCTAAAACGACCAAACGACCGACCCTTCTGGATCCTCACGCGCATCCCGCCCTCCCCTTTCTCCTCCGTTCCACGAGCCTGCTACCCCTCAGTCGATGCGCCGCTTGTCCTAGACGAGCGCATTGGCAGCTGGCGAAATATAAATGTTCTCGAGGACGATTGCAGTACGAGCCGGGTCGGCCGCGGTAGCTGCTTCCTGCCGGGGCTGCAGCAGGGGCTTCGGTATGCCTCTCAGAGCCAAGATCGTTGCCGCGGAGGCTCCATCACGCGCACAGGTAAGTCGGTAGCTGCGCCTCTCCTCCGCACCCGCGATATGATCGTTTGACTGACATGCCAACCCCTCGTGACAGATGTCGACGAAGTTTCCGCGGGAGTTCAGGCAGATCCCTTCCGACGAGGACGATGATGTTCTCTTCGACAGCCTCTACGGCCTGCGGTCCATCCAGCTGAACCGCCCGAAAAAGCTTAACTCCCTGAACGCGAGCATGATCCGTAAGATTCTGCCTAGACTGCTCGAGTGGGAGAAGTCGGATTTGGCAAACGTGGTGGTCATGAAGGGATCTGGCAACAAGGCCTTCTGCGCCGGTGGGGACGTTGCCGAGCTGGCCAAATACAACCAGGAGAGCGACGACGGGTGGATGAATAGTGCCGCTTACTTTGCGCTCGAGTACAAGCTAGACCACTACATTGCGACGTACGCCAAGCCGTACATCGCCTTCATGGACGGCATCACGATGGGCGGCGGTGTTGGATTGAGCATCCACGCCCCGTTCCGTATCGCTACTGAGCGCACTGTCTTCGCCATGCCCGAGACGACAATCGGATTCTTCCCCGACGTTGGCGCTTCGTTCTTCCTGCCCAGGATGGCTGGATCCGTCGGCACCTACCTCGCCCTGACGAGCGAGAGACTCACGGGCGCCAACGTCTTCTACTCGGGCGTCGCCACCCATTACCTGCACTCAACCTCCCTGCCCCAACTGGAGTCCCGTCTCGCCGAGATCCGATTCCGCGACTACGACTCTAAGGAGAAGCGCCTCCATATCATCAACCAGACTCTCGAGGAGTACGTCACCGGCCTCCCGCACGACGAGCCCATCCAACTCGCCGGCGAGGTGCGCAAGGCCATCGACCGCTGCTTCAGCAAGAGCACCATCACCGACATCGTCTCGGCTCTCGAGAGCGAGACTGGCGCTACCCAAGAGTGGGCCAACAAGACCCTGGACGCGCTGCACAAGCGGTCGCCGACAGCCGTCAACGTTACGCTGAGGCAGATGCGCATCGGCCGTGCCTGGTCGATCGCCGAGACCTTCCAGCGCGAGCACCAGATCGCGACCAAGTTCATGCAGCACCCCGACTTCACCGAGGGCGTAACGGCGCTGCTCGTGCGCAAGGAGGCACCCAAGTGGCAGCCGGCGAAGCTCGAGGACGTCACGCCCGAGATGAAGATCACGGAACCCTTCTTCGAGACCTCGGATGAGACGCTGGAGATGCTGAACGACCGCGATTTCAATGAGTACCCATACTCTTTCTTCGCTCTGCCGACCGAGACGGAGGTCCGGGCTCTCGTGCTGCAGGGTCAGCACACGCCCAAGGGTGTCGTCAAGACGTTCGTCGATGCCAGAAACGGTCGGCAGGGTGTCAGACAGGTGGTGGAGGAGATTATCGACCGCATGGTTGTCGTTAACGAGAATGGCCGCGCCGTTTGGCGTGAGACTGCTACGAAATAGATGGCTGCTTGGAGGAGTCACCGAGATGTTTCCGAGCATTGGGTGTGTATAATATTGTAGATGCTTTGCCACGTGTCTGAATACTATCAAAGGCGGTTTATCACGTGTGTCGGGACTTGCTTCGGCTACTTCAGCGCAGCGTTGTGCGAGTGACGGACGGACTGTTCGGGTTGCAACGGGTGGTGGGTGGAAATGAAATCCTTAACGCGTGGAATGCAATGGCTCTCGACTCCACGATGGTTGTACCTGATTTGTCCGATAGGGGTTTCAGAGATTCATTGTGGAACCTGCAGAAAGACTGCAGTTGATGGGAAAAGTTGGGGTAATGATGGCTTCATCTGGATAGGTTGGTTGGGATGCTGCGTGCTGTTGCCTGGGTGTACCTCGTTTTTGGTTGGACCCGCCAGATGGGTTCGGACTTAGGGACCGGCCTGAATCCTTCTCGGGAACCACTCAACCCTCCAAAAAAAAAAATTTAAAAAAAAGAAGTTGGCCCAGAAACAATGAGCTCGCATGGCTTCGGTTGCGTCACCGACTGATGGCTGCCAGACTTGTGTGTGTGTGTGTGGGTGGAAACTGAGTCACAGGTATCCGTACCAGCGCTAGGGATGAAAACCGCGTGTGAACGAAATGGAATGACACAGGAGTTGTAGGGGTACCGAGTGAATCGACAGGAGGAAATCGACCTGGTCCGTGAGATTGTACGGACAACCCAGGCGAAAGACGGGAAGAGAGGGGACATCAGGCTTCAGTGAGTGGGCAGGTATAAAGAGGGACCCGGACCCCCGCCGCCTTCGGCCAGGGAAACAAGACCTACTTATTTCCCCCCTACTGTTTCTCCCGTCATCTTCTGTGAGTTCCGGTGCTTGGTCCGCCCTGGTTCTGAGTCGCCGGTGTGAGGTCCCGGTTGCCAGCACAAACCCCGACGAAGCAGAGAAGTGGGAATCGGCTGGTCAGCCAGACGACAAGGCCCCACCCGTCGCCGAGAAGCGAGAGCAGGGGACCCACTCCCGGCATTCACGCAGCAACCGCCCCCATCCGAAAACCCAGCTCAGGTCTCGGCCGAGCACGGACCATCCGAGGAGAACATCACTCGAGCGGCGGACGAAAACGTGCTTACCTACAGGCTACCTAGGTACCGAGGTACCTGCCTTCCTACTCAGTTACTGGACGTGTTTTGGCGCGTTCCGAATTTGGCCGCAGCCGAAGCTCGCGCTAACGCTTGCTGCTACCCCTGACCCAACGTCGCCGCAGCGCTCCCACGCCTATCCCGGGCACCTGCAGTTTTGTGGTGACTTTTGCGTTACGTACCCACTGTATCTTCACTACACGCGACACAACCTCACGTCTCCGTTGTGGTGTTGTTATCTCTCACCTTCTGGCCGCGACTGACAATCCCAAACTTCAACCTTCTCGGACGGTGTGGTTCGGAACTCTCAACTCAATTGAGTACACGATTCACCCGATTGTCTAGCCTTTCGCCCCGCCGAGACAGAACTCGACGCGAGCCCGAACTTGTTTCGGAGCCGTGCTCTAGTCGCGCAGGGGCTGTAAGTGGTTTGGTCCACTTATCAAAAACGCGACTTACACCAAAGGACGCGACTCCTTCCACGGCCACGGCCATGATACCCGCCCCGCGGTTTCTTACGTGACGCCTGCACTTTACCACACCTTCACTACTGTACTACAAACACCAGCTGCCAACCCACACCCAATCTTCTTCCTCCACTTTCCTTCTTCTTATCCCACCCTAGGTCATCGCCTTCAACTCTGCCGGCACTCGACATTGTCGGCTTCCCGTGTTCCATTTCTCTCTTATTCCATATTGCTCGCGTCGAATACCCCGTCGAACTGGACAAGCACGCGAGTTGCAGCGAGAGCCTCGCCTACCATGGCGTCGCCAATGCCTTCAGCGCCCATGGGTAATTGGGGGGGTAACGGCCAAGCCGTCCCGCCCCCACCGTTCACCGGCTCGGTAGAGAGTGGTGAGGGCGGTGTCATCATCAAGACGATGGGCCGTGAGTGGCTTCTGCCTATGCTCTCTCTCAACCTGGCGTCTGCTGGATATGCTGACTGGGAGACGCAGTCAAGGTCACGTACGCGTTTGCCGACAGCGACGAGAGTTTCCTGGCGCGGTACCCCGAGCTCCTCAACGTTCGAACAATAACGATTGACGACAAACTCACCGTCGGCATGGTCGACCTTCAGATGTGTGCTCGGGCTGTGGTCAAGTGTAGCCCCGAACTTCTTAGCAACGCCACCCGCGACTTCGCCGTCTACGCCTACGACTATTCCGAGCCTGACGAGCCCTTGGTCGGCCAGGGCCTGCTCGGCTGGATCATCAACAACTCGGACGGAAAACAGATCATTGGTCGCACTACAAGGAATCCCCTCTCTGCCTTTAGCAACGGCGTCAAGGAAATCCTGGAGATCAAGTTGAAGTTGAAGCCCGTGGCCGCCATGGTCCAGCCCCACTACGATCCCGAGCCCCGACCCGACCTTCGACACTCTTACCAGCGCTCCGAAAGCCACGCCAGCGTCGAGATACAGCCCGCGAGGCCTGCTGAGGGAGCCCTCACACCTTCGAGCCACGCCGAGTGGAACTCGTTTATGCAAGCGAACCCCCAGATGCGCAATCAGCATCACACGCAAACGGTCGCATTGCCACAGCAGCCACCAATGCACCCCGACTTCCAACACCAACAGTACTCCCAACGCAGCAATTCTTTTACCTATAACGCGCCGCAACCGCAGCCGCTGCCGCTGCCGCCGACACAGCAGCAGCAACAGCAGCAGCAGCAAAACCACCAGCAGCAAAATCAGCCTCAACATCCTCAGCTCCAGCCTCAGCCTCAGCCTCAGCCGCTGGTGCAAAATTCTGATGGTCCTAATAGGGTGGCCCCAACCCCTGTTGACACAGCAACCGAGACCCAGGTCAACCCACCATCCAGACCGTCATCCAGGGCATCCAACACATCCAGAAAGTCGAGGGCTACGGGCCGACCGCGTGGTCGTCCTAGAAAACAGCCAAGGGCCGAGAGTCAAGGCAACACTTCGGGCTATGAGGATGGAACTGATGGTGATGACGGCCCGGCCAGGAAGAAGAGGGCCACCGTCATGACCCAAGTCACGAGCAATATCAATGCCCCGTTTGGTGGCGGCCCTGAGTCCCTGCGGGTGACCGCTAGCACGGCCGGCTCGTTGCGAACCTTGAGGCCGATGGGCAATTCCGTCGAGGCGCCCATGGGCTCACACATGCAAGATGTTCCTAGAGCACCGACACCAGTGCCGGAGAGAGGCCCCATGATGCCGCAGACGGGCAAGCCAACCAACAGTAGCAAGCTTCGACGACAATCGACATTAAGCCAGGCTGCGACCCCCCCTGGCCAACCACAATTTCCAGAGCCGCCATTTGCTCTGTCCCCAAGCCAGCAAGACGGCCGCTCTCCCGACTCAGACGCCGTATCCCCCGCATACTCCGATGACAGCCCCGCCGCTATAGGATCATCGCCGCCAGTCCCTCGTAACACGAGGTTCGTTCGCTCCAGTCCGCCGGCATCAAGCCCCATCCTTCCTCCCATGCCAATGCCTCAGCCGGACTCAGGCTTCATGAGCGGAGGAGTCGATGATGTTTTCGAAGCCGATGGGGCCAGGCTTCAGCGTCCCAAGCCGGGCGCCTTATCATCTGCGCGGACATCAAACTCCAATACTACGACAAACCGGACGACTCAGCCACAAGTTCCCGTATATACTTTCCATATGGCGGCGCAGCCTTCCAGCGAAATGGATCCGGCATCGAACAACAACAAACAGCAGGTTCCGCCCCGGCCTCACACCTCGACCCTACTATTGGAGTCTTCGTTACCTCTGCAGCGCACCGCCAGCGACTCGACAGTCACACTACCTCCACCTCTGCAGCCTGCGGAAAAAGAGCCTTCGCCACAACAACAGGGGCATGTTGTGGCGGCGAACCCTGACGTCCAAACCGACAGTCAAATCGCTCCTAAAATCGAGGCGGGACTGCCAGGCGAATGCCTGGACATGGGTCTGGAAAAGCTTGCCCAAGCAGTGCGAAACATGTCGTCACCTGAGACCGTTTTGCCGGACCCACGAATGGATCCGGCTGTGTCCGCGACGTTTGCCAGGCCATCTGCGCCACCTTCTCTTTCACGATCTAATTCCTCAGGTTTTTCGTTGGCGCTTCCTTCGGTTCCGGCCAGTGACCCCATCGGCCCTGTCGCGTTGCCAGCGCCAGCTCTCCCACAAGTCACCTCCTTCTCGGAAGCACCTTGCCCACCAAGCGACGCTTTGCAGCCTCCAAGATCACCGCCGCAGCCTTCCAAGTCGAACAAGAACTACGTCAAGAAGCAAGCCATCAGGGAGAAGCTGCTGCAAGCTATCGCGAGTGGGCAGACACCCATGTACTGCAGCAACTGCGGGGCCATCGAAACTCCCACGTGGCGCAAGATATGGTCTCAAGAGCATGAGGGCGTACCAGAGTTCACTGAATTCTCGGATAAACCTGGAAGGATCACCGCCATCTTGGTCTTGGACCGGGATGCTGATGACAAGCCGATCAGGTATCAAATCATCAAGAAGACGCTGTCGCCTCACGAGGACAAGGCCGACTGGAAGGATCACATGCTCTGCAACCCCTGCGGCATATGGCTGACAAAGTGGAAGTCGCATCGGCCACAAGACAAATGGGAGAAGGACGGCGCTCGCCTCGGGCAGCAGAGGCGTGCCCGAGGCACCGGCCGCGCTCCACGACCGCCCAAGACGAAGAAGTCCGGTTCGGCAAATCCACTCAATCCGACGTCCGAGGCATACTTGACTACGGATCCTATCGGACCTGACGACCGAGGAGCTTCGCCAATGGATGAGAGCAGATCGCGTGGCGTCTCCCAATTCAGCAATGTCAACGACGCTTCTCAGCGATCAATGTCCCAGTTCTCGGCATCTCAGCCGCCGGAATACTACGGCTCACAGCCAACGTCTCCTGGGAATGTCTCCAACCCTGGATCGACCCACTCTAGAGGCAGTGGCACGGCCAAGAGCCCGATCACTATTGACAGCACCGGTGTGCAGGGCATGGGCGCAACCCGGCGACTCCTGTTTCCCTCGCCACGGAAGGGTGGCGTCTCGAAGGCTCTGGGCGAGCTTGCCGTCAATGTCGTGCAAACAGCACCCGAGCCGGACCCATCAACTGTAGCTGCCCAGAACAAAGAGGTTACTATTAAGGAGCATGGTGAAGGCGCCACGTCTTCCGGCGGCTCTGGTGCGAACAAGGAGAATCTTGCTGTTCCCGAAGACGATGCTCTCGAGGACCTCTTCCGAAGTCCCGGCGTTCCTCGTCCATCAACGCCACCCCCCCGGGAACGCGCCGCCAACAACGGACCCTTCAAAACCCCTACCCGACCGACGCCGAACCACCGACCCATCACCAGAAGTGTCACTAGAAGTGTGTCGCGTTCGTTAAAGTCGGGTGATCTGCTTCGGTCTCCCGCGGCTGTGCGCCGCACACCGACGCGGACACCCAGGTCGGCCAAGAACCTGATCCGAAGGAGTCCTCGTCTGCATCACGACGAGTTTACTCAGATGGAGCTCGCCTTGGAGGAATATCTTCAGACGCAACCTGTCGATCACCAATATGACTCTGAGATGTTGGAGGCAATGAACCGGGCTTTGGCCGAGTCCGTGAACTCTTCCGGTTCAAACTTTGATATCGCCAATATGGTGCTTGATCCGAACTGCCAGCTTGAATTCGGCGACTTCTTGGGCCCGCCATCTCGGCCTACCCAACGACCCGCGCGGCAACAAGCGAACGATTATGAGGATTGGAACACATGGGAAAACAACGTCCGTACGCGTCAGGCGCCAGACAACACCAAGAACCAATAGATACCGAGGCAGCCGTGTTATGAGTTTTGCGTTGAGTCATTACAGTGGACAGCATCCGCATTGAGTGTGCGGAACGTGCCTTGACGCCATGAGCGTGGCATTGCGAGGAGCCGCTTCGCATTTTATGGGTTTGGAAGGGTTACATTACAACACTACACTACGAACTACGAACATGATATCTGGGAGACGGCGTTTCTGCACATCAAAAAATGATGATGCATTGGTGGGTTTACATGATGATTCCTCGGCCTAGGCGCCACACATTGGCATGCCATCAGTTGCGTTTGTTGCTTTGTTTTTATGTTTAATAGTTCCCTGTGTCCTAGACCTTGATACCAGCAATACAATCCTTATCAGTACTACTCTCAACTAGTGTTTGCTGTGGTGTGACTCGAAGCCTTGTGGGGATGCGTGTTGTCTCTCCCCCTGAAGACGGTACATCAGGGGAACATAGGGTTATCATGATTGCTAAGGGGGGGTTCACCCTCAGGTGATCTCTCTCGACGCCTTCACCGGCTCGAACGACGCTAGCTAAAAGGCCCGCTGGTAAACCTCGGCGAGCCCGGCCCTTTCGGCAATGACATGGCCGTCGTCCCAAACGATTCGAAAGGGGTAATGTAGTCGCCACTCGGAGGCCTCACGGTCCTCGAGGACGTAGTAGTTCCAGGTGTCCAGCTCCTCCATCGACAAGTCGCGGGCATCGGGGATGGCCGCAGGTTCGACAACGTCGCCCACGCTGTCGGACCACTCGTCCGTCCTCCAGGGGAATGGTGCCGCACCAGTCTCCGTGGCCGTTCAAACAGGCCGAAGGATGATCTGGTCGCAATGCTTGGTCTTGGGCGAGTTCAGGAACATGGACATGTCAGAAACCCCCAGCCTATCTCCTGCGATTTGTGTCTTGCCGCATGCCTGGTGTACGCCGCTCCTTCACAGCGTTGACTGGCTCGCCATGATGCAAAGTTCTAGCCCTCTCTACACGATTTTCCAATTTCAAGCGCTTAAATATGGAAGGAGCTGCAGTCAATGTGTGGCTTACCTATGCAGCAATCACATTCGAGATGGTATTTGAGGAAGCATCAGTAATATAGGTAGGTAGCGGCAGCGATGACCGGGGTATGGGGCCGGCAAAGCTTGGACCATCAACGACCCACTTGCTGGTCGGTTGGATCTGGATCAGTCTGGGTACCTCACTTTCTCACGACCTCTCAAGGAAGCACTCAACATCCATCGCGGCATATTCAATTCTCAGTAGCTCTTCCCTCCTCAGGACCTTGGGTCATCATCGAAACACATGAACTCTTTGGAATATCAAAGAGCGTCTCGAAAACAGATACCGAACAAGAACCGTAAATTCGTCATATCACACGCCACGTTTCGCTTCATCTTTGGCATTCTTTTAGCCCCAGAGTGAGGTCCCTCTCCTCATCTTCAGTCACGACCTTCGTCCCGGTTTCTTCTTCTTCTTCTTCCTCTTCTTCTTCTTCCTCACAATGTCGGACGATCTCAAAGACGAAATAGAGGCCCTTAACTCCATCTACGGAGACGACACTCTTCGGCCCTCGCCGCCCAACTATATCCTCGTCCTACCCGGCGGCCCGGGCGCCACGTCCCTGACCATCCACTTCTCGGACTCGTACCCGGACGTGCCGCCGGAGGTCCTGGGCACCCACAGCGCCGGCGAGAACGCCCCCCGTGGCGCTGGCGCGCGCGACCTTGCCGTCTTCCGCGAGGCTGTTGCCGCTGTCTACCAGCCCGGCGCCGTATGCCTGTTCGACGCCGTCGAGGAGTTTTCGAGACTGCTAGAGGTGCACGCGGACGCCAAGCCGTCAGCGCCGTCGTCTCCACCCCGCGAGGAGGCTGAGCACGAGACGCAACCCGCGCCTTCGTTCCTCTCGGAGGAGCCGCCGTGGATCGTCTCGGAGCCGTTCGTCGAGCTCAGGTCGGTGTTCCTCGCCCGCGCCGCCCCCGTCACCTCGCCCGAGCAGGCCGCCGGCTACGTCCAGCACCTTCTCGCCACGGACAAGAAGGTCCGCACGGCGACGCACAACATGACGGCGTGGCGCATCCGAGGACCGAACGGTACCAGCTTCCAGGACTGCGACGACGACGGGGAGACGGCGGCCGGGAGCCGCCTGCTTCACCTGATGCAGCTGATGGATCTGTGGGATGTCATGGTGGTGGTGTCACGCTGGTACGGTGGCCAGAAGCTGGGCCCGCGCCGGTTCGCGTTGATTAACAGTGCTGCGCGAGACGCTTTCGTCAAGGCCGGTTGGGTGGAGGAAGCTGGGCAAGGCAAGAAGAAGGGACACGGCAAATGAGACGACGCGCGCGCTGTGTGTTCGACCCATGGAGGCAGCCGCACCCTGGCCCAGCAGACTGGAGCGATAGCATGATCGACGACAGGGCTCAACATAGAGGACAAGTCCCCGATTGACATGGAAGCCAAGACGTGATACGTCACGAGAGGCTGTGCATGGGTCAGATCACCAGAGACTCCATGGCAAACGGGCCAGAGAGAGCGGAGATCAATCGTTCCGAGTTGAGGCCTAGGTCGAACCCGACCAGCATCGCAGAGACATACAAAGTTGGTATCTACCATCAGGGAACCATCCTCCGAAACGCCAACATGCCCGCGAGACTTTTCAAGAAAGAAGAACCAAGGGGAAAAAAGTCAAATTGCCAACCGCCTAGGCCAGTCCATGCTAGTACACTCGTCCGTTCATTCAACTTCGTTAACTCAGCACAGCGGAGATATCATTATCATCATCACCCTACGTCCATTCCGGGTTGCCTCGGCAATGCAGTTAGTCCCCTGTGGTGGTATGCGCGTGACTCAACCCTTGAACAGCTTAGGCGTGAGAATCTCGAGAGCGCGAATCGACTGTTCGCATGAGAGGATGACGGCTCCGGCTCTGGCGGTGGATAGGTAGGAAAGCCCTGTGCTGTCTCCCATGTGCATTTCTTGCACCAGGGTGCCGGCCACGCCGCAGACGATACCGGTGGCTTCAAGCGGAAGACTTTCGAGATCCAAGAAGATGGGGTTGAGGTTCGTCTTGGTATCCCCGATGAGAGAGTCGCCAAAGAGGCCGAGCAGCGACTTATCGAGCAACAGCGACGGCGGGTCCTCCTGGGCTAAAGTGATGGAGATGAAGCGGGGGCGCGCCGCCAGGGCCGAGATCATGGCGGTGTAGAGCTTCGCGTCGATGTTGTCCAGCCAAGTCTGGCGGTGGCCGTTGCCCGTAACTTGGCGGCTCAGGGAAGGTCGCTGGGTGTGGGACAGCTCACCTCCGAGCTGGGAGGTCTCCCGCCCTGAGCACTGCACCAATAGTAAGTCGTCCTCGACGTAGGGCGATACGCTCCTCTTCTTGAGCAGGTCGAAGGTGCGCACTTGAAGCTCAGCAACGGTCGAGGGTGGAGGTGTCAGTGGTGGGCCGTTGGTCTGGCTCGGGCCGCGGGAGTGGACAGAGGCAGCGGGACTGACGAAGTTGGAGTTGTTGTCGGCCAGTTCGAAACCCCGGGCCAGCAATGCCTTGACCACGGTCTGCCTGTCCTTAGTGGGCACGAGGATGAAGTCGGAGTAGTAGGTGGTGATGAAGAAGATGGGGATGCCGGCCAGGGCTAAGGGAGAGGTCAATTCCATGACGCGGCCGGCGGCATCCATGCCGGCGCTAATGACGGAGAGGACGAGGTACGTGTCTTTGGATATAGTGACGGGCTTGGCAATGTCTTTGGGAAGGTCGTTAATCGCGGGCTCAAAGACATTCTTGGCCCACGAGCTGTGGCAGACAATGGAGCACTCCATGGGAGTGACGCTGATGTTGAGGAAGCCATGCTGGCTCTCGGCGTTCAGCCCTTCGAGCTCATGTTCCGGTTCGCCCTTTGAGGCCTTGAGGGTCTGGGTCTGGGGAAGAAGGACGCGGAGGATGGGTTGCAGCAGCACCGAGTACAGATCGAGGGGAATGTGGATGAGGGTGTAGTTGCCGTCCTGGGACAGCGCACGCGTGGTGTTAGTGAAGGGTCTCACAAGGGACCGAGCGAGACAATTGTGTCATTTTAGCTCCGAGGAGGTGCAAACGGGCGGGATGCAGCCAAGCAGCGTCGCAGCGGGGGACAAGCAAAGCCAGCCCCGCATCATCTTAGGCGACTGAGTCTCTCGTTTTTGTGAGAGATGCCGATGCATGCACTCTCTCCATTCCCCTCGCGAGCGCAGTTGGGGAAGAGAAACAAGAGAAACGAGACACTCTGAAAGTGAGAGGGAGGGAGAGACTAGAGCGCGTGGCGACTTACGAGAAACGAGACCTGGGCGTTCATTGTGACGTGCAACCCTCTGGCGGTAGAAGGCGAGGAAAGTGCGTTTCTACACCCTTATCCCGTTCTTTTCTAAAAGAGTTGGATTTTGAAGCACAGGAAGCACAGTCAGGTTTTGCCCGAGGCTTTGCGCCGAGTGATATAGAGGAGGAGGAGGGGGAGGAGGAGGAGGAGGAGGAGGAGGAGGAGATAAGGGCGGGCTTGGGTGCCCTTTCTTGTCTATGCCTTGTGCTTGCTGGCTTCCGATCCTAAAGTTTATATAGCTGCAGGCTTGGTTGGTTGTGGTTGTTGATCGGGGTATTTCCCCCCTTCTTGGAGCCGGATATTTTCCCTGAAAGAGTCAGGGTTTCAAGCTGTATCTCTCGATAGCCGCGATTGACAGGGGATTCGTTGATTCCTGGTTGTTGTCTCTCTGTTTCCCCAACTCTGTGTACTTCTTTGCGTCCGGTTTACTTCAGAAACTCGGCGGAGGGTGGGGCACTGGACAAAAGGAAGAGGAAGAGGAAGGAGAAAAAAACAGGTGAAGACAGCCCGAGTAGCAACAATATCTTGTTACTGTTGACAAGAGATAGCGAGGAGGAGGGACAGAAAAGGGAGATGGAGACAGGAAGGGTGGGATGGGGAGACGGAAGGCAGATTGGGGGGAAGAAGGGAGAGAGGGCGAAGGGGAAAAGAGGAATTAGGTTCGATGATATGGGACGGACCCTTGAAGACGAGCTAAGGCGGGCAAGGCCAGACAAGCTACTTACCTACAAATAGGCATGTAGTCAGGGCGCGGTTGAAGGAAGGGAAGATGCAGAGGAGCAGGCAGTGAGTGGTGCGGCGCTGGGGAAGTGTGAGTGGTAGTGGTGGGCCTTTCTGCGGCAGCTGTCCCAGGGCGCACTAGAGCACAACCGTGCGCCCAGATGCCGGGGCCTGGCCAGTGAATCACGAAATCGAACTAGAAGAAAAGAAAGGAAAAAACACCCCCCACCCCCCGGTGGTTCCTGGCTCTTAGTACTTCCTGGGCAGTGCGTGTGCGATATTTCGACTTGTGGTTCCAGATAAGGTGAATTGGATCCTTCTCCGTAATGCCACAGATAGTGCTGGCCCTCCTTCCAGGCGGGTAAGGGGACCTGTGGGCCCTTCTTTTGCGCCAACGCTCTTCGCCGAGCTTCGCCTTTCTCCTCTGCCTCTTTTCTTTCCCTTTCCTATTAAGTGGTGATACTATTTCCTCATATACCCGCCTGCGTACCTACCTACCTACCCACTACCCATCCATCTTGAAGTTTTGGGCTTTGGACGTCAAGGATCGACACGTTTGCTGTGCACGCAGGGATTGTGTGGAGACGACCAGCCGACGACGGGTTTTCAATGACGCCGGTGACTTCACACGCTCCGTCCTGGCAGACACCCATCCATTCCAGAGTAAGGAGAGTTGTACAACCCAGGCCCAGCCAGATACAAGAAGATTGAGTCCGCAGAGTCAAGGGTGTTGGCGCAGCTGGGCAGCATGACATGGCGGGGTTGAGCAGGGGGGGATGTATGTGTGTGGGTGTGATGCGCCTTTCTGGGACCCATGGTTGCGCGCATCTTTGGTGGTGTGCGTCTCGTATGCCGAGAGAAAGATCGAGACGGCCTGACTGACTGACACATAGGCGAGTTGAAAGGGTGCGAGCGCTTTCCCCCCTGGACGGCTTCACGGAATATCGCCTGGCCTAGATCGTGCGTGTCCTTTGTGTGTTATCTGCCCAGTTGCCGGATATCGCGCTTGAATCCGGGCCCTGCGGTAAATCTCATCCTCGCTTCGCGCACCCAGGCACCGGCTGGCCGTGAGGATGTCGTGGGCGAGTGCATGTGCGGCGGGCGTTTAGCGGGCGCTGTCGAGTCAGGGAATTGGGGAACCCTCTTCCATCTAATACCCGTCACCCGCTCATCTATCCATACATACAATACAATACAGTATTATAGTCCGCGGCCCCGGTGTAAGTGGGAGAAGTTGAGCCGCGGCCTGGGGTCCACTATCAAAACCCGACTCTCGAGTTTTCAAACCCGAGGTGACGGTCCGAAGCATTCGCAAATACGAGCAGATATTGCACCTTCCCGCCGATGATCAATGTGTTCAAGTCATGGTGTCGAGACTCGAGACTCGAACGACGATGCTGAGACCCGAGGCGCCGTGCTAGTCCGAATCTCGTCATCCTGACGGCCTGGACTGGACTGTCTGGGCCAACTGATCATCCTGTCGCGACGTCGTCCGGGGGTGGTATTGGGCAGGCAGGCGGGCAGGCAGCTTGAACGAGCCAGCTTACCTCAGACCTAGAACGACGACAGGCATTCTTTTGTAATAAAACAATAAGATGGCGCCGGCACGTATTCGTAGACGTGATGGGGGAGGGGGGAGTGCCGGGCGGAAAGGGAAAGAAGAGGAAAAGGTTCAGCACGCCATTTGGGGCGGCGTGCAGGAGACTAACTGGGCTGGTTCCGTGGGGGTTTTTGGCAAGAAAGCTGTTTGCTGGGGTAAGTGAGCATGACTTTGTACAGACCTGGAGCGGAAGAGGTTAGGCGATTCGGGCATGTCTGGAGAACTGAGAAAAAAAGAGAGACACAAGAAACCCCCATTTGGCAATCCAAGATGCAGCCAAGGCGACTGTACTTACTTGCATTGGCTCAAGTGATCTCAACCCAGGAATCTCTTAAACAGTAAACAAACCCTGATTGTAGGACAGGGAAGGAAGCAAGTACTCTGTACCTACTCACCTCCCCAGGTACCTTACTTGGCAGAAGGTCAGGCAGGGTAGGTCCCTTCACCTCACTCACAAGACCTTCCTCACCTCAGTTCACCTCACCGACTTGGTTCCACCACTCCGTCACCTCTCATCTCTCACCTCTCACTTCTCATCACAAACGAAAAGTAACAAGGACGGGCGTCCATCTCTCATACGCACACTTCCGTTGCCTAATCCAGCAATGCGGCTGGCCTCGGGCATCGCATCGAGTCGCCCACAGACGTCAAGCGACGCCTCGCGTGGGGGTAGTTGGAACATCCGTATCTTTAAGTTTCGGGGATAGATGCCTGGGGCCCACGAGGCATTGAAGCAGCTTCTCTTTGGCCATGGCATCTCCAGCTCGCCAACCCTCCACCTCATCCTCATTTCCAACTTTCGTTCGGCCTCGCCTTGGCTTGTCGAATCCCAAGCCTCGAACGTCATTGCGTCAGACCAAAGATTCAGCCATAGACCATGCAAGGTGCCTGTGGCAGGTTGTAGGAATAAGCAAGTCTTTTTTCCTCCCTCCCCCGGACGCCGGACCCCCGCCGATCGCAGCGGTTCCTGAACCTTGTCCCGAACCCTTTCCCAATCCCAATCACATTAAGCCTTCTTACTGGCCCAATCGCCTGTCTGCTTTGTTCGAAATCGGCGCTCATGCAAGCGTCGTCGGGGATACATAAGGACATGGATTCTCCAATGGCATTCCTGCTGGCCGGACGACTACTGCAAGCTGCCGTGACAGCTATGTCGTCCGGGTTTCCCGTTATCGACAAACCGGCTGGTGGCCGAGTTGCATCGAGACAGGAATCAACACCTCGCTGGTGCCATATCCCCAAGGGAGAGCAATGCATAGCTCGGTGGAGGGACCAAGGGGGGTGCCCGCTATCGTGCACAACAAACTTCCCCATCCCAGAACTGGATCCTGGGATCCGATCCCTTCAGCAACCGCGTCCAATGTTACCCTACCCCAACGCGACATACAGTACCCTCGGATGGCCGCTGCTAAGCGTGCTGCCGTCGATCGCTCTCACGCATTCGCTGGCAATCACCCCCGGGCGCTCAAGTCTGGCTGGCGGCCGGGGACCTGACTCGCCGAGTGCGTGGCTTGGTTTACCGTTTGACAACCATAGGTTCACGACCAACCGAACCACCCACAACTCCTGCAGAAGTTGCCTTGTGACACACTCTCGCCGTCCAACGAGACACCTGCGGTCTACGTAGTACAGTACTTTGGACAGCCGCCTTTGCCCCCAAATACCCGGTCCCTGCTGTGACATGCAGGCAAAGCTTCGGAGGTTCGGCAGGCACGCCATGCGTCAGCATCGTCACCGCGCGCACTTATGACAGCATCGCACACCTTTTCCTCTTCTTTCTCGGGATTGCATGTGCCCCTCCTCCTTACAATGTCACTGAAGGACTGGGCACGGATTATTGGGTGACCGACCAGACGTGCGCGGATAATTCGCCGAGGAAGCAGGAAACCCCAAATCGACATCGGCATCCGGAGGCGTTGTGTCCTCGCTATGCTGGTGCTCCATTGCCGGCTAACGACGACATGGAAGGAGAGGTCAAACCTCCACTCGACTGGAG
Source organism: Colletotrichum lentis (assembly GCA_003386485.1). Taxonomy (NCBI): domain Eukaryota; kingdom Fungi; phylum Ascomycota; class Sordariomycetes; order Glomerellales; family Glomerellaceae; genus Colletotrichum; species Colletotrichum lentis. The sequence continues at coordinate 110,658 of NWBT01000034.1, forward strand.
ACAGGTGACATTCGCGGTGCCGTGATCCATCATACGGCCGGAGCTTCGCCGAGGCCGGGGCCCTCGAGTTTGGGGATTGAGTCTTTTTCTCTCTCTTTCGGCTTCGAAATCTTTGCGGAAACGTTTTCGTGTTTTCTTTCTTTTATCTTTTCATTGCCTCTGGATCGTGCTTCGCCAAATCTCCGATCAAGGCCCCCCTCCCTCTCCATTCGTCCGTGCTTCCTCGACTTATCTGTGCGGATCAGATCGTACCCGTCCCATGGATCCACAGATAGGGACCCCGAACTTGTCTGGCGAATGTGTCGTTATCTAAAGCTATGACTGTTCGTCCATTCTTCGGCGGCTAGCTGGCTCCGAGACCCTGTAGGGCTAGGGGAGGGAATAAGGAAGAAAAAATTGAGCATGGAAGTTGAGGTTATACGACGGTGCTGTGAACGGCCGAAGTTGTCTCCATTGAACCGTTCAGGGCTTCGGCACTGCTGCCACGCCGCCGAGCATCCATCCCTACATGGCATGATGCGAGGAGCTCAGCCATGGTGTGGTGCGGCGTGCCTCATCGTTGCGTGTCAGTATCGCCTTCGTGCCTCCTGTATTGAACGTGGGGGGAAGGGCCGAAGGAAGGCTCTTCGTCAGCTACAACCATTCACACTGACTGATGTCAATTTCATGCGTGACATCAAGGCTCGAGGTAGTGTAGGAAGTAGAATCCCGCGGGTTACCCGCTTGTTGCAATAACCGACGACGTCCTCGCGGGTTCTAGCAGCGACGGGTCGTGTGTATATACACATACACGTACACGCCATTGTTCTGGACCGACGGACGGGCTGCCCGGCTTTGACGACTGCTACTCATGCGACTGCACGCCCGGCACGTATAGGACACGGCCGTCTGCTAGCGTCTGTGGTGTATGCCCTGTTCAAGCTCCCTACCACCCTGTTGGCCCGCGAGTTTGCCGCTGGAAATGTAGATTATCAACCAAAATGGCAAAGACACATGGATACGGGTGGAGGGCCTTGCGACGCGGGAGACTCGAGTCAAGGTAGGAAGAAGGGACGGACACGGCAAGTCGGAAAGAGACGTTGCCGCGTCTCCGCGGGCTCTCTATTTCTTGATGCCCACGACCACCATGTTCCTCGGGCTCTCCTTGTAGTCGAAGACGGTTTCGACCCAGCAGTCCCGGACGACGTCGGTGTGCTCCCGCAGGAACAGCCAGCGGTCCGTGACGATGAGCGACTCGACCACGGTCGCGCTGAAGGCCATCAGGCTCCACACTGCGGCCACCTCCTTCTTGCGGCACAGGTAATCCCGCTCGTACGCGGCGATGTCCTCGTCCGAGATGCCCGCCATCTTGTCACGGATGACGTCGCTGTACTGGCTGTACTCGCGGTTCGTTGTCAGCTTGGCCACGGCGCCGCGGACGTAGTCCTTGAGGGACCTGTAGCACGCCTTGCGCAGCGAGCCGATGATGACCGGGTTTGTGCTGGTGTTGAAGGGGGACTCATCAGGGCGTGCGCCGCCGTTCTTGTCGCTGGCGGCGTCGTTGTCGTCCGTGCTGCGGTGGTAGACCTTGTTGATGACGCCGCGGTCGAGGAAGATCTTTTGCAGGACCGCGCGGAACAGATGCCGTGTGAAGAAGTCGTCGCTCTCGGTCTGCGTCCAGTTCTGCGGCGCCTGGCAGGCCATCATGCGCGCCGTGATGTTCATGCGCACGCCCTCGCCCTTGTACGTGGACAGCGTCTCGCTGAGGGGGAAGCCCTCCGGGTCGTGTCGCGCGGACTCGCGGACCACGCGGCCGTTGAGGGCCTGCAGGCTGGGCCGCGCATAGGTGTACTTGTACGTCGGCGGGCCGAGCTTCTCCGTCAGGAGGTTGTAGCAGCAGCCGACGATGGCGACCGAGTGGATGGCCGGGTTCATGACGAGCGAGCGGATGCCGTAGTGCGAGAGATTGCCACACGAGTGGATCGATACGGCCATCATCTTGAGCTCCTTGTCCTCCTCCTCTGGGAGCACCTCCTTTTCGATGCGCCCGATGACCTCCGTCAGGTCGCCGCTCTCCAGCCGGCCAACGACGTACGACACGGATCCCTTGCCCAGCGCGCGGTTGTACTGCGGCTCGAGCTCCTTGATAGGGCGGAAGTCAAAGTCTTCGACGGCGTCGGTCGACGGCTTGCTGGGCACGTTCCTGACGGCCTCCGTGCCGAGCCTGTCGGCCTGCATCTGCAGCCAGAGCTTCTTGTTGCGCATGACGACCTCTTTGCTCGCCAGGCCGGAGAGGACGTCCAGGCCCTTTGCGCCGTCAATGTTGTGCTCGCGGCCCTCGACGGCGACGACATGGCGGTTGTACGGCGGCAGCGCCAGGGTGCGGCCGAGGTAGTTCTGGCCGCTGCCAAAGTCGACAAAGTGCGTCGTCTCCTTGCCCCAGCGGGACGAGATGGCGCCCGCGAGGGTGTCGACGTAGCGCGCGAAATGGGAGACCTCATGCACCTTCTTGGGCTTCATGCCGACGGCGACGGAGCGCGAGAGCTTCGGCGGCGGCCTTGCCTCGGCCTGGGACGAGGGCGAGAAGGTCCTGCGCAGGGAGAGGCGGCGCACGCTGCGGATGTATTCCAAGAAGCTGGGTGGCGGCGCGGGTTCCATGGAGTCCAGCGGGAGGGCGTCGAGATCGTCTCGCATGAGCAGGTCTAGGAGGGCGCCAGTGTCGTATGACAGCAGGAAAGGCTGCCACTCCTGCGGGAGGATCTGGGCGAAGAGGCCCGATTCATTTGTGAAGAAGTCGAGAACGTGAACGCCGCCACAAAGAATTTGGAATATGTCCGTTGTGGTCGCAAACTCGAGGAGCGCCGCGACATAGGCATCCGGCGAGCCGAACTCGTCGGAGCACGGGAGGGGCTTTTCTGGTATCATCTCTCCCAAGTCCCTCTTCTTCTCTTTTGCGTAGTGTGAATGCACTTATTTGATCTCACAGATGCTCACAGACCGACGTTTCCACACAGCAATCTCGGACAGATAGGTCTTAGTGAGTGACTGGCTCAGCAATTGTGTTTGGACGTGAACGAGTGAGTGACTGTGTGGAGTGTGAGTTTGAACGAAATCTAACTTACAGAGCACATTTAAAAATGAAAATGGGACTAATGGAGGGGATTTTTCTCGGTGAAGGAGGGGCACACCCCCCAAGTTCTCGACAGGGATTCTCGGTGAGAGCACACGAGGTAAGGGCTGGTCTGGGCACTGCCGGGGAAATTTCGGACACGGTCGCCCCAAGTCCTGTACCCGGTACTTCCGCCGTAAGTATCCGTACCTTCCTTAGGTACCACCTACCGGTGACCTCCATGAGTGGGCCTACATGAAGGGGACGAGTAGCCGTGTCCGTACCTGTAGTGACAGCTTACAGCACCGGCCGGAAGCGCAAACGTCATCCCAGCCGCCGCGGTAACCCAAAAAGGTAAATCGACGACAGCTCAACCGAGAGCCCGCACCCCGAACGTCCAGCTTGCGATCCCCAGACACCTGCGCGATTGACCCCCGAGATCCGAAAGATCCGTGGTGCTTGCTGCAAACCAATGCGTCCACGGATGCGCCTTTCCATACCCCCATCGCCAGGATGATGTCCTCTGCCAACGAGGAGGATCCCTTCCTCCAGGTCCAACAGTAGGCATCCCCTTTTCCGCAGAGTGACAAACCTCTTGAAAATATGTCACTAACGACGACCGTGACAGAGATGTCCTCGCCCAGCTGGACTCGACCCGGCCCCTCTTCACCTCGTACCTCCGCATCCGTTCCCTCTCTACGTCCCCGACCTCTCCCGAGCTCGCCTCCGCCCGCTCCGACCTCGCATCCGCACTGGAGTCGCTAGCCGAGGACCTCGCCGACCTCGTCGAGTCCGTCAAGGCCGTCGAGTCAGACCCCTCCGCCTTCGGCCTCTCTCCTTCGGAAATCACCAGACGCAAACGCCTCGTCCAGGATGTCGGCGGCGAGGTCGAAGACATGCGCGAGGAGCTCGCCAAGAAGCTGAGCGACGTCTCCCCGTCTTCTAAGGGGAAATCCGGCGCCGACTCGGACCTCCCCGACCCGAGCTCCTTCGCCATTGCCGACGGCGACGACCGCGACCGCGGCGGCGAGGACTACGCGGCCGAGTTCGAGCAGCAGCAGCAGCTCGAGATGATGCGCGAACAGGACACCCACCTCGACGGCGTGTTCCAGACGGTCGGCAACCTGCGCCGCCAGGCCGACGACATGGGCCGCGAGCTCGAGGAGCAGCGCGAGATGCTCGAGGTCGTCGACAGCGTCGCGGACCGCGTCGGCGGCCGCCTACAGACGGGCGTCCAGAAGCTGCAGTACGTCGTGCGTCGCAACGAGGACCGCCTGAGTAGCTGCTGCATCGCAGTGCTCATTTTTGTCCTGATTGTGTTGTTGGTGTTGCTGTTGATCTTGTGAGACTGTCTCTGAAGCAACATGCTGCGAGACACGCAGAAGAATGTGTGAGAGAAAAAGG
>NWBT01000034.1:119955-132048 GCA_003386485.1 Colletotrichum lentis
CCTCCATCCATCCATCTCCAATCCAATCCCTCTTCGATCGATCAGACAAACAAACACCTTCCTTCCTTGCAAACCAACCACATCCACAAAACCCAAACACCAGAAGCCAAAACCACCACTATCCCAGTTCTCCACTGTCTTTAGTACGCAACTACATACGTCAATACGTGCCACATCACCCTACAAACCTCGTCGACCTCTACGCCGAACCAACTGCTATCCGACGCTGCCAGTCCTGCCCATCCGCCCATCAGCAACCGACGCACTTGACGTGCATTACAATCAAAAAGAACCCAATCTTTCATCTGCTTGACTGCCCGCCATGGAGCAGCAGCAGCAACAACAACAGCAGCAGCAGCAGCAGCAGCAGCCGCCGCAGCCGCAGCAGCCTGCGAGCGGCGTACCGGGCCCAACCGGCCGCCGCCTTCACATTGCACACAGGAGAAGCCCCTCCGAGCTGACTCCGTTGATGAGCATGTTTGCCAACCCGGGTAGTAAGTCGATTCCATTCCCATCCCCCTTCCGCCCTTCTCCATCGCCCATCGAGCTCGTGTCAACTGTATCGCTGGCCCCCTCGCCACGCCTTGCATCATCTCGAACGCACGGCAAATGATGCTGACGTTTCTGTCTTCTACGTAGTGGAACAGCTAGCCATCCAACAGCAAATTGAGTTGTTGCAGCAGCAGCAGCAGCAGATCCAAGCTACTCAGCAACAATACATGAACATGGGCATGATGCCCCCCACGCAGCACCTCGGCCCAGGTGGTGCCTTCAACCCCCTGCAGCAGGGCATGGCGCCGCAGGGCGGCTTCCAGTTCCCCCAACAGCTTCCGCAGCAGAATGTCTCCATGGGAGGACCTCCTACCCAGCCAATGTCACATCGCCGTAATCAGTCGGCACTTCCCAACATGGGATTGGGCCCGCCTCCCGCTCCCTCGTCGGGTGCCTCCGGCTCCAACTTCAACGATGCCGCTACCGCTACTCCCGGCAGGGAAAACTCCGGTGGTCGCGGAGGTCGCGGCGGTGGCGCTGGAGGGGGCCATCAACGACGTCACTCTCTCGCCCTTGCCGATGCGAAGAAGGCAGCAGAGATCGCCCAGCAAAAGCGTACCACATCGGGCTTCCAGTTTCCCATGTCCGGTCCCTCCAACGAGACCGGTGCCGATGGTGGCGCCTCCGCCCCCGCCCCCGCTCCGGCCCAATCCGAGGCCCCAATTGCCCAGGGTACCAGCGCCGGTCGCGGACGCGGAGGACACGGCCGCAGCCAGAGCATGGCTGTCAACGGCCGTGGTGGCGGCGGCGGCGGCGCAGGCCGCGGCGGCTTCTCTGGCGACTCCAGCCAGAACGACTTCGGTCGCCGAGGTAGCGCGTCCGGTGGCGGCCACGCCAGAACCGGCTCTCGTAACTTTGATGGCAACTGGCGCAACCAGGGCAGCAACCAGGGTCAGGATCAAGGTGGCTTCCAGCCCGGCCACCGCACTCGTGGCTCCATCAACCAGTCCATCTCCAACATTGGAGCTTTCCAGTACCCCGGTCAGCCTCAGTTGATGCAGATGCCCGGTTCCATGCTTCCTATGGGCATGTACCCCGGTCAGCAGCTGAACCCCATGCAGATCCAGCAGCTGCAGGCTCTCCAGGCTGCGCAAATGAATGGCCAGCAGTTCGTTGGTCTCCAGGGTAGTCAGCACGCTGGCCAGCTTGGTGGAAACCAGCAGCAACAGCAGAGAAAGACCCTTTTCACTCCTTATCTCCCCCAGGCCACTCTCCCGGCTCTCCTCGGCGACGGGCAGCTCGTGTCTGGTATCCTTCGCGTGAACAAGAAAAACCGCAGTGACGCCTACGTTTCCACCCAGGACGGTTTGCTCGATGCCGATATCTTTATTTGTGGTAGCAAGGATCGCAACCGTGCCCTCGAGGGCGATCTAGTCGCTGTCGAGCTCCTCGATGTCGACGAGGTCTGGTCGCAGAAGCGCGAGAAGGAAGAGAAGAAGAAGCGCAAGGACATCACTGATACCCGCTCTGGATCGACCAACGGACAGAGTCAGTCATCCGGTAACAACGATGACAACACTCAGCAAGAGGGCGGCATCCGCCGCCGGGGTAGCCTGCGCCAGCGCCCCACCCAGAAGAAGAACGACGACGTCGAAGTCGAGGGCCAGAGCCTGCTTCTCGTCGAAGAGGAGGAAATCAACGATGAGGCCAAGCCCCTCTACGCTGGTCACATCGTGGCCGTCATCGAGCGTGTCGCTGGCCAGATGTTCTCGGGTAACCTTGGCTTGCTCCGACCCAGCAGCCAGGCTACCAAGGAGAAGCAGGAGGCCGAGAGAGCCGCCAGAGATGGTGGCAACAACCGTCACCACGACAACCGCTCTCAGGAGAAGCCCAAGATTGTTTGGTTCAAGCCTACTGACAAGCGCGTGCCGCTCATTGCCATCCCCACCGAGCAGGCGCCTCGCGACTTTGTCGAGAAGCATCAGGACTATGCCGATCGCATTTTCGTGGCCTGCATCAAGCGCTGGCCCATCACTTCGCTGCACCCTTTTGGTACCCTCGTCGAGCAGCTGGGCCGTATGGGCGACCTCAAGGTGGAGACTGACGCTCTTCTGCGCGACAACAACTTTTCCTCGGACGAGTTCTCCGAGGCTGTGCTGCGCAGCGTTGGTCTGCAGGACTGGTCTCTTGACAAGGAAGATGAGACTGCTTTGGCTGCTCGTCGGGATTTCCGTGACGAGAAGGTCGTTACGCTCGACCTGAACGGTTCTCCCGAGCTTGCCAACGCCATCCACATCAAGACCCAGCCGGATGGCAAGATCGATATTGGTATCCACATTCCAGATGTCACTCACTTTGTCAAGCCGAACTCGCTTATTGACCGCGAGGCCAAGAAGCGTGGCACTGCTGTTCACTTGGTCAACCGGACCTGCGCCCTGCTCCCCCCCAAGATCGGCGGCGAGGTTTGTTCTCTGGCTCCTGGCGAAGAGCGCCTTGCCGTCAGTGTGCTCTTCCGCGTCAACCCCCACAATGGCTCCGTTGCGGAGGGTGATGCCTGGGTGGGCAAGAGTATCATCAAGAGCACTGCCAAGATCACCATTGATGAAATTGACGCCGCTCTGGCCGGCCAGGCTGACTGGAAGCATGAGTCCATCCAGCTTAAGGATGTTCAGATCCTCAGCGTGAGTACCTCTGAATCACGCAGCTACAAGGCTTTCTCTAACAATACGCAGGCTGTCGCCCAAAAGTTTACCGAGGCTCGTCTAGGCGCTGGTGGCGAGCCCATTGCCCCCCTCAGGCTTCTGCAGCAGCTTGACGATGAGAACATCCCCATCAAGCACAACATCTTTGACTCGACTCCCGCAACGGAGCTCGTTGAGGAGCTCATGCACAAGGCCAACAGCTATGTTGCCCAGCGTCTCGCTCAGGCTCTCCCTGAGAAGGCTCTCCTTCGTCGGCAAGGCCCACCCAATGCCCGACGCCTGCAGACCTTCGCTGATCGCATGAACGCGATCGGCTACGAGGTCGAGACGTCCGGCAGCGGCAGTCTGCACAATAGCCTTTTCAAGGTTGACGACGCCGATGTCCGTAAGGGGATGGAGACGCTCGTTCTCAAGTCGATGCAACGTGCCAGATACTTCATTGCTGGCAAGACGGCCAAGCAGCTGTGGCCCCACTATGCCCTCAACCTACCTCTGTACACTCATTTCACTAGCCCCACCCGGCGCTACGCTGACATCATCGTCCATCGCCAGCTCGAGGCTGCGCTATCTGAGGGCAAGATCGAGTACACGGAGGACCTCGAGAGCCTCGTCAAGACCATTGAGTCTTGCAACACCAAGAAGGACTCCGCGCAGAACGCCCAGGAGCAGAGCATTCACATTGAGTCCTGCCGCGAGATGGACAAGAAGCGACAGGAGGTCAATGGTGATCTCATCACTGAAGGTATCGTCCTTTGCGTGTATGAGTCGGCCTTCGACGTTCTCATTCCCGAATGGGGCTTCGAGAAGCGCGTGCACTGTGACCAGCTCCCTCTCAAGAAGGCCGAGTTCAGAAAGGAGAAGAGAGTGCTCGAGCTCTACTGGGAGAAGGGCGTGCCGAGCTCTGCCTACGTGCCCGAAGATGAGCGCCCCAAGGCTGCCGCGTCCGTTAGAAACGCCAACGCCATGGCCGCCGCTCGTCAAGCAGAAGCCGCGGAGCGTGCCAAGAAGGAGAGAGAAGAGACTGCGCGTAAGCAGACGGAGACGGGCACCATCTCTACAGACGACGTCGATGCGCTCTTCGACGATGATGATGACAACGCGTCTGACATCACCGAGGCCATGGCCGGTGCCTCATTGGCCGAGAGGCCTACGCAGAGCGTTCCCGGCTCGCCGACTCGATCTGATGCCAAGCCACTGCAGCGCACGAGATCCGACTCCAAGGTTCCCGCGCCGGAGGCTCCCGAGACCCGCCTGTCGAACAAGGAGAAGTATCTCAAGCTCTTCAAGCTGCGCGAGGAGGGAGGCGAGTACATTCAAGACGTCACGGAGATGACCAGGGTTCCTGTGATTCTCAAGACCGATCTCTCCAAGAGCCCACCGTAAGTTGAACCCGTTATTCTCAGCAATTTGTTTTTGTTTTTCTTTCTCTTTTCTTCTTTTTTGTTTTAAGAAATGTGCTAACATGACGCAGTTGCTTGACTATTCGCTCTTTGAACCCCTACGCCCTGTAAAAGGGTGTCTTGATATGTACAGTGTCCGATAGGGATACAGATTGGCCACGCCCACGGGACAGACGAGCACATCATGTGTCCCAGGAGCGAAGATACACCACGAATGGTGCAGAAAAAGTTTGGGTGAGAGACAGACGATACATCGTGATTGGAAGGGGTAATAGGAAGTTTTATCTTCGTCCCTGGATGAGTTATTTAACACAAAGGTCGGAAGTTGAGAGGGAGACGGGAGATGAAATAGTAGAGATAGCGTCCATCAGTTCGTAAAATGGCACATTCAAATGCACGCTTTGACGCGCGACCAGACCTTCACCGGTGGGGGGATCGATCGTCTTGGTAAGCTGGCTCGATGAATGAGTTCCTATGAGGCGGCAGAGTCCGTACGCCGAGATGAGCCACACGGATGATGGTTCGCCCTTGCCGGCGAACAAGGCGACCCTTGCTCCGCGTTGCAGACGGCAGAGTTTCAGCTGCGGTGGTTGACAGGAGAGCCGGTTTGGGATCTGACGTGACGACTTGTGCCGGGGATCGGATCTGGAGGCCTAGAGGGGCAGTGGGGGGTTCAAGTGGGCCGGAGACACGGGGCCGGGGGTGGGGCTATTCACGAAGCACCTGGGCAAAGCACCCAAGTAACATAACCTTGGTGGCCACGGAGCGGAAGACAGCGTTGGCTAGGGGGGGCCACCTGAGAGAGTGAGAAATTGTGAGAGGTCTCTAGGCTTGCCTTGGCTCCCACTCTCTGCCGTGCGCATGCATGCTTACTCCGCCGCCGAGTCTGTCTGTCTACCTTTTTATCTACATCGTACATCGTACGGGTAGGTATGCGGTAAGTTCTAACTAACTCTAGGCCTGGTGTTGCCCAGGGTCAGACTGAGTAGCTTGGCCCTTGTCAAAACGTTGACTTGCTGGAGTGAGGCCTGATTCTCTCTACCGGTACATACGTGAGTAATCAGATGTGCTGCTGCTGGGTCAAGTATGACTGCACCTCCGCAGTCTACCTACCCCCACCGTCGAAACTTTTGCATGCAACCACAGAAGCAAAATGCCTCCAAAGCAGACAAGTACGATACTGCATACAAGAACTCCCCAGCACCCCCTTGTTGAGACAGCAATGCTGTCCCCTTCTCCAAGTTCCATAACAACCGAGAAGAGGTGGGGGGGGTCTGCAACATTCCCAAAGTTCAGACAGATGACATGATGTTCAGTAAGATCTGCGCGACGATCGCCAGGGAGCGGAGAAAATTTTTCGTCCGGTCAAAGCAGCAAAGCCCGTCGTGATCGTCATTTTCATTCATAGCAGTGGGAGATCTTCTCCTGACAACTTCTGAAGGGGCGGGGGGTATTCAAGTTACTCCAGATCGGGGCCGTCACGTTGGATACTTTGATTCCGGATCCGCCACCTTCTTTGCACGGCCGAGCAGGGCGTGTCCAGACCTGGATACTTCAAATTGCTGCGCAGCAGTACAGCACTGAGAGCCGCAGCGCTTTGCTTACCAAGATGCCGGGACTTCGGAAGGACGGGGACGCTTTGGTATGTTTCTCTTCGAGCCAAATAGGTTCAAGACTTCTGCGGGGCGAAAACAGGTTGTTCCAATTGCCTGGGCGATGAGCCCGAAGTTAATGGGTAGCGCGGGTGCCGGGAGCCTTTGCTACGCAGAAAGCGCTTGATAGAGAGGGTAATGACGGAAACACAACAACGGACGAAGAAACGAGGGGGCTGCGTGTGTGTCAGGCGCGCGCGAATGCAGTGGCCATCAGTGAAAGATGGCGGAGTCATAATATCGTACGGACTAACCTGAAAGAGGGAATATAATTCAAAAGCTTATTAACAGGACAGGGTTGAGGTTGCGAAGGTGCAGCTTCTCGGTACTCTCCTCCGTTCGTGGAAATAGACGACGGCGAGGCGATGAGCGTGGCGGGCGGGCATGCCCCCCACACGACTCGGGTCGCGGGCGGACGGAATGGAGGCCAGCTTCACATCGAACAAGACGAGCCCTGGGGGGAAAGAATTAGGATGGTCTCGTTTCCTTGGTTTGGTGCTGGATAGTTGGGATGAAGAGGATGCTCCGAAGGCCAGGAAAACTTTTGAAACGGGTTGTAGTCCCTGCAAGGTCTTAGCTTGCCGAAACAAGCCAGATGATGAGAGAACCTGTCCAAGTGAGTAGTGGCCATCCGGTGTTGCGTTCTTGCGAGGATAGACCCGAGACCTGCTTCTAGCCTAACGGACGAAGGGCGCATAGTTTGGGCCAAGCTTTGGAACGTCGCCCATGTATTTTCCGAGCCTGATATTGCGCCCACCTGCAAGGAAGACTAGACGTCTCTTTATCCGTAAAGGCCGCCCGTTGATAAGCTTAGATGGCCAGTGTGCTGAGCCGGTCTGGACGTGGCACGAGGCGGTAAAACGGGCTGACCGGCAACGGGGCGGCGAGGACAATGCTTGGGTTGCAGGACCACCCTCGTACCGCGGAGCTCGGAATTGCGGCGTCCGCTCGTCAACGAATGCTCCGGGCGACGCCAGGCTGCGAAACCCATGATATGGGTTGCTTTACGGTCGTTTCCGTAGGGGCCACATCGTGAACGTGTCCCAGGAGTTCGTTTCTGGGCGTCGAGTCAGGCCAGGCTGCACACCCGGATACGATACGACCCTAGAGCTAGGCCGCGCCGCCTTTCCTCCTGTTGTTGTTATTGGTGTTGTTGTTGTTGTCGTTGTTGACACAGACAGACAGCACCGGTCAAGGCCAGCGCTGCTCTCAAGATGACGAACGGCGATTGACGAGGCAAGACAGATGGCCTATTGCAGAGGTGCCTCGCAGCTCGTCTACCTAGACTTGCAGTACGCGTCGTCCATGACGGTTACAGAAGGATCTGTAGTCCTTAATCACGTCTGGGCACACCACAACGTCAGAAGGTATCGATGGTAGTGGAAATGACCTTGTCGCAGGGTGGCGGCGGGCGGCATCCTGCGCCGGGGGTTTGGATAAATGCAGGCGGCTCGTCCAGGAACACAGACTCCTGTACTCGTGCGTTAGAGGGCGCAGGGGCCACACAACACACACTCCGGCCAGCGGAGTGTGTGTGTGTTGGTCGGATGAGAGAATGTGAGTGATTGTCTGGTTTAGGAAGTATGGGATGGACAGGAACAAGAAACACCGGTAGGGAAAGATGAATGAAGGCTGCATAGGAAGCGAGGTTGAGGAATGGAATGGACGTTACCGAGAGAACGTTCCTGCAGAGGGATCGGTACGTACCACGCTAGGCCCAGTGAGGCTCTATCAGCGGGGCTCCATCAGCTCGGCAGGCCAATCACGTATTACGGATGCTGGCAGTGACAGGAGGGCCCGAGCGTCCACGGACCGGGGTTTCTGACGTGAGAGACGTATCACAATGGTTTCGGTTGACGGCCCGTTCGTGACCCGGGCTGACCTCGAGTCTTGGCCCGGGGGTCACGATGCAACAAACGTGGCTCGGCTACAATGCCAAACAGCGTGGCGAGCGAGGGAAGGGGGTCTCTTCTCTTGGTGCTTCCCCCGTCCCTTTTCAGAGACATCTCCGTCTGCCTTTTCCCCGTTCCAAGGACTCCCGGTGGGGTTAGGACCCTTGCATATCCAGAGTCAACAGGCAAGAAAGAAGCGCACAAACAAGCTCGGCAGGGGTCGTTGCTGTCTCTAGAAACGGGCTTCATCCCAGTCGAGTTGCTGGGCAGGTCCCCTGCTAAATTCCATCTCCCCCCCTCCCTTTTTGCTTTGAACTACTATGGTGTTAGGGGTAAGTTAAATCCCCTGCCGCCGTACCGGTCCACCAACAGGGGCCCAAGAGCCAATGATGCCCGGGTCGAAAGGGATGGCTGACATAAGCGTTAGGCATCGAGATTGATTGATTTCTATAGCTAAATCAGTACTTGATATGCATACCGTCAGCCTCAATCACAGCCTGGCAACGGGCTGGCATGGATGAGATTGCCGTCAAAATAAAGAGTCCGAATTCGCTGCCTTTCAGCCTCTGTAAGCTGCTTCGTATTGCTGCCTTTCGGGCGGGCCATATCGATGACTTCGAGTTGTTGTTGTTGTTGCTGTATGAGGGATAAATTAACTAAGGCTGAAAAATGGGCAGGAGTTAATAAGTGGGTCTATATGTGAATTTGCAGCCCCTAATTGGCCTAATAGGCCTGCTGGGCCGGGCCCACAGGATACTTGACAAGGAGGTTTTACTTTTGCCTGCCACCAGAGTAGAATCCGTGATTGGTCCTCTGCTCACGAGACTCTCTGCCGATTCGCTGAGCTTGTTTGGACCGCCGCGAAACGAAACATGCAGAGCACACTCCATGCCCCCTTGGCTCACACACCTCTAGACTTAACAATCCTCCCCTCCGTGTCATGCCAATCCTTACTCACACAGTCGAGCTGCCTGGCCAAGAAGCCAAGCAAATAAGGCCGTACCCAGGCTTCGGAGCGAGAAGGGAAGGCCTGCTGCCATCTGAACTTTGACCCACGTTCTCCTACCATGCACCCCCCCCCCCCCNCTGGAGGGGGGGGTACCGACTATCTCCCACGAGACCGCTTGCCCGCTAGATCCCCCTTCCCCATCTTCCTTGATACACTCTGCGTGCACGCATCCGCTTGCATCCGTCTTGCCCTGGGCTCTTGTTCGGTGGCGGCACCAGCACTAACACACCAGACGCAGACTCCTTCTTACTGTACCCTGCACCCCTGTCTCGAGCATACGATGTAATCTTGCTGCCCGTATTGTGGGTTCCCGTGTGAACCGACGACGGAAAGAAAGCTAGCCGCAGACACTCCCCGGCAAGGACCCAGGTCGATCCGACCCCCTCCCGAGTTGCAGAACCTGAGAACGGTCATGTGTGGTGGAATGCAAGATGCACCACCCATGGATGGGGAAGAGGAGGAAGAGCAGCAGCAGCAGCAGCAGCAGCAGGAGGGGGGGGGGGGGGGCGNTCAACCTTCTTTATTGCTCGCTTGTTTCCCACTTCAAATCTTTCGTTTTCGCCCCTCTTCCCTTCTTCTCTTCATCCCGTTCCTGTGTGTCAATTTCTTCCATCTTCCAAAAGCGCTGGTCTGCTTTCCCTGGGTCCACCGGTTTTGCTTACACTCTCCTTTCCCTTCGATACCTCCCTACTACGAGCTGCCATTCCCTCGGACGACACTCCTAATTATTCTTGTAATATTTCTCTTCATCGACCGTCCCAGGTGGCACTGATCGACAACCATTTCCCTAACAACAACATCATCGTCCGAGTATCTGTCCCCGAAGAACAGCGGATCGAAAAGGAAGGAAGATTCAGGACGAGTACTGCTGCAAGACACCACACACAAAATATAATCGACAATGCCCTCCACAATGAAGACCGCCCTCGTCGCATGCCTCGCCGCAGTGGCCGCCGCCGTCCCTCTGGGACCTAAGTTGAACGCCGAGCAGATGAAGATCTACGACCTGACCAAGAGGCAAAAGGCCGGAGCTGGCGCTGCTGGACTGACGGATATCGACATTCTTCAATTGTGAGTTTTTTCTCCCTATTTATTATAGAATACCCATATCCGGTCGAAGTTGGACACGATCACTAATGATGACTCCGCAGCGCCCTTACCTTGGAATGGCTCGAGGGAACCTTCTACCAGCAAGGCTTCCAAAAGTTTCCCGCCCAGGAGTTCCAGGCTCTCGGTCTGTCACAGGAGCAGGTCAACGACCTGCAACAGGTCGGTGCCACTGAGCTGTCGCACGTCTCTCTTCTGCAGTCCGCCATTGCTCAGGCCGGCACCCAGCCTGTTCAGCCCTGTCAGTACAACTTTGGCTTTACGAATGCTGCTGGCATGGTCCAGACTGCTGCCGTCCTCGAGAACGTCGGTGTTTCTGCCTACCTCGGCGCCGCTCCCCTCATCAAGGACAAGTCTATTCTCGGCACTGCTGGCTCCATCCTCACCATCGAGGCTCGCCACCAGACCTTCATCCGCGCCGCCTCCAAGCAGATCGCCATTCCCCAGGCTTTCGATGCCCCTCTCGGCGTCCGCGCTGTCTTCTCTCTGGCTGCTCCCTTCATCACGTCCTGTCCCCAGGGCTCCAACTTGGCTCTGCAAGCTTTCCCCAAGTTGACCATGACCGCTCCCGCCAGTCCTGCCGCCGTTGTTGTCGGCGCCCCGATCATGCTTCAGTCGGATGCTGCTCCCCAGGCCCAGGCTTGCGCTTTCACCACCGGTGGCATCCAGCCTGGCGGAACTGCCTTCACCCCCTTCAACCCTCAGCAGGGCTGTGTCGTTCCCCAGGGTCTCAGCGGCATCGTCTACCTCTCTCTCACGAACCAAGCCCCGATGGCCGGCACGCTCACCGATGAGATCATTGTGGCTGGTCCCATGGTGCTTACTATCTCTTAAGCGCGTCCCGTGAGTCGGAGCACGTAGTCGCCCTAATGGGGTGGCCGAAAAGGACGCGACGGGCGTGCGTTGATTAATACCGAGGGGCCACGAAAATTTCAAAAGGATGAACTAGCGCATGATAACCTCGCTCAACGACATTAGGAAGTTGGGATAGTCAAGACCACACTCAGCCAGATTTCGAAAATGTCGACCTTCTTTGCTTTCTGACTCCCCATTCTCTCCAAAAGCCCCCCATCCGGCCGACAATAACCATTTCACTTCTCTGGCTGAATAGATAGCCTGTATATATGATGGTCATATTATATATATTTTCAGCGGTTTCAGGAGTTGAGTCGAAGACTCATGTATTGTTCAAGTGGTAACTCAAATTTCCTCCTTCATTATCTCTCACAGTCTTGTTATATCAATTTTCTCTGTGTGGATCAGTCCGCGTCTTGAACGGGCACGGGGAAATCGTCGGAAAGAGAGGAAGGGGAGCCAGGGGGGAATCATCCCGGGAACAGTGGAAGAATTCTATGATACCAGCAGAATAAAGCACGATTCACCTGAAAGAAACATGTTCAACACATCGGACCCCACTCTCCGTTTGAGCGCAAAAGTCTGTGAGGAGGAGATATGGGGACAGAAATGAGAACAAGTTGAGTTGTCAGGAAAGTCCATAGGACTGAGATCTTTGATAAACCAAAAAGCTATCATTTGCCAGATGCACACATGGCTGTTCATCAACACAGTTTCCCAAGTATTATTGTGCCAGAGAGTTGAGAGGTGTCCGTCCAGCCGAAGTACGTCAAACTCGGATACTTGGCACCCATTGAAAAACAGAAAAAGTTGGAGGGATTCAGCTCAGGATGGAAACAGATGCCTGTCCTGGTTCGGGTCAAGGTTGGTGTCTGGCGATTCCGGGCAAGCCACGAAATCTTTTTTCGAGTCATTATCCACCAGCGCCGAGAGGACTCTTCCTTGGACCGGATATGCTGACTTTGCGTTTCCGAGCCCCCCCCC
>NWBT01000034.1:132055-144831 GCA_003386485.1 Colletotrichum lentis
TCCGGTGCTTGGAGCAATGCACCTGCAAGGTGCTGGACGTCGCCGATCAAGACGGCGCCTTGGCGTATGCGGAGTCTTGGTCCTTCTGGGCCCCTCCTGAAGCATGGGGAGGAGAATGTTGACAGAGAATATGTGATGTTACAAAAGATCGTTCTCCTCGAGAGAGCCTACATTTGGTCTTGAAGCCAAGGTTGATCAAGGTTGACATCTCCACAGCGCTGCATCAAACTGTTCTTGACCGCGGCCGCTTGAATGGTTGGCGTGGTGGGTCCGTCGTACACAACGAGATCATGCATTATACAATTCTTCTCGTCGAGTACTAGATGAAGTGCCCACAACTGCCTGGCCGGCTCATGCGGTGTTCAATGGTTAAAGGTAACCCGAGTGTGGTGTAGAAAACAGCCAACCCTAAGAAGACTAGCATACGTCCTTGACCAGAACGGTATGGACCAAACCAGATGCCTCGACAACCATGGGATTCCAAAAATGCTACGAGACGTTGGGAATAACAAACAATCACTCATGTCTTACGCATACCGAACATGTTATGGAGCGCTTCTGAGACGTCAGAGTCGAAAGCAAAGAGTTGCTGGATCTTGACTATGCTAGACCACACGCGGGCATTGCCTCTTCTGGCAACTTGACAAGTGAATGCGACGGACGCATCGGTGTTGTTTGTTGTAAGATCCGTGCAAGAGCTCGGGCCCGTTTCTTCCACCACGAGGAACTTCAGACGTTTCGAAACGGGTAGGACGGGAATGCGCAGGTGGCCAGAGGGGGGGGGGGGGCACAGTTCGATTGAGGGTCGAGTCGGGTCAAGTATCCGTAGTGAGAGTCTAACGGAGACTGGCAAGAGACACGAGGGAACGGGATAGTGCCCCCGGGGACGGCGGACACTCAGGTGTACGGAGCACCTAGTGTAAGACTAGAACGATAGGGTGGTAAACCGGGGGACCAATGACTCGACCGGGGTTAACGAATAGAACGACGTGTCGTGCTTGAATCGCTGTTGGCTGGCGACTCGTCGTGCGCACCCATGTTTAACCACATACCTCGTTGGTTCTCCTCCCCGTTCTAGGCTGTTGTTATTCTATCAAAGGTCGAGAAGACCAGATGGACCATGATTACAATTGCGATGATGTCAAACGATATTTCCCGGCGTGATTTCAAAGTCATATGAACGCGGCGTGACTTGACTTGCCTGCTGCGTCGGCAGGGCGCCGACGTGGGGCCGATTAGTGTCGGCGGAACACGGGGCTGACTTTCCGGAAGTGAACGACAACAACGACGACAGTCGTCTAGTTCACCATTATGGCAAGACTGTACGAAATGGCGGGTTAGACCACTGGGCATGATCCATAGACCTTCGCAGCTTTGAGACTAGGAGTTCGTTCCCTTGATCTCGTCCAACAACGGTCGACGTCGGGTCGATATGACCTGGGGGCGAAGGGGGAACCAACAACCAACAATTGATCCAGTCCAACCGCCTTGTTTCGGCCTCCATTCCGCCGAAAAGCTGACCAGGCTCTCCGTAAGCAAACTTCGGCGTGCAGTTTGCTCCAACCGCATATTGAGAGCCCGCCCCCCAATCCAACGGTTCTCTCCAGACGGAGCACGACCAGGGTTCATGTTTCCCCCACGGCAGAACACTCGGTATACATGACGACACCACCCTCTCGCAACATTTCTCGCATCTGTCTGGAAGACCCGGTCGACGACCAGAAAGTGCTAGCCATTGAAGTCTGTGAAGATCAAGGCCGAATCGATAGTCAAAAGAGAAAAGCATCCGGTCCAAGCCGCTTCGATGGAAGCCCAGAAAGATCTGCCGAACCGTCAACCCCGCGGTAGCCCCTCATGATTTTGCACGCCAGTGCCAGTTCGTCCGGCCGCGTGGTCGGTGACGTCTACGAGGTCGACGCCTACTCACAATACAGGGCAAGATTGGGAGAACGTCCCTGAAATGAGACCCCCCCCCGGCCGTTGCACCAACCGCTCGCTCGCGATATGTGCGGGCGGGCGGCTGCAGTCTTTGTTTGTTGCGGGGTCATGTTGGCGGGCCGTTGGCGCTTATATGGCTCTCTCCCAAGGAACGAAAAATGAGCCGTTTCTCCATGAGCCTGACACTCGCACGAGTGTTCGTCTCGTAGCATATGTCAAAAATGAGTCGTCCGTTTAATAAGGTGCGTCGACGTGACGTGCCATCTCGGTTTGGATATGCTGACTCAATAGACAGGTCGTCGTCGTCGGGGCCGGCCCCTCCGGCCTGCTTCTCGCCCTGCTCCTCTCCAAACACGGCATCGCGGTTCACATACTCGAGGCCCAAGATCGTCTCGACCAGCAACCCCGCGCCGCCCACTATGGACCCGCCGCCATACCCGAACTCATTCGCGCCGGGGTCATAGAAGAAGTCCGCCGCCGCGGGATGACGACGAGCCGGTTTGTCTGGCGTCGCTTCGAGGACCATGGTGTCATCGCGGGCTTCGATTCGACCGTTCTCCGCGATGTCGACGGCGAGGATCTGCGACCGGCGTGCCTCGTACTGCAGGAGCTCGACCAGATCATGCTGGACGAGTTCTTGGGGAAGTACAACGGCACCATCGGCTGGCAGCACCGCGTCGTCGGACTGGGACAAGACGACGGCCGTGCCTGGGTCGACGTCGAAACACCCGGCGGGAAGGAGCGGGTCGAGGCCGACTACATCGTCGGCTGCGACGGGGCCAACAGCGCCGTGCGCAAGGGGCTCTTCGGGGACGAGTACCCGGGCTGGACGTGGGACCAGCAAATCGTCGCGACGAACACCTATTACGACTTCGCAGGCAAGTTCGGGTGGCACGACGCCAACTTCATCATCCACCCGGAGCACTTCTTCATGGCGGCCAGGATCACGGCGGACGGGCTGTACCGCGTCACGTACGGCGAGGAGCCGAACCTCTCGCACGACGAGCTCAGGGCGCGCCGGCAGGACAAGTTCAAAGCCATGCTGCCGGGGCATCCCCGGCCCGACGAGTACGAGGTCGTCAACTTTGCGCCGTACAAGATGCACCAGCGCTGCGCCCCGCGGTTTCGAGCGGGGCGGTTCATGCTGGCCGCCGACGCCGCGCATCTGTGCAACCCCTGGGGCGGGCTCGGCATCACCGGGGGGTTTGTGGACGTCGGCGGCCTGTACGACTGCCTGGCGGGGATCTGGGACGGGGCGGCGGACGAGAGCATCCTCGATCTGTACTGCGAGAAGAGGAGAGAGAAGTGGAGGACGGTCATCGATCCGATCTCGCAGGAGAACTTCCGGAGGGTGTCGGACTCGGAACCTGCGACGCGGCTGGAGAGGGACGGGTTTCTGCAGATGTGCCAGCGAGCCGAGAAGGATTCGGGCCTCATGCGGGAGTTGATGATGGGCACGTTTGACGTGCGGTATGACTTTACGCAACACTACGACAAGGTCAACGGGCACAAGTTGACTGGTGGTTGAGATTTTGGATAGGACTCCTCCTGTAGCATGTTACTGTGCAGTATCGGGAACATCAAAGTGTGCAAGAAAAAAAAGAATTATGACATACACTTATGACCGACTGCCCGACCGACTAAGCATCGACAGTCGTCATCGGGGTTTGAGATGTATTGCTTAATCCAACCCGTCCTGTCGACGACTGTAGACGTTCAGGGGCATTCTGTCCTGCAGCAGCTACCAGGTCTCTGATGGGTTTACTAGCTAGCATTCAACATGGGAAAATGAGATACTTACCTAGACTTCATAATAATCAGGAGAGGAGACGCTCTAACTGGGAACAGCCTCCCGCAAGTAAACAATCTGCTGCTGGCTGACACTAGAAACTCTACATGTTGCGGATCACACAGAGACGGACAAACACGGGTCGGCTACGACGACGGCTACGACGACAATCATGTACAGATAGGATATACTAGCCGAGACTACGAAATGGGGACCCGCCATGCACAATGCGTCTTTGCCCCAGACCCATCTATCGAACCCCCGAGACATCCTGATTCCTCTCGCGGCGAGAGCGGATGTTGACTAAACAGGACAATATTCAAAGCTTAGGGAGCGCTTACTCGTCAACAACGGAGGCAAACTTGTCCAGCATCTCCTGCTGAATGTCCTCGTACTGTAGTGATTTATGTCAGCCAACGTGGATTCTCCAGCCGTCATGCGGTGCAGAGACTAACCTTCTTGGTGATAACGTCCTGGCCATCGTCGGGGACCTCGAACTTGAGCTGACGCAGCTTGGCCTGCAGGTCTCCGGTAGCCTCGCGAACCTTGGCCCAGCTCTGGCCCTGAGCAACGGCCTTTTGCGCCTCGTCGTGGAAGCCGACCATGAGCTTCATCATCCACTCCGTCTTCCACAGGGGGCAGAATTGGTCGTAGTCCGAGTACCCGTTCTGCTGCAGGAAATCCTCCTTCAGCAGCGCGGCGATGTCCAACGTGATTTTGTCGGGGTCAGACAACGCACTCTTGCCGACCAGCTGCACGACCTGGTCGAGCTCTTCGGAGTCGGACAGGAGCTGCTTGATGCGGTCGCGCAACCGGGGGAAGTCGGGGTAGTCCTTCTCGTACCACTTGTCCAGGACCATGGTGTACTTGCTGTAACTGAGCGAGGTGTTGATGGAGGGGAAGTGCTTGCGCTGCGCGAGCTTCTTGTCGAGACCCCAGAAGACCTGCACGATACCGAGGGTGGAGGTCGTGACGGGATCGGAGAAATCACCACCGGGAGGGCTGACAGCACCGACAATGCTGACACTGCCCAGCCGCTCGGGCGAGCCGAGAGACTTGACGCGGCCGGCACGCTCGTAGAAACTGGCGAGCTTGGCACCGAGGTAGGCGGGGAAACCCTGGTCCGCGGGCATCTCGCCCAAACGACCCGAAATTTCACGCAGAGCCTCCGCCCAACGCGACGACGAGTCGGCCATCATGGCAACGTCGAGTCCCTGGTCACGAAAATATTCTGCTACAGTGATGCCGGTGTAGATGGAGGCCTCGCGAGCAGCGACGGGCATGTTGGAGGTGTTGGCGATGAGGGTGGTGCGCTTCATGATGGGCTCCTTGCGACCATCGACCTCGATGGTAAGCTCGGGAAAATCCTTCAAGACTTCGGCCATCTCGTTTCCGCGCTCACCACAACCGACGTAGACAATGACGTCGCTGTTGGAGAACTTGGACACGGACTGACTGATGACAGTCTTTCCGCAGCCGAAAGCACCGGGAATGGCCACGGTACCGCCCTGGACACTGGGGAACAGGGCGTCCAGGACTCTCTGGCCGACAACAAAGGGCTCGCTTGCCTGGAGCTTCTCGGTGGTCGGGCGGGGAACTCGCACAGGCCAGGTCTGCATCATGGGGTATTCGGTCTTCTTGCCCTCGAACTCGACCTCGAGGAGGGGCTCCGCGACTGTGTATTGGCCCTTGCTGGCGATCTTGGTGATGGTACCGCGAGCACGGGGCGGGAGCAGGATTCGGTGGACGGAGATGAACGAGTTCTCGTTGACGGTACCCCAGACGTCACCGCCGGAGATGTGGTCGCCGACCTTGGCGGTGGGCTCGAAATCCCACTTCTTCGTGCGGTCGAGGGCGGGGACGGCAATGCCACGGGGGATGTAAATGGTCTTGGAGATGTCGCTGATCTTCTCGAGGGGTCTCTGAATACCGTCGTAGATACCGTTGAGCAGACCAGGGCCAAGCTCGACCGACAGGGGCTTTCCGGTGCGGTAGACGGGGTCACCGACCGTGACACCGGCTGCGCATTCCGTCAGCTGCACGTCGCCTGGGAGCGATTGTAGGATTGGGGTGTCGAAGACGTACCAGTCTCCTCGTAGACCTGAATGGTCGCTTGATCGCCATTGATTCGAATGACTTCGCCGACTAGGTTATCGTGACTGACTCTAACCTGCGGCGCGCGTGTCAGCCAACTCGGCATCGGGGATGCATCCAAGCGGATCGACCTACCAACTCGTACATAGCAACACCAATCATGTCCTCGGCGACGATGACGGGTCTAGGAATGCGGTTAGTCGTCGGGCGCGGCATATCGAGGGACGGGGGCGAGTCGGGGGGGAGAGCTTCAAACGAACCCTGAGACGGAGAAGATCTTGCCTGTACGCACGCCAGCGTCGGTCAGTCAATGCCATCGTCGAGAGGCGACAGAGGAGATAATCTGCAAGCTTACCGCTTCCGAGATCTTCCTTCTCGACCTTGGTCTCTTTCTTCTGTTTCTGTGGGTTGGCGGACGAGGTCAGCTTCCAGCAATCGAGGTCGGTGGGGCAAGCATATGCCGCATCACACAGGCAACGATGGCGACGGCGCGGCGTCGGGGTTGGGATGCTTACAGGAGGCATGATGGGCGGCGTTTCGACGCGAGCAGGGCTCGGCTCGTGCAGCGTCGTCACAGGAGGAAGGTCGGTGGAAGGGGGAAAAGAGTCCGCTGTTGAGGGGGAGGGCGGGTTGGATGCAGCAGGTCGAGGTGTTGTTGGAGGAGAGGATGGTAGAGGTTGAGCAGAAGCTATTTCCAGAGCTTCGACGTCCACCGTGACTGGGCTGCTCGGCTGTGGATGCGGCTGCGGCTCCCGTGCACGTCCTGGATGTACCTCGTCCCAGTCTTGTATGGGACCTGTGGTGCTCCAGCTGGAAACGGTACGGGTGGGCGATGGTGCTGCCCCTTCTAGTGCATGGGAAAGTGGAGGCGATGATGTATGGCCGGGGCCCGTGCCTGCTTCTGAGCCTTCTGTCGCTGAAGGACCACCGCCGCCGCCGCCGCCGCCGCCGCCGCCACTATGATCAATGGCGTCTGCAGCGCTGCCAGGAATCTGCAAGTAGATGCCCGATATGCCAGTGCCAGTCACCCTGTCAGCTGGCGGGTTGGAAGGTGACACTGGCGGTGAACCGTCCTTGTCTTGTCTTCCCCGGACCAGCAACTCGACCAGCGACGGCCGCGCCCGAAGGCGAGGTTGGAATCCGACCTGCATGCACCTTTACAGGTTGGGGTATCCGTATGTATCTCTGAGATGACTGTCAATGAGCTTTGTTCAGTCGGACGTTTTCTTTTTTCTTCTTTTTTCCCCCTTTCCTCTCTCTCTCTCTCTCTCCCTCTGTCCGTCTGTCTGTCTGTCTGTCTCTCTCCCTTTCCTGGGTGTCCCTTTCCTGGGTGGTGTTTCGAGTGTGAAAAGGGTTCGGAATTGCGGGTTTGTGGTGCTATACTTGATTGATGGTTGTCGCGCTCCGTTGTCCATAGAGCCCAAGGGACTTGGATAATCCGCAGCAACGACGAGCCCCCCCCCCCCGGGAAACTGCACTGCCACGACTGCTCGACACCGCCAGTTCTCCGCACCTGTTGGCCCTGAGACGAGAGGGCACCTCACCTCAACGTCAGCTTCTCTTCCGACTAGTTGGTGTATGGTCTATCAGGACACTTTGAGTTGAGGTCCGCCCACCGCAAACCCACACGCTCCGTTGCCTTGCGTTGGACTGTAGCCCGGTATCATACCCGATGCCTTCTGAGTGCGAGAACGAACAAATACACAACGTCGTGAGAAGATGAGCCATGCCATTCCAAGATGCGGCAACAACAGTCAGGCCTCACTGTCCACCACGGGACACTCAATTGAGTCCAACGATCGAGCCATACACATTTAACACTAAGTCTAACTACGTCCAACCAAGTCATTCTTGTAGTTGCGCTCTCCACATCATGGTCCACGTCCACAGTATAGGACAAAAGATACGCCACGCAACAAGCCAACTGTGCCTGACGCCTATGTTTCGATCCGATCCATTTCCATTCCAAACAAAGCACGGGTAGCTTGCGTTCGTACATTCATTACTATCGTCATTATGCCATGCCATTATCCAGCAGGTCATCATCATGAATGACTGCCAGATCGCCAACCAGACATACGCCGATATGAGCTCCTTATCTCGGGAGCTTTGCTTATCCACGCAAGTCACCGTGGACTTGCTGATATGAGCAGCCTTCCCGCTGCTGTCTTTTCCTCTGTGGCCTCCGGCCTCTTCGCCCCTGGCCATACATAACCTTCTCCAGGAGGGGGAGAGTCTTCTATGCTCGGCGGAGAAGCATTGTCCGCTCTTCTGACCGTTATGTGCAGTTCGTGCCAGATTTTGTACTTTTATCTAAACATTGATTGCAACTGCAATCCAAACGATGAATCTGTTCATGTGCGGGACTGGCTTTTTCATGTGCGATGCAAGCGTGCCGATGCTTGCGTGATGATCGTTTCAGGGCTCATTCGTTGCGTTGACGGCACTCACGCCGTAGTCTCCTTGAAGTTAATGAGCTGCTCCTCGTCGTCCCTCTCCTTGAGGCTCTTCTCCCACTCGTCCATGAGGTTGTTGGCAGTTCGCTGTAGGTTGCCGGGGGAGAGCTTGTTGACGACGGCGGGAAGAAGTTCCTCCAGCCGGCTAGGCGACAACAGTGCTGATTCGGGACGCGATTCGGATCGGACCGAAGTGTCTATGGTGATGGACGACTTCTTCTTGCTGATGACGCGTATGTCTTAGCACGGGGTGGTGGGGGAAAAAAGGGTAGCAGTGAGGCTCTTACAGAGGAGTCAAATTTTCGCTATTCTCGGACATGGACGGAATCTCCTCCGGTCCACCCATCGTCGAACCGCTCCAGCGCGCCGACTTGGCCGATGACACCTGAGGCGATTCCCAGTTTGACCAATCATTGTCATCAAACGAGTCAAAAGTCAACGGTGTCCACGAAAAGTGCTTAGCCTTCGTCGTCGTTGACTTGGCTGCAGGCTTCGGGTTCGGTCGTTCCTGGAGCGGCTTCGAGGGCTTGCTCGGCGTGTCCATCGGCGGTAGGTCGAAGGCCGAGTTCAGAGGGACTCTGGGGCGTGACGAGCCGTTGGCCTTGATCGTGTCCTGGTCTCCGGCAGAAGACCTCTCCCTCCTGCCATGAGGATCGGTCGAGCCCGGGCGTCCGGGAACGCCGTGGATCGGCTCGTCCCCGACAGTCGCTTGTCGTATGTCTTCCATGAAGCTCCAAAGACCTAACCTGAAGTCCTGGGCCATCTGCTTCACGGCCGGAGGGGCGGCCGCGTTGTACGATCTTGGCTGCCAGGATGCTCTCTTTGAAAACGCCGCGTTCGAAAGCATGGGCGGAGACCGGAGCACCGGCGACTTGAGGCTTGCACCGTCCTCGTGCACAGTGAAGCCGTCTGGTTTGGTCGGCGACAGCAACGACAAGGTCCGTGTGTGCCCGCCACGGAGGACCCTTCGTCGATATTCCCTAGGCCCTGTCTGGCCCTGCAAGTCTCTCAGAAGTGATTTCCTCCTGTCCAGCTCGACGCTCCGTTTCGATGCTGCCTCGTCATCATCTAGAAGCGACGGTTCAAACTGAGGGGCGAGAGGACGCATTGGCTCGTTGCGTATCTCTCTCTTCCTCTGCCCCCCCTGGATCGTCCATTGCTGCTTGAGCCTTGTGAGCTCGGCCTCGGCACGAGTCAGTTCCTCGCGGATCTCCAGTACTCGTCGCTCTTGCGCTGCTATCGCAATGATGAAGTCGTTGGGATCCGCAGGGGACGTGATTGCCGAGGTGTCGACGGGTGTAGGGGGGTAGGACGTCGTCGCGACGGAAGCAGGGCGGGAGGGATCGCTGGTTGGCGGTGCAATGGGAAGAGTAAGGGACAGGCGGTTCGTCGTTCGTGACGCATTGGACGCCGACCGTGACGCGCGCGAGAAACGCTCCTGGGTCGACGGTGTCGGCGGAGGAGGAGGCGTCATGGCCTCAGGGATCTCCATCTCACCGACGAGGGTCTCGACATGTGATTCGGAGGGCTTGAAATGGCAAGGTCTTGGGGTCATGGCAGGTTTGGGCGTGAACGCCGTCGTTGTCGTGGTGGCCGGGGTGTCCGCCGGCAGACGCTCGACCACGGAGGCGCGACGGCGAATCTCGTGGGTGCTCTGCATCTCAGCACGAGCGAGATATGCGGTGGACGCCTCGTGCAACGACTGGCAGCTCGTAGCGGTGTATGCTCGGCGGCGCCTGGGCAGAGGATGTGAGGGAGATGCGTTGATGGCTCTCCGAGGGTGCCTTTGTCTCCAGGCGGAGGAGGAGTGAGCGTGATTCGTTCTTCTGGCGACGACAGCCCTGTAGGTATTCAAATGTCTCTGGTGGTCATTTAAGAGAGTGCGTGAGCAATTTGAGACGAAGCAGATTTGTAGCAAAAAGATGGCTGTCATGGGGAGAGTGGAAAGAGTGTCATTATTGACAGCCCGGGTGTGCGGGTTTGTTGTTGCGAGTGACCGGGCTCCTCAGATAGCCACAGCACACCGATTAGAGAGTGAGAGAGTTCGGAGTCGGTGTCGGGGGGGGCCAGGTCCAGGGAACTAGCTCCAGCTGCTCCAGTTCCAGTTGCAGTAACCAGTATCCGTAGTAGTAGGGGTTGTCGGGTGCGTGGGATAAAGTACCTCCTCTCTGGGTCTGGTAAGGGGGGCTGTTGAATGAGGGTTGCAGTGCAACGGGGGCGACGATTGGACAGCGAGATTGGCTGAGCTGGCGTGGCGGACGAGGGTGTTTTCCCCCCTTTCCTTTTCCTGCGGTCGATAGGGGTGGGCACGGCGGGCTTCGACGCTTCGGTGGTAGTCAAGGTGTGTAACGGGCTGTGGAATCTTTTATCTCGCCTGTGTCCCGTACCTTGGGACCTTTGACGTGAATTGAATGACGAATCCGGGCACAGATTTCCAGTTTGACGAGCGACAAGGACTGGAAATGGGGAATGCTGTGTTGATGTAGAGATTATGACTACCAAGCGAGGTCGAAAGGAGGATGCGAAAGTGGGCGAGGCCCTGGTAGTGGCTCTGGGCCGTCAATGCTGCTTGGATTGCCTGATGCTTGCTTGTTGATGGATCATGGAAGACTTGTTGCTGTTGCCGTCGTTTACGCTGGGGTCGCGCCAGGGGAAACAGGGAGACCGATGTCTGGACCCAGAGTATGAGGTAAGGTATCCGTAGTCGTTGATAGGTGTAGAGTAAGGTTGGGTAAGGTGAGATGAGATGAGGTGAGGACGGACGGCAAAGTTCGGACGATGACTGGAGAAGGAAGCAATGGCAGCGGCAGCAGCAGTAGCAGTAGAAGCAGCAACAGAAACGAGCCAGTGGCGGAGTTGGGTGCGTAAGATGGGAGAAAAGGTGGGATGAATGGACAGAGTTGAGATAAACGGGGGGCGAGCAGAGAAGAAGAGTTGCGACAAGCCGGTTGATGAACGAACGAACGGATGCGGTGCGGTACAAGTGCAATTGCAATATGGCGGCAGTAGGTCAGTTGGGATGGGAACCGGAGCATGTGGTCTGACCTTGAGCCGTTGATGACGGAGCTGTCGTGATGTCCTGTGCTGTACGGTAACAAGGTAACAAACGTATTGCGTTTGTTTTAGTCCGACCTTCTCCTCTGTTTCCTCTACCTGATGTGTCTTATTTACACCCACCGTCCCTGTTGACAGTGACAGCCGATTGCGCAGGGCAGGCAGCTAAGCAAGCATGCCCCCTCTTTCAATCGTCTAGTGTGGTGACATGGCGACTCCTCCTCGTTGCTTTCGGCCCCAGGTCCGGGTTTGCATGTGTTTTCCATTGTTATGACGGACGCCTCATCGCATCAACAACAAGACGAGACGAAACCATCGCCCACGGAAACCAGTGGACCAAGACCTGCGTTAGGAGGCGCAACGATCCACTTGGAAGGACGTTGTCCAGGGGCTTGCAGCAAGCGTGCAGCAAGCGTGCAGCACCGTCCGCGGCGGAAACCTGTAGGAGGACGCAACGAGCCGCAGCAGGAGTCAGGAACCTGTCGGGAACCGATGGGCGCCGGGGCAACGGGCTTGAGATGGGCGGCGGTGCCGGACGGCAGGTCTTGGAAAAAGGGCCCGAGGTACCTGCTAGTTCTCTTGGCAGATCTTGCCCTCTTTGCGGTGGCTTGGGAGGAGGAGCCCAGAAGTTCCAGGACCTGAAGGCTCCTAGTGGTAAACACAGAAAACTTTAAAGGACCGGTCTCGGCAAGGGTCAGCAGGGGAAGAAGCTGGGATCAACCGTGGCTTGCGTGGACGCGTCCCAATTTGACAATTTCCCTGAAATTAATGGCCAATCAGAGAGACGGACTGTTTCCCCGAATCTTTGAAAGGGACCCACGTGACTGTCTGTCACTTCCTGCTTGTCTCGGGAGCAACCAACACACCCAGATAACAACAGCCAAAGCCCACTCACTGTCTTCCACGCTTGACATCTCACGTGCTAGCCCCCTCCAAAGGCTCGCAAGTGGTTTCATGACAAAGATAACAGGTGCAGCGGTTGTTTGTGGCGAGATAAACAGCTGGAGCATAGAACGTCTTGAATGCAGCATCCGTTCGACCCGTCTAGGAGCAGCCATTAACTGATCCCCCTCTTAGACTCGTAAGAGCAGCCTCAGAAGCTGTCAAGCACCGCCAGCCTGTACGAAGAAAACCGTGACCGCCATCTAAAAGTAGATTGGCCCAGACCTCGAGGGGGAAGGTTGACTTCTTCGTTCATCCCTTCTACGTTAGGCAAAAAGCCAGCGATAGCATGGTACAATCTTAAGAGTTCTCAATCGCTACAACTGCTGAAAGTGGAGAGGGAGGTAGAAAAGCAGCTTTTTTGCAGATAACCTAGGCATGTGGTAGTTCTTTGCCTTTAGGGGGGGTAAAGTTGCAGTGTAGGAGGTGTGGTAGTTCTTTGCCTCAGGCCGTTAGTTGGAGCCCATAAAGGTCAAGCGTTAGTTGCTAGGGCTCGGGGGGGG
>NWBT01000034.1:144887-166282 GCA_003386485.1 Colletotrichum lentis
GGGGGGGGGACACGTACAAGAAACAAATGGCCTTCCCTCGGCTGAGAACGACTGCGTTTGGCCTACATCAGACAGAGCATCATTGATGACTCGAGAGTAGCGGTCCCTTCAGAATGGCTCACAAGCCCGTTCATTGCACCGGTATCGTCTCATGCACGTTCTTCAAAGTCCCGTTTGGCCATCGATCTTGGCTCAGAGTTGTAAGCCGTGGCGTCGAGCTGGATCCTGTGCTAAGGAGGGCACAGAAGGAGTTCAGGCAAAGTCCATAGCCGCGATCCCCATTATCATAACCAAGGTGTCATCTCTTCCCCGTCGTATGATAGCGGCAGTTCCCCGGCAAGGACTGAGGCCGTTTTATCTGAGACAGTATGCCCTGCGTCAACGATTATCGGACATGCTGCTCGGGCAATATCGTAGATGTGATATATGTCCCTGCTACTGCTGGTTGACGTAGAGATCTCGTTATCGTTTCGGATGCATTCGAAACCGAGCCAAAAGGCTTCTTTCTCTACTCTTCTGACCGCTTCTGTTCCCCATCTCGCAAGCGTTTCTCGGTTTGGGCGAGCAACCTGTTTGTTTGCATCCCGGATGACATCGTCCACTTCAAGATAGTCTTTAATTGCCGATAACGATGATCTGGGAGGATGTTGACGACCAGGGCGATTGTGCATCCAAAAGCCCATCACTCAGTTCGCTGCCATTTTCATGTGGCCAACTCGCTGCAGAAACATCATCACCGGCGGGAAAAAGAACACTTGTTTCCCCGCTGTGTGATGACGAAAATGATATCAAACACTGGTGTGGCATTCGTTTTCTCGCGTGGCTTGGGCGGTGCCGAACCTTGATCCATAGCTTCAGGGTCATGGAGGCTTCGTGTAACTAACAGAACTGTTCGACGGTGCGAGCATGGTTGTTGGATGGCCGAGTAGTGTGCCGTATGAAGAGTCGACAGTTCAACGAAACACCCACTCTAGCTTGTTCGAAGTACCTGACAAAATTGACACAAGCCCTTAAGATATAAATTGTTTCGTGTCGTCAATCACGTCGGGGATCGATTACGGCAACTGAGTTTCCTCCAATGTATAGAGTAGTCACAGAACCTCCGAAATCAACGAAATTGTACTGGAAAGCGGCCGACAGGCCGGACAACCAGGAGGCGGCTAAGGACATCAATGATGACGAAAAAGGCCGAGAGGCACCCGTAGCAATCGATATCCAGAACGCAGTCCATAAAAGCATAACAAAAATACAGAAATCTTTCGAGAAATTGGTGATGTCAAGCTTGTGGGTTGGGATGGGATGCGGCAATGGAGAATCGACGACCAGCAGACACTTGTGCGTGCATTAATCAGAGTGCAAAGTTATGCAATCTATGATTATGTAATAATTACCTTACCTTCACTGCAAGCGGCCAACTTTGGACTTTTGGGCCAGCCCATTTAGGCATTATGCTACTACTAACTAGGTAGGCACCTTGGCACCTTGGTAGGTGCCTGTGTAATAGGTACCTAAGGACGCGCGACGCGACTTTCCTCGTCCGAGTATCTGCATGAAGCCCTCGTGAGGCACAGAACGGCGACCTGCTCTCCACGCGGCTACCGAAGCCCAGGTCAGCACAAGTCACTTGCGCTTCACTTTAGGCATCATCATGATCTTACCTCGCTCTGCGCCCACTCCCTGCCTGTACTGGCTACCCCACGCGACGCGGACGGGTCTTCCCATTTGATATTCTCGTCACATACACCGTGAACCCTACTCCCATACCCTAACGTTCGTCTATGCGGCCATGCTGGAGCTACTGAGGCCGCCACGATGCCCCTATCTTTCGTTCTCGTATGCGATCTGCTAGAGGAGGCTCGTAAACACGCCACATCCGGCAACAAGAACCTCAACCAACGCGTGTCCAACTGGTTCACCCGGCACCGCCGCCATGTCGACGACGCTGGGACTGATGTCTCTGCACTGCTATCCACCCTCCTTCCGGACAAGCGCACCGATCGAGTGTATGCGATCCAGGCCGATACGCTGTCGAACATCGTCGGCCGAGCCCTGCGTCTTGGGGCGTCGCGCGTCAAAGAGTTGCGCCGATATAAAGAACCCGGCCGAGGCGAGGATCTGGCTGACTGTGTCGCGAGAGTCCTCAAAGAAACGGTAAGTGTTGGTCTCTTCTCTTCCTTGGTGCTGTATGAGACCGACCTCTCGGAACTGTCCAAGCTAGGATGATGCGAGCATCAGCCCATTCTGACAATGGCAGCCGAACCCTATGTTTGCCGGAAAGGATGCGGTAACTGTTGAGGAGATCGATTCGGTCCTGAATAGCCTCGCCGCCTCCTGTCGCTTCAGCTCACCCGCCGTTCGAGCCTTGCAGCCTCTTTCGACCAGTCGGGACGAACTCCTCGCCAGCCTGTACTTTCGCATGCAAGCGAGGGAAGCCAAGTGGCTCACCCGCCTGATTCTCAAAAACTTTCAACCCGTCATGCTTGACCCGGGACATGTGTACTACTGCTGCGATCCCCTACTCCCTAACATTTTGAGGGTCCGAGACGACTTTTCTGCAGCACTGTCTCTTCTGCAGGATCTGAGGAGACTCAGGAGAGAACCCTCGTTCCGCAGGGGCATGGGGGAAAACGGGGAGGCACTGATGAAGCACTTGACACCCGTCTTGGGCGTCAAAGTAGGCAGGCCGTTGTGGCTGAAGGGTCGCAGTATCAAACACTGCATCGAACTCGGCCACGGTCGCATGAGCTGCGAGAAGAAGATGGACGGGGAGTACTGTCAGATCCACGTAGATTTAAGCAAAGGATTCAAGTGCATCCAGATCTTCTCCAAGAGCGGCAAGGACAGCACCAACGACCGTGCCGCATTGCATGGGTGAGTATCGCACCCGTAAATAAACCTGGACGTACTAACGGCCACACAGGGCAATCCGGGACTCTCTGAACATTGGGAAGCCCAACTGCAAGCTCGCTCGTGGTTGTATTCTGGAGGGGGAGTTGGTGGTTTACAGTGACAAGGTATGAACGATTCCGGTACCCTTGCCATATCATCTCTCTAACACCCATCACAGGAGCAGAAAATCTTGCCGTTTCACAAAATACGTAAATACGTTACGAGGTCGGGCAGCTTTCTCCACACCGAGGCAGATTCACAGTACGCACGCTTGTTCCCAGCGGCCAGATCCCCAAACTAATGTGTTCAGGCGCCACGATTACGAACACCTCATGATCGTCTACTTCGATGCTCTACTCATCGACGGAGAGTCTCTTCTGGGCGTCCGCCAGAGCGAGCGCTTTGAGAGACTCAAAGATCTGATTACCTGCCGAAAGGGCCATGCCGCGCTGGTAGAACACCAAGTCATCAGCTTCGACCATTCTCTTGGGCCACATCATGTAAGACAAGCGTTTGCCAAGTCGATCGCAGCACGAGAGGAAGGCCTGGTACTGAAGCCCGACGACCCCTATTTCGACTTCAACAAGAACCACCGCCCCTTTTCTGGTTGCCCCATAAAACTGAAGAAAGAGTACATTGGCGGGTTTGGTGATGTGGGCGACTTTGCTGTCGTTGCGGCGCGGTACGACGTAGACCAAGCAAGGTGCTACAGCATCCCGAATCTCCAGTGGACGCACTTCTACCTGGGGTGCCTCGAAAACAAGGAGGATGTCCAGAGGTGGCAGGCCCAGCCTGAGTTCACGGTGGTTCACCAGGTAGAGCTTAACGAGACCCTGCTCAAGATGGTGGTGACATACGGCAATCCACTGCCAGTTCCCTTTAAGGACAACGACGCCTTGATCCTCAACATTGCACCAGGCATCGCCCAACAAAAGATGCCCAGCGTGGTCTTTACCGAGCCACTGGTGTTTGATGTCCGTTGCTTCTCGTTTGACAAGGAGGGAAACACGGGCTTCTGGCAGCCAAGGTTCCCGCAGGTGTCCAAGGTGCACTTTGACCGGTCCTTTATCGACACCATCTCCTTCTCGGAACTCCAGTCCGTTGCCAAGGACGCAACCGCAGCACCGGCTATGGAGGACAGTCAGGAGATTCTTGACTGGATTGCTAGACTGGAAGGAGCCGATCCTCGGGGAATACCCGTCGACGCCGCCAGTCAGTCAACAACCACATCTCTGACGACCCCGTCTCGCAATTCGTCAATCCGACCGTCGAACTCGCCAGCTCCATCTCCTGCACAGAGCTCGCTGAAGTCTCGTAGATCTCTTCCGGCGTTGCTGGAAGCTCCGGAGTCCGTTCTCACCACAGCCCCGACAACTACATCAGTTACAGCCGACATCATGGCCGATGCCGCCGGAGACTCTCCGACCAGCGAAGCCTCACAAATTCCCAGCAACAACAAACGAGCACCAGAGGGAACAGACGCGTCTCCGCGCAAGCGTACGCGGGTTCGTTCGGAGCCCGGTCTCATCGCCCAAGGATCCCCCCGATCAACGCGTCAGCCTCTCGCAGACATGAGCGTCAACCAAACGACCCCTTCTCCCCAAGCCTCTCAAACCCAGCCGCCGACGGCGAAGCAGGACGAAATGGACAACACAGTGACGAAGCCCGTCGCTCCCGTTCCTATCGAAGTGAGCAAGAAGTCTATGGAAGATGCCATAATAATCCCCGAGTCGCCCGCTCCGAGCGCACCAAATCCATTCGCGGCAGCGCAAAAGCATGTATGCCAACACGCCGGCGACAACTGCCCCCTCGCCAACACCACAGTACTCCTCTCCCCCTGCATCGCCCAGCAGGCCTGGATCACGGAAAACCTCCTCCCCGCCCACGGCATCCGCGAATGGACGACAGACCCGCAAGGCTGGGTCGGCGACCCCGCCTCGTCCCGATCATCACCCCCGACCCCAAACACCCAGAAGCGCAAGCGGCGCCCCCGCAAGATCTGCTTCGTCGAGCACAACCGCAAAGAAGCGACCCGCGCTTTGATGATGCGCCTCGAGAGCAGCCCGCAGTACACGCCCAGCGGCAGGCGCGAATACGTCGAGGTCTACGACTGGCGGATTCTGGAGGATATGACCGCTCTGGAGAAGGTCTTCAAGGGGTCGAAACCCTCGGCCGAGCACCCGGACCCCAAACGGAAGTGGTGGGTTGGCTTGGCTTAGAGCACACACTGACTGGCATGGCGATGAACGGGGGTTCTGTGGTACTTTTTCTGTTTTCTTCTTCTTCTGCATAGTGTATTCACAAGCCCACACCCCATGGTGTCGGTGGGTAGTAGTCAGCCACCGGAATCCTGACGAAACCCCGTATTAACTCACTCTTCATCGCGTCACGCCTTGATCTCATCCTTGTACAAACCCTTGTAGCTCTCCCTCAGCCTCATGAACAAATGCTCATCCGCAGTCAACACCTTCCTCTCCGCATACGGGTTCGCATTTGGCGTCCCTTCTGGCGCGACGAACCCCTTGACCCTCTCGCTCGGCACGGGGTCCAACGCCACGGACCCAACGGGATGGCAGAAGAAGGCCATGCTGTACCGCGGCCCCGTGTCCGTCTCACCCTCGGCGCCTTCTCCCCCGAAGACGACGCGGTGGACGGTGCTCCGGAACAGCCCGTTGGTCCAGTAGCTCAGCAGGTCCCCGATGTTGACGAGGATGGGCGGGGAAGCGTCGGATTCCGTGCCGGGCGGTGTGACGGGGACGGGCGCCCATGCGTTGTCGCGGGTGAGGATCTCAAGGCCGGCCTGGCCGCGGAGGCGGAAGAGCAGCGTCAGCGAGCCGTAGTCGGAGTGGGCGCCGGCGCGGATGTCGTCCGGGGAGGCGGTGGTGGAAGAGGTCGGCGGGTAGTAGAGCATGCGTAGGATGGTGCCGGATTCGCCTCGGGAGCGGAGGTGGGCGGAGGAGAAGAAGGTGGGAGGGTCGACCTGGATGCGCGTGAGCGATTTGCCGCGGGACATTGGGTATGGGGTGTCAATACTTCGAGGCCGATGCCGAGGAGCTCGAGGAGCTCTAGGCAGAGGGCGTGGCACTGGTCACTAAAGGAGTTGACAAATGGCTCGTCTGGTTGGATGGTTCGGGGGAGCGGTTGCTGGGCCTTGCCATCTCTGAACTCTCCAAAGTTGAAGGCCCTGGGCGTCTTGTTAGTCACTCTCAGGTGTGTTGGAGCCCACAAGCCTTACTCCTTGTAATCGCCGACCTGTCAGAAGTTAGCTTATCATCTCGGGAGATTTCGGGACAGGCGGTAACCCGCCTTCTGGTTCTTAGGGTCCAGAGTTTCAGAGTGCATGCCCGACCAGCCGCGGTTGTTCTTCTGGATCGTGCAGGTGGCCTTCTCCTCTACTGGAGACTTGAAGAGCTTCTTGGACTGTCCACCGGTTCAGCGATACTGAAACTGTTTAAGGGGAAGTTTCAAAGAATAGTAGTACCAGGCGGAAGGCCGTGTCAATATCGCCGAGCGTAACATACTTGCCAGTGCTGCGGATGTAGATGAAGCCGTGCTCAGCAGCGGCGTCGACGAGCCGACGCGCGACGGTAGCCCTGTCGACGTCAGGGGAGGCAAGATCGATAATAGGAATGTTGGCCTTGGGAGCCATGTTTGTTTTCTGTCTCTATTCCCCCCTAGGAACGTATCCTCTTATTGAACAGCCAAACAAAGCCGGAAGGCGATTGAAAACTGGCCTAGGACCACAGACGTTTGGAGGGGGGCACCAGGTCCAACCGAAGCCTCCTCAAGTGGGATCGATAAGCGATAAGAGTGGGATGATGGAGGGGCAGACGGAGCCGTCTCGGAACACGCGTCGACTTGGATAATACCTATTACGTAGCGTTTGATGATGAGAAGAGGCGATAAACAATTCACAACGAGTTCGCTCACATCAAATCTTCGCTCACATCAAATTTTGAGCGAGGTTGACAAAGTGTTGTGAGGGGATGCCCTCGCATGTGCGACAGAGCTGAGAGGGGTCTGTTCGATGTTCGGTTAGTGGGAAGGGGAAGTGTAATATGCAGTTAGCGAAGCTTGGATCGTTCTAGGAGGGCTTAGAAACAGGTCGTTGAGAACGTCCCTCAACGCCACAACACGCTATTAGAGCCTGTCCAAGAAAGAAAGGAAAGAAAAAGGATGACATTGATTGGAGAAAGAGCTGCAAACCGGCGGAAGTGAAGGTCGACGTAGCAACCTCATGTATCCGCGGCGCTATAGATGGCCAGGAAGGTATGTGTAAAGGAATGCGCGCGGTTGAGAGTTGGTATGTAGTGGAGAGAAACTTCTTTACTGAAAAGAAGCTGCTTATAATCCCCTCGAGATACAATAGCGGTCGTCTAGGCTAACTCTGTTTCTATTCTCCAGACACAGGACAGCTAACCTACGGCTTTATGAAATTGTAATGCAAACTTCATGTCTGTCCGCCGGGTCCAGCAGCAAGCCTCGCCGCATACCCTGTCCTCTCGGGCTATATATGGACCTCCAAATGCCGCATATCCTGCCCTTCGGAGCGAACACTGCCAACGGAAAGTGACAGCTCGGCGTGTTTTGTGCTGTCCAGAACACCGTCTGCTTTTTTGATTCTCCAACGCCGCGCTACAAGGCCAGATATCTTCAGTGCTAGAATCGTCTCTGGTCCAGATAATTGCTTGCTGTTGACCAAACAGCCTTGTCGGCCGCCGAGACCTCCTTATTAAGCGTCTGCACACCCTTGTGGATAGCCTCGAAGAAGGCGAACGCCAACTGCACATCGTCCTTGAAGTTGGTAGCATAAGGGAAAAACTTCCCAGGAAAGTCATTGATTCTGGCCTGACGCTTCTCCACACTCTCGCTGGCAGGAAGCTCATCCATGAGTGTTTTTACCGCGATACCCAGAGCGATGTCAGGGTTGTGAAGGAACGGCAATCTGCAACAAGGTGAGTGACTGAGACGTGAGTGGCATTCGGGAGGGGGGGACTCACGCCTGGCTGATTTGTAGATAATCGGTTCGATCTCTCTTGGATTGAGCGTACAAGAACATAGACGCCACGATGGCCTCGACAAGATCGCGGTCCGCCTCGCGGACAGCGGTGGAAAGTGACCGGAACAGCAGCAGGTTCTTGTTGAGCGGGCCGGTATATCCGTTGGATTCATGACGAAGCTTCAAAAGCGAGGCACATCGACTAATGAGAAGGATACTCGCCTTGTCCTCGTCGCTGCCAGTCATCGGGGCACCATTGAGCTCCTCATGTCGATGGCGCGCATTTAGCACGTCGTGTCTGATGAGCTCAAACGCAGATAAGATAGCCTCGAAAATATTGAGGCCCTCGGAGGTTTGCAGCTCCTTGAGGGAGTCCTTCATCGCCCAGATTGCGCTGGCAACGGCGTTGCCCCAGTTGGTGAGGGTATGCGAATCGTCCACATAGCCACGGAGATGAAGGAATCTCCAAATGGCCACTGCGGTGATATTTTCAATGGAATCAATACCGCCGATACGCTTCTTATCCTTGGGGAAGGTGCCCTTGACGAAGTCGGGAAACAGTAAAGCCAAAATCTCGAAGGCGATAGAGCCAGGGGGGTCCGCCACATCATCAGCAACAGTCTTGAAGGAGCTTTCCTTCACGTCCCAGGTGGCGGCGCGCTGAGACGGAGATGACTGGAGAGGCTTGTTAATCTGGTAAGAGAAGCTGTCGTCAAACCACACTTTCATGGTGATGGCGTTATGTTGTAGACCGCGGTGGAGTCGAGGGATGAGTAGGGCGATGCTCTGCTCTTTGAGAGGGACGATCTGGCTGGTAACCAGCTTCTTGTACTGCTCCGATGCGACACCATCCAGGGTCGGCGTCACGACGATTCGACTATGTGTTATATAATCGAGGACGCGGGAGCCGATCAGACCAGTGTTGAGGTAGTGGAACAGTTCTCCAGGTAGCTGAAGACCGAGATACTCGTGGTTGTCTCTTGTGATGTGGTCGAAATCGTTGACTTTGATCTCGCCGTCCTCGGCGATGTAGATGAAGTGGTTGACCGCCATCTTGGCTTGCCTGTACTTGTCCAACCAATTGGCGTCCTGTTTCTTGAGAATGTCGCCGTAGGAGCTGCAGGCCGATTGAACGGACTTTTCTGATGCTCTGAGCAGATTTACGGCGTCGTTGATTGTGAACGGCTGGCGAGGGTTGAGTGACGTATCCTGGAGTGGAGGAAAGGGTGGCAGAAACGAAGTCCCGGTCATGAGAAGGGCGTCGCCGAGCATGCCTTCGCTGATGTTCAGCGACCGGAGGAGGTTCTTCTTGGAAAGCGACGTCACAGTCTTTGCTTCCCAATCTATTGTGCGAATCAGTGTGTCCTTGATCGGGTACAGGAGCAGCTCTTGCGAGCCCATGACGGCAGCACATTGGTCCGAGTCGATCATGTCGAAGTAGGCAAGCTGACAGCTCATCAATATTTGCGTCTGTCATCCCTTGATAACGGCTGAACATACCTGAGCGGAGGCGTTGTAAGGAGGGACAAGGAAGTGAAGATCATTATCCTTCAGAATCGACTTCAGCAAGGGGTAAAGATTTTGGATGCGGTAGGCGCCTGCAGCATCCTGGTCAGCATGCCCCCTCAGAGTCACAGCAACTATGCGTACCACTGTTGGCGCCAAAAGAATCGACAGCCTGCTGCGCCTCGCTGTTAAAGTACAGGTTCCAGGCCGCGTCCGTCTTCTGGTTGGCGGCCTTTCCGCGCTGGACAGCAACCTCCTCCTGGCCAGTTACAGACTGGCCGTCGAAGATGAAGAAGGGGACGATCTTGTGGGCCTTCCATTGGTCGATATCAGCTCGTAAATGGTGTTCGATGCCAGTCATGCCACCGAGGGCAGGCAGAAGCGGTTCGTGGAAAGGGGGGGTGTCGAGAAAGAGTTGAAGGTAGTATGTCGCATCAATAGCGATCGCGCAGTCCTCGAGCTCGGAGACATCGTGACTCCTGTTCCAACACTTTAGCTATGAGAATGTCGTAGTCGAGGGCCGTCCGACTTACGCTGCCTGGCCATTGATCCAAGCGTCCTCCACAAGGCCTGTCATGTTGTGTCAGTGAATCCCACAGTACGAGCTACGCGGCATAGAGTGCGGTGTCGGCGAAGGAGGGGTAGACAGGAGCTGGGAGGTCCGAATGCTTGTAGACCGGAGGTGTGGAGATGATGAGGTGTAATGTTAACTGCTGGACAGACGGGCAGCTCAGATGAGTAGCTTCCAGCGAAGCAATGCCAGCGACCAAGACGAGATAGCCTGCTTCCTCGAACGGTGGAGGTACGGTCCGCGGAGGACTCCCACTTAGGTATGGGATCGAATCTCTAGGCGCAGGAGGGAGCGGGTATGACGCAGGGAACGTTGGAGGCATGTGGCGGTTTCGAGATGGGCAGTTCGTACAACAGACGGCCAGCGCATCGCGGGGTGTGAAGTGCGGGAGGATAGAGCAGAGAAGAGGGGACTCACAAGGCATCTTCTCGGGCCTTGCGCAACGGCGAGGTAGCTTCGTCGGGCTCGGGTTGACAACAAGCAGTTCGGAGGTGGGAGGTCGTCGAGGTGGAGCTTTGGTCGCGAGACCACTCAGGGGAGTAAGACTCTTGGGGTCGGGCGCGTCTGGGGGAAGAAGTTCAAATAACTCCCAAAGGAACGACTGAGCTTGTCATGAAAAGAGGACGGCCAACTGCAGGGCCAATGACACTGACAAGTGTGTCTCAAAGAAGAGGGGAGGTTTTGAAGAAAAGGACGCTGATGGAGGGGAGTAAGTTTGGGAAGTTCGGGGGTTCAGTTCAGGTACGCAGGTGCGACGTAGCGCACCGGTGCCCATGTACAGGGGGAGCAAGTTGGCAACCCTTGAGTTCCGGGGCGCTAGGGAAATCGCGTGTGGGAAGGAGGGAGGTGGGCTCCGTTCGTGGCGGTGCCGTGTGGCTTTCAGCTTCCAAACGTTTGTTTGATTGCAGGTGCGAGCCAGCTGTTCTTATTGGATGGATCCAAGAGCTTCGAGGAAGGTCTGAGTTGCTTCAAGCTCGAGAAACTCTCACTCTCGCACGCATATAGCAAGTACCAGAGACGGTACCTATATCCTACAGACCTAGGTGCCCGAGGCAACCTACTCACTGTTGCCTTCACAGTCAATGCTTTCACCTGCCAAGCAGAGGGCATGCGTTGACTTTCCACCCCGGCGCCAAATTCACTTGTCGTCTCCAGCGTCAACAACACGCCGTTGTCCGTCGGCACGAACCACTGTTTCTCACCCCAGCAAGACCAGGCCACAAGGAGACAGGCAGTGTGGAAGCGTGACAATGGCAGCATTGCTCAACCTCCCGTCCCCGCCCCCCCGCCTGTCACGACCCCCGCCCACTCTTTATGAACGCCTGTTCGTCGTGTCAGAGATGTGCAATGCAGCATGTATTCTCCTGCCAACAGCTTGCATCGACAATCTTGGCACTTTTCTGAGCAACAGAGTCGCGGCTACGACGAAGACTGCGACCCGACCCCCTTCTCGCGGTGAATTTTGCCCAACGAGACGTAGGTAAGGTAGAGATCCCCCATGATACTGTCTCCGCTAGTTGAGTTGAACACGCCCCCTCCCATTCTCCGCTTCACGACAACTTCGTGTTTCTATCTCAATCACTCCCGAAAGACCGGGCAAAAGCAGCAATCCATGCCAAGACCCTAGCTCTGCACGCAAAAACCATACGATTAGCCTCGAAGGCAGCCAGGGTTATCATTAGGTCGACACAAAGTAACATAGACGAATTCCTGCTATACAACTAATTTGTACACGCGGCCGGTCATGGACATCCAATGGCCCATATGACAGTCAAACCGTCGTCCTCATAAACCAAGCCGTGTTTAGCACTCCCTATCCAGCGCCAACCACCTCCTAGTGTCGTTCTGAAGAGGCAATGCCATCCCCCCCAACGCCGCCCATGCCCATGATATCACTTGTCCTTATATAATCTCCCGCTATGAATGAGGCCCAACCGCATCGAAGCAAAGTTGTAAAGAAGATCTTTCAGGTAATCAGCCGCCGTTTGATCGGTTGAGGAACTGGTTTGTCATGGATTGTGATTTCTTCCTTCGCCTGCATCTTCTGGCCCATTTGACGGATCTTGTCGAGGAGGTTACTGGAATTGCGCAAGATATGTCAGAGTTCTTTTCATCTTCAAGAGGGTTGGTAAAGAAACGAATCGAATGTGCCAGGCAGAACCTTGTCTTCGTGCTCCAAACCAGCGTCTGAAACGGCTTGAGATGAGAATGCAGTTCTGTCGGTAGTTGGTCCACTCGGATCCGACTCCCAAAACGGGGATACTTCACCCTGAGCGTCTGAAAGGACATGGTATCTGAAATCGGGAGACGGAGACGGGGAGGAAT
This sequence comes from Colletotrichum lentis, assembly GCA_003386485.1. Classification (NCBI taxonomy): domain Eukaryota; kingdom Fungi; phylum Ascomycota; class Sordariomycetes; order Glomerellales; family Glomerellaceae; genus Colletotrichum; species Colletotrichum lentis. The sequence continues at coordinate 157,178 of NWBT01000034.1, forward strand.
ACTCTATGGGGAGGTGGTTCCGGCCACCTTCGGTCACTGCGAGACTGATGCGCTCAACCTGCTCCTCAACCTCGTGATAATGGACGTCCTGCATGTGTTCGTGAATATTCTCGCGGCCTTCCTCCGACTCAGGGTTTCGCTCAACAAACCCGCAGTCGTCCTCGTCACAGACCCAGGTGCCATGTGGACCCTTGGGAATGGTGGTCGGAATGTTCTCCGCTCGAACGACGACCTTGACAGCTGGAGGCGAGTCCATGGGGTCCACAGAGAACCCTTCCGCGTCGTGGCTGCTTGCATCATCCATGGCATCATCTTCATCGGAGTCGAAGGCATGGGATCTCCTCGCCGCTTTTCGAGAAGCGGACTCGGGGCTCTCATCCGACGGGTCGAAGCGTCGCTTGCCACCGGTACCGGCCAGGCGAAGAGCCGACATCTTTCCTGCTGGGCGGCCAACGCGTCTTGGTGGAGGAGTTGCAATGGCAGCGGCTTTTTGAGCTTCGTCATGGTTGCTGAGTACTTGGCCGCGGTTTCTTGGCCCCGCTGTGGTTGATGCCTTCCGTCGGACGAGACTGTCGGGGATTTGTTCAAGTTTGACATGCTCAAGAGTAATACGAGGCCCTTGTGCAGCCTCTTGGAGTGTATTCCAAAACCCAGAACCACCCCACTCATCCTCGTCCAGGCGTTCGACCAGCTCCTTTGCGTAGTATCTGAGGATGTCCGACGCTCCCAGGTAAACCCTGATCTTGTACTTGTAATAAATCTTGGACGATACTTTTGAAAATGCAACTGCATTCAACGGACCAACTTCCGGCTTAATATCCTCGATACCTTCAAGGAGAGCGTCGACATTGGAGCGGTTGTGGGCTACTTCAACAAGCTCTGTCTGGGGTGGTGTGGCCTCTGGGACGTCGTCTACGTCCATTGCTTCTACTTGCGGCTCAATGATGGATGGGGACTGTGTCTTCGTCTTCCCCCTTGAGGTCGCTCTTGTGCCTCGCTGCGTAATAGCATTGCCGTGCGAGTCGATCCGTTGAGTGCTCCCATTGCCTTCCGATGGCGTGTTTCCTTGTTTCCGTTTTGAAAGAGTCTTCGTCGCGGGGGGCTCTCCGGAAACGACTGATGGGGCCGGGACCTCAGTCTCCTCAGACAACGGGGGTTTGCTGGCGACTCCCTTCAACCTCTTGCTCCTCAGTTCTAGGACCTTGGCGTGGGTGGCCTATGCTGGTTAGCCAGTGCGTCATTAATCACGAAGGAGGCCTACTGAGTGTCTTTGGGTTATCCATTGGAAGAAAACTGTCGGAGGCCAATCAAACTCAGCGTCTTCGTAGAAATGGGATATCAGAAACTGTGCGTGATCGTCACAGCGGCTAACAGCCTCATCGTAGGTAACGCCATCGCCCGTAGCGACAGCATACTACCATTGTTGTTAGTGACGCTGGGTGTAGCCATTCGTCGGAGAACCCACTTTGAAAAGCAAAGCTTCGATGCTTAGCTGTTCGTGGGCGGCCAACTTCCCCCCCTTCCTCTTTCCTTTCTTTCCTCGCTTCGCGTTCTGGGCCTCGACGTGCTCCTCGATGACTGACAGTATGGTGTAGTATAGCGATACGCCTTCAATTGTATGGTCATAGATTGCCTTGTATGCTGCCGATGGAGGTCTTATCTCGTACCAGCCTGCTTGGCCACCAGCCCAGGCACCGTAGGTGTTGCTAGCGCCGTGTGCGTTGCTGCTGACGCCAATAGCGTAGCGGGTACAATCGCGGGTTTCGATCAGGGCTGTTCTCGTAGCGGGATTGACGGCTGCAAAGAAGTAAGCCTGAGAGACTGCTATGTGAGGGTGTAAAATCGCGTAACTTACCTCTCGACTTCTGCGCATCGTCGATAATCACTCGGCCACGTACAATGAATGGGCCTTGAGTGTTAACGGTGAACAGCTCGACGAGGCGACCTGTCTTATCGCAAACTGTGGCGTCTTCCAAAACGAAGGTCTGCAGCAGCTCGGTTTCCTCATTGGCGTCGAGTTCGGTCTCATGTTTCTTGAGAACGCTGAGCTCTTTGGCAAAGGTTCGTTTGTCGTAGTCGGGAGTGCCGGTCGTCGAATTCGACGACGTCCGTCGTCGTCGTCCAACCATCGTGGCAACGAGCTAAGCTATTGCCACCTTTTCTGAGGAAGGGAGCAGGTGAAGCTAGAAAGCATGCGTGCGGGAAAGACAAGCGACGCAGTAGTTGTGCGATTATCGCGGTGTTTGCCACACGCTCTGTAAATAGGCCTGGGGCGTAAGGTGAGGGGCGTGGGAAAGGGAGTACGCGAACGCGACTTATCCCATTAAAGAGAGCGCCAGCGAGGGACAGCGCTAGCCACAGTCCTCGAAGTGGGTCAAAGAGTGAGTCTCACCCTTCAGCTGCTGGAGGTAGAGGTACTGACGCGGGGCAGGCTCGGCCTCTCCCCACTGGAGCTGGAAAGAAAAAGTAGCGGGACCCAGTGCCAAGGGGACTTGCTGGTTCGCGGCCCCAGCCGGCTCGGACATTCCTCGCCCAACGATAAGGCGATAAGAAGATTCTCTGGAACGTCGCTTCCCAAAAAAATTTAAACCAAAAAACGCATGCAGCGACGCGCAAGTCGAAGTGCAAAAGCGAAGGCCGTACCACACCTCTTCCTCCCGCACCCCACCGGCCCTCGATCCTCCCCTTCCCTTTTCTTTTCCCAAATCTTGCGAAACCGAACTGATGTGCGCTGGGTTTTATCGGTTGAAGATGGTGAAAGACACCGTGCTCGAAGGCGTCTTCGGTAAGTCTCGTCTCATTGCCTGCTTCTGTTCGCCCTCCGCGTCGTACTCTCTCTCCCGCAACGCCCCTGGGCGCAATGCGACTCACCGATCGCTGACGATGGTGTCTGCCATCAGCCATCAATAAGCCGTACGGCATGAGCTCCGCGCAGGTGATTCGCGATTGCCAGACGCAGATGAACCCCTCGGGTCTGTTCAAGCCGTTGCTTGACAGGGACACCGCCGCCGCCAAGCGGCCCAGTAAGAAGCCAGAATGGAAGCGTCGTCGGGCCGTCAAGATAGTCACACAGGTGAAGATGGGTCACGGAGGGACCCTCGACCCATTGGCGACTGGCGTGCTCATTTTGGGTGTTGGATCGGGAACCAAGTCGCTCAGCTCATTCCTCGGCTGCAGCAAGATCTACGAGACGGTAGTCCTCTTCGGCGCAAGCACAGACACATACGACCGCGTCGGCAGAATATTAAGCAGGCGACAGTACGACGAGATCACAAAGGAGAAGGTCGAAAAGGCATTGGACGACTTCCGGGGCAAGTTCCAGCAGCTCCCGCCTCTGTACTCGGCGCTCAAGATGGAAGGCAAGCCCCTGTACGAGTACGCCCGCGAAGGCAAGGCCATCCCGAGAGAAATCTCAGGACGAGAAGTCGAGGTTTCCGAGCTCGAGATGGTCGAGTGGTACGAGCCCGGCACGCACAACTACAGATGGCCCACCGAGGAGGCGGAGGCGGCCGAGAAGAATCTCGCCGAGCAGGTCTGGCGCGTGGAGAAGCAGCAGGGGACCGGCCGCAAACTGACTCCCGACGAGGAAAAGGAGGAAGAGAAGGCCCTATCCGAGCACGAGACTGTTAAGAAGAAGTTTGAAGAGCGCCAGGACGGCCTCATCCGCGACAAGCCCGCCAAGAAGCAGAAGCCGCCCAAGAACCCGGCCCTCATGTCCGGCGCCCTGGGACAGCTCCCGGCTGGCAAGGGGTCGAACCTCATCCCTCCGCCCCCGTCCGCCGACGAGCCGGTTCCTTGGACCGACAAGGGGCCGCCCGCTGCCCGAATCCGCATGAAGGTCACCTCCGGCTTTTACGTGCGCAGTTTCTGCCACGACCTGGGCGCCAAGGTTGGCTCAGCGGGCATCATGGCAGAGCTAGTGCGTTCGCAGCAGGGCGACTTCAAGGTCGGCACCGACAGCTGTATGGAATACGGAGACTTCCTCAAGGGAGAAGAGGTGTGGGGCCCAAAGGTGACGAGGATGCTGAACAATTGGACCGAGAAGTACCCCGACGGAGCGCCCCAGGTGCCGCAGAAGCGGCAGAACAACCAGGAGCAGCAGAACAGCAGCCGCAAGGAGGACAGGAAGCGCAAGTGGGAGGAGAACAAGAAGTCTGACCAGAACCCAAAGAAGAGAAGGAACTCTAGCTCGGGAGACGAGGCGCCCGCCTCCAAGGTGGCAAAGACGGAGGTCGCCAAGGGGGAGTCACCCAAGAGGGAGTCGCCCAAGGGGTCCCCCGAGGCATCATTGGTGACGTCTTCACCCAAGACATCGCCCAAAGGTTCGCTCAAGTCTTCCCCAAAGGGTTCCCCCAAGGTGAAGGCAGCTGACACGAAGAAGAAACTGAGGCCTGAAGAAACCGAATGGGAGGGCATCCAGGACTAAGACCGGGGGCTCGTACGGAGAGACAAACAAACAAATAAAAATGTGCACAGGGGCGACGACGGAGGCGTTGCTTAGAAAAACGCTTGAGATATCTGTGCTGCAGCCGGAGGTGGAAGGGCACGGCGTATGGAGGCTATTTTCTTTCTTGTTCTTATTACCCCCCACCCCCGGAAACCCAGAAAAGCATTACAGACGGGTTTGGGAACCGGCAATAGTTGGCTACCCGAGAATTTTCTCGTTCTCAATCGGCCAGTTGTCGATAGACAGTTGAAAGAGAGAGAGAGAGAATGTTGCAGGTACCTGAAATCATTGTTGCTTATTCCAACTTAGGGATCCCACAGACGGTGGTGACCCGACCCGGCCCGAGAATGCAACTCCCCACCCAAACCATTGTTTTAAAGATGCTGCTATCCTTTTCCATTATGCATGACATGTATGTGTGTATGCCCCAATTGCCATCCCTCATCCAGAGTTTGTCCAATCCAGTCCTTAGGTATCCAGAAGAAGAAGAAAAGGCTTTGCCAAGTATCCCGCCCAACATGTTTAGTCGTGTCGTCGTTGAAAAGAGTCCCGCGCGGCCAACTCTCCGATATTATGCATCGTACACTCTTCCCGTCTCGATCAGCACCTCCACCCCTCATCGCGCCTCCATCACGGCTGCGACGCCCTCTTCTGCTCCGCCGCCTCCCTCACTCCGGCGTCCTTCGCGTTCATCTCTCCCAACAGCGACCTCACCCTCTCGATGCGCCCCACGGCGCCCTCGAGCCTCTCGAGGCGGCGGCGCTTGTCCTGGTCGCGCTTCTCGAGGGTCTCGACCCGCTCCTCAAGCCTCGCGCGCGCGCGGCGCTCCGTTGCGACCATCTCGTTGGCCTGTTCGAACAGGCTCACGCTCAGCTCCTCGACCTCCTGGCTCGTCGTGCTGAGGCGGCTCTCGGCCGCCAGCCGGAGATTCTGCTCCCTGCTGAGCGCCTCGCGCAGGTCCTCGGTCGAGGCCGGTGTGCCGGTGCCGGGGGGTGGCGGCGACGGGGCGCGCAGGTTTGGCGTGGACTTCATGCCGCGCGGGCTGAGGAGCTGAGATATTCTATTGGCGCCGCCGGAGAGGAAGCTTGTGCGAGTGGGCGACGGGGTCGGGGCCAGCGCGGGGGCCAGCGCGGGGGATGTAGAGGTTTGAGAGGCGGCGATGCGCAGGCGCGTGAGCTCGTCCTCGTAGTCGGCCCAGCGGTCAACGGCGGCGGCGGCCTTTTGGTTCAGTAGGCGGACCTGGGCCTCGAGGTCGGCGATGCGGGACTGGGCCTCGAGGAGGGCGGGCGGGGGTTCAAGGACCACGCCGCAGCTGGGGCAGGAGTGCTGCTCGGAGCGGTCCGTCGAGAGCGAGAGGGTCGGCGGCGGCGGCGGCGGTGGGGGCACGGCGGCGGCGGTAATTGTCATGGTTGCGCTCATGGCTTGAAGGGGGGTTTAACAGGTCGTCGCTGCGCCTGTGGTGTATTTGTGAGAAGCGTGGTGTTGAGAGGAGTCGAGTAGGACGGCCCGAATGGCATANAAAGGGGGGAGAGGGGAGGGGAGGAGGATCAAGCTTCTTTTTAGGTTATTTTCGAGTCGTTCCGGCCCAATTACTGTAGGAATAGAGAAAGCTAGCGGATGGTAGAGTTTAAAAGGCGTAACTTCAAGGTGCCAGAGGGGAAGGATTGCGAGGGGTGGTGGGCGGCGCACGATCGATCATATGTAAGTGGCCGGTTTCTACAATGGAAAAGTGCGGTGGTGTTCCTCTACGCTTTGATCGTGTAAGCAAAAGGGGACGACTCGTCGCAGTTTCTGCGCAGTCGTGTGCATCCGAACGTTTTTTTTTTTTGACAGCAAGGGAAAGTAAGATGTCAAAAAGAGAGAAAAAAGGGAAAGAAATGCATTCGGGCGTTCGGACTCGCAAAAAGGGAGCGGGAAAAAACCCCGTCTGCAAAACCCGCCCACATGCCATCTTAGCCACCAGGTTTAATGCGTGACACCACTACCCTTTTTTGGGCCGTCCCTTACCTGTGCTGTAAGCTGGCTGTAGGCAGGCAGGCTCTAGCACCCAAGGTAGGAAACCCCCACGACGCGCGCGAACGGTTCACTGCGCCTCCTTGCTTTCACAGTGAGAATGGGGGAATGGAATGGGGAATGGGAATGGGTGTGTTCAATGAGATTGAGGACCGGCAGATTCCAAGCTGGCGGAGCGGCGGGGTGGGGACGCCCTGTTAAACGGCGTCGGGCGATTGGGCGAAGAAGCCCAATTTGGGCGACAAAGACGGGAACAGGATCGCTCCACTCGGCGTTCCAGCAACCTCCTTGGGTGCACACCAATGCACCCACATGGCAGGGAGAGAGAGAGAGAGAGAGAGAGAGAGAAGGCACAAGAGACGGGAATGGCCTGCGAGCTTGCCTAATTTTGCTTCATTTCTTCCGCCTTTTGCCGTTTGCGGGTCGCAAGACTTCATTCAACGCGGCAAGCGACTCACAACAAGTCCTTTTCCTGGCTATGATTGACTGGTTGTCTAATTTAAGGCAAGCTCAACTGCGGAATGTCGGGCCTCGTGCATTTATGCCGTACAGTCGTTCACGACATGACGGGAACGGACAAATTAATGATACCTATCTTATCTGATTTGGTAAGGGCAGGTGATTGGGATGCGCTGTCATGTTTGACAACTGACTGATAACTGCGAAATCCCGTCGTCCTCCCCCTCCCTTTCCTCTACGCTCGTTCATTGTTGCGCCCAAACCCCATCCCGCTATTTTTGACAGCCCTCGATCGCCGCGCTTGCATGAATGAGCTCCCACATCGGACTGCCCATCAATCGGCCCTTTGACCTCGACTATTTTTCCGTGCTGTTGCCGCGATGCATACGCAGGGCACCGCTGCCGGCCATGCCCCTCCCCTGACAGCAGCCGATGGTGGATCTATGCTTGGTTTTGGTCGAGATGCAATGCAGCAGCTCCAGGAACAAAGGTAGAAGAGCAGCGTCTGCCGAGGCGGCGGTTGCGTGCCCGGCAAACCCGGCCCTCGGGTGCGGTCCAAGGCTCTGAAACCGCCAACAAAAACCCGCTGTCATGTCGTCATGCCCGGACTCTCGTTTCGAAACACCACGAGAGCTCTTCCCTGTCCGGCGGCGGATGGAGACATGTCGGCCTCCTTGACGAGCCGGAGCAGAAACCTCTATTGCCTCAACTTGCGAGCATCCTCGGGCTGGCGTGCATGGTCCAGCGTGACCTGCTCGTCATGAAACCTGGGAGGCTCTGCCCCGGCGTGCGGATGGATGAGAGGCGATCCCAATCAGTTCGGCTTGGCCACCTTGCGCGGCTCTCCGACGCCCGTCTCCGGGTCCTTGTACTCCTTCCAGCTCACCGGCACCATGTCGTTGCCAGCCTCGCTGGTGGCCATGATGACGCCCAGCTCATTGGCCGCGGTGGAGAGGTAATAATTCGCCTGATCACCCAGAGAGATCTACACCCCAGGTTAGCCATCTGCGCAATCTCAACACATCCTCAACCCAGGGCAACGAAAGAACATACCACATGCGCCCGCACGACATCTCCAGGTTTGAAACTCTCATAGATCTTGACCTTGTCCTTCTCTGTCGCCCTCACGTCTTGCGAGCGGATGACGCCCTGCCACTCCGTCTGCAGCGCCGTGTCGCCGACCTGCTGGATCGTCACAATGGCCTGCTTGGGCATCAACCGCACGACGCGACACAGCACGACGTTGCCGACGTCCGGGAGCACCTCGCGCTTCTTGCTGGCCCCCGGGCGCGCCACCGAGATGGTCGCCAACTCGTCGGCCGACAGCGGCGTGATGCGGTTGAGGCGCTTTGTGAGACCCGCCTGTGCCTTGGCTGAGGGCTTCACCGTCACGTCGCCCAGCAGCGAGGCCACGACGTTGCCGTTGTAGACGTGTGTGCCCGGGCCGGCGGCGTACCGCGTCGTCGGGCCAAGGATCTTGCCCGGCACGGCCATCTGGGGAATCTCATCGGTGGCCATGTTTGCGATATGTGGACGTGGGAGAGAGTTGGGTGGGGGTATCGTATCCGCCGTTGTATCTGTGACCCGTCGTCGCAAGAAGTGAGATTGAAGTGAGACAGGAAATGAGTAAGCGAGATGAGAGTGTGAATGTGAATGTGTACCCCGGTCGAGATTTTCCCCTCAGCTCCGTGTGTGAGGCTGAGATTTGAAAGGCCGTCCCGTTTGTTTCGGTGGTTGCTATGGCGGTTGTTGTTAAAACCCGAAAGTCCGATTTTTTTCTTTTCTTTTCTTGCCAGTCCCGCGGCCGCCGTTTTGGATGCGAGCTGCGTCCCGGGGCCCCGCTATCCGGACAGCTGCAGCTACCTGCCCACCCACCTCAGCAGCTTAGGTAGGTGCTGCGAATATCCGTACCCAAGTACCTAGGTACTGAAAAGAACCTGAAAAGGTACCTGAGTCCACTGTTCAGCCCTCTCAGGCCACCGGGAAGGCGAGCTTCCGGGGGCGGTGGCACAAGGCAGAAAGAGTCTTGGAAGGTCAACATGCAGGGTCCAATCCCTCAACCAAAAAATAATCAATTGGCGATGCGACCATTTCCCGTTGGAGTGCAACCAGGGGTGCCTCTTCTCTTCATAAATAGGTACCACCGGTGCTTCCGTCACAAGGAACTTTCCAACCCCCACCCCCCC
>NWBT01000034.1:166305-178500 GCA_003386485.1 Colletotrichum lentis
CCCCTCCATCCTCATCACCACATCTTGCCCATCGGGTCATTACATTCCTTATTCCCTGGGTAGTGCTTTTAGACTCTTTGAGCAATCAAAATGGTGTCCCTGAGTCGGTTGTTTACGCTGGCGCTTTGGATCGGTCTCCTGACGCCCATCTACATGTTCCTCGAGAAGAACCTGGAGAAGTTCTACATCTTCGACCACGAGCACCTGCACGACCTCTCCAAGCGCGCCATCGCTGCCCACGGCAACGACACTCGCTCCGTCGTCAACTACATTGTGACCGAGCTTAACGGCATCGTCCCCAAGCACATCAACCTCGACGAGGAATGGGTCTTTAACAACGCCGGCGGTGCTATGGGCGCCATGTACATCATTCACGCCAGTAAGCCTTCGTCGCTCTCCTAGCAGCTTCTACCACGGCGAGACGACCTTCTGACACACCATCTATTAGGCATCACCGAGTACCTCATTGTCTTCGGCACCGCTATCGGAACCGAAGGCCACTCGGGCCGCCACACTGCCGACGACTATTTCAACATTCTCTACGGCACCCAGCTTGCTTACGTTCCTGGCGCCTATGAGCCGGAAGTCTACCCCCAGGGCAGCGTCCACCACTTGCACCGCGGCGACGTCAAGCAATACAAGATGGACGAGGGCTGCTTTGCTCTCGAGTACGCCCGCGGCTGGATCCCGCCCATGCTCTTCTTTGGCTTCGCCGACGGCCTGTCCAGCACCCTCGACTTCCCTACTCTCTGGAAGACGACGCGCATCACCGGTCGCGAGATGATTGCTAACTTGCTCAAGGGCAAGTTCTAAGGAGGTGGGGTTTATGGACGGTGGGGGGCGTAAGACTGACAGCGCCGCTCGTGGACCGGCTTAAACGGTCGAAGCGAGCAAGGAAATGAGCCTACAAAAAGGCACATGCAGAGCTACGGCCACCGCTGCTTTCGTCTCGAAGATATTCGATTCGGTCATTCCGAACAACTTTGTCTATATCACCATTTAGTAATGCCGAGCAGGCGGCAAAGCCAATTGTACCTGGACCGTTTCGTCGATGCATTCGTGGGGATCGACAGTCCATACAGGTGAGGATGCGGCCGGACCTGTACTTGCAGGTGAGAGACATGCATCGAATCGGCGAGCCAATAGCGCAACGCTCTTCTGCGCTGCTCTAGGAACGGATCTACTGTACGCGCGAGACCCCCTGTCTTGCATTTTACGTAGCACTCAGCCAAGATTATTTCATGCGGGTGTCGTCAACACTCGCGTCGGACCCAGACATCCGTTCCGGCCTCATCGAGTCGTCCCAGATCGGGGAACACATCCGATTCCGACGCGCTTTGGCTCCACATCAGCCGCCCTTTCACCGAACCGCGGCAAGACTCCGGCGGCCGGCGGTGCGGAACCGACGAACGCCTCCCACACCGCCAAGCCCAGCCGACCGCCCCTCGGGGATTATCGGTGCAGTCATCAGCGCCCTCAAAACGATGAAGGCCAACTCGAAACAGGTGTGCTTGGACCTGGAGTTCTGCTTGAGATCAGCGATACGTCAAGCTGAGAGAACACGACGGCTGATAGTAATAGCGTTTAAATTCTAATCTTATGAAAGCAGATATGAGAGGCGGTCGACGCCTGAGACATGGGAAGACCTTCGGCTCGTCGCCAGTTTATTACGCTAACACTAAACGGATATTGGGGTTAGCAGGAATATGTTCCACCTGGAACAGATCACGACGATCCAACCCATTGTTTGCTCTGATACTGTCAATAATGGCCCAGGATGCCCGCGATCAAGGTTTGTTTCTATGCAATTTGGAGCCCAGGCCTTGGAGGGGAGATTTTGCTCTCCCAAAGCCCGCAGTCCAAGAAGCGACGAATGTGAAACACCCTCGGGCTCTCGCGTAATGCCTGGATATCGCGGGCGCCCACACGCCCTCACGCCCTGACGAAATCCGTGTGTGGAAGAAAGAATGACACTAGTTGACTCGTCGTCCACCGTGAAGATGACAGGAAGACAGGAGCCTGCCTAGGAGCTGGCGATGAGTTCTTGGAAATTATGTAACTGGGTTCAACAAGACCTTGCCGCCCGGCCGAGTCTTACAAGCCTTTTCAGCGGAAAGTAACGTCCAACAGCCGGCTTGGAGGGAGCCCAAAGGTCAACCGAAACGCCCCTCGACATCGTTTGGTAGGAAGTCAACGTTCCCAAGATTGTTCGGGGAGGAGACTACGACTAGAGTAAAGTCGAATGCCACAGCATTCATTACCACTGCGGCGTGGTTGGGGTCCAATAGCACAGGCACATACTTCACCCAGGTATCGGAACACCAACCGCTTAAGACGATCTCGCTCGCCGCTAACAGTGTCCTCACACGATCCCAAGTGGTGGAAGGCCTCGAAACCGTCCATCTGGTTTCTTCTCATCTGGTCTCTCACACATTTGCCCCCTGAAGCTCAGGCCTACCGCCCCCCCCTTCCACCCCAAAACTGACTGCACTCTGTGTAATGTTTTCCCCCCCTCCCCACGATCTGCTACGTCGCCGTCCCTTCTCTATTGTTTTATCCTCGTCCGAGTATCCCTGCGTGCTCGACTCGGCGCGCTATCGCGAGCTAAACTGTACTCGCTTGCCCCCCAAGATAACGAGCTCCTCGTTCCCCTGCCTCCCGCATGTCTCCGGATGCAGGTGTTTCATACATCAGGCGGCGAACAGAGACCATATATACCGTTGGACACCCCCCGCGGCCAGTTGCTCGGTTGTCCGACGCAGCAACCGCCTCGAGGGACCGGCGACTTCATCCCGTCATTCGATATCGCAGCGCGAGAACGTAGACACGATGTCTGCCTGGGATACGATCGAGCAATCCCACCCGGGCACCCAGCTCAGGGATACGTCCTACGAGACGAAGTACTACGAAGACATCTCTCTCGACGAGAAGAGAGGGCTCCAGCCCCGGCCGGATGCGCCAACCGACGAGGAGCTGCAGACTCTCAGACGGGTGTCTGATCACATCCCTTTCAAGCTCTTCACCATTGCCTTCGTCGAGCTGTGCGAGCGCTTCTCCTACTACGGCTCCGTCATTGTTGTAAGTAAAGCCGCCCCGTTCTTCAAGGAGCCCTTGCTGACCTGACCCAGTGTACGTTGCGCGCGCGTGTCTTAGACGCATGACCACCGCATGCTTCAAATACTGATGGTATCCAGTCACCAACTTCATCCAGCAGCCGCTGCCCCCCGGCTCAACAACCGGCGCGGCCCCGAAAGGCCAGCCCGGCGCCTTGGGCATGGGCCAGCAGGCATCCACGGGCATCACGACCTTCAACCAGTTCTGGCAGTACTTCATGCCCCTGTTCGGCGCCTGGGTCGCCGACAAGTACTGGGGACGCTACAAGACCATATGCATCTCCATTGCCATCGACCTGGTCGGCCACTTCATCCTGATCGCGGCCGCTGTGCCGCCCGTCATCACGAAGCCTGCGGGCAACTCGCTCGCCGCCCTGCTCGTCGGTATGATCACCATCGGCTTCGCCACCGGCGGCTTCAAGCCCAACATCAGCCCGCTCATCACGGAGCAGCTCGACATTGAACACCTGAGCGTCCGCACGCTGCCGTCGGGGGAGAAAGTCATCGTCGACCCGGCCATCACGATCAACAGGGTGTATAACTGGTTCTACCTGTTCATCAACGTCGGCGCGCTCGTCGGCCAGATCTCGATGGTGTACGCCGAGAAGTACGTGGGCTTCTGGCTCAGCTTCACGCTGCCGACCTGCATGCTGGCGCTGTGCCCGTTGGTCATGTGGTGGGGGAAGGGCAGGTACCGCGCGGCGCCCCCCGCGGGCTCGGTCTTGGGTCCCGCGATTCGGACTTTTCTCTACGCGCAGAAGGGCAGGTGGTCGATCAACCCTGTCAGGACGTGGAAGAACATGCACGACGGGACCTTTTGGGACTCGGTGAAGCCATCCCACTACTCGGACGCGACGCGGCCGAAGTGGATGACCTTTGACGACGCCTGGATCGACGAACTGTGAGTTCTTCCGGCGCCCCGGTCCCTTTTCCCTCCTCATGACGAGATACTGACTCTCCCTTCGCAAGACGGCGTGGCTTCGCGGCGTGCGCCGTCTTCTCGTGGTACCCCATCTACTGGCTGTCATACAATCAACGTAAGCCCCCTTCTCCTGGCATTTCCCTTGCCTGCACGTCGTTGACAAGCCCCCGGTGAACAACAACCTCGTCTCGCAGGCGGCGACGATGAAGCTCAACGGCCTCCCCAACGACATCCTCTCCAACCTGGACCCGATCGCGCTGATCCTCTTCATCCCGCTCTGCGACCTGGTCCTCTACCCGACGCTTCGCAAGCTCAAGATCCCCTTCACGCCCATCAAGAAGATCGCCTTCGGCTTCTTCACGGGCTCCGCCGCCATGGTCTGGGCGTGCGTGCTGCAGTACTACATCTACCAGCGGTCGGCTTGCGGCAGCTTTGCCTCAGGGAAGCTGCCCAACGGCGATCCGTGCCCGCCGGTCGACATCCTCGTGTGGGCGCAGACGGGCGCCTACGTCCTCATCGCGCTCTCCGAGATCTTTGCGAGCATCACGAGCCTCGAGTACGCCTTCAGCAAGGCGCCGAGGAACATGCGGTCCATGGTCCAGGCCGTCGCGCTCTTCATGTCGGCCATCTCGGCGGCGCTGGGCCAGGCCTTTACGCCCCTGAGCACCGATCCGTACCTGGTGTGGAACTACGGCATTGTCGCCGTCCTTGCCGCCGTGGCGGGCGTTATCTTCTGGGTCCAGTTCAGGGACTTGGACAAGGAGGAGGACGCGATGAACGAGCTACCCGAGGGTCGCGTCGGTAAGGACGTCGTCGAAGAAATGTCGCGTCCAGGTGCCCATGGCAAGGGGTGATTATGCCTGGTTCTGTAGCTTAAGAGTAGTTGTCCGGTGGTTTGTTGATAGACAGGTCGGTTCCAGTTATATATCAAAAATTAGGCAAAATTTGATCATAATGACGAGAGCCGACAGTGCAAGAGTGTGTTTCTCGTTGGATGCGATCAACCGGCGCCATACTCCAGCCGGCTTCTTCATTGTAACAGCCTGCGCAATCCCATTNCCCCCCCCCCCCCCCCCTTCTTTTTTTCATGCGTATTACATATGTGCAATGGTCCATGGAAGAAGGACAACGGAGCTCGGAAGAGGTAACCTGGCTGAAGATACTGATCGAGGTTCTCTGAAGTTGCAGAGAGCCACGGGCTGCAGCGAGCCTGACGTCTCTTGTTGTCGTTTTCGTCGCGTTCTCGAGAGGAGAGTCGGGATCCTGGGTCGGCGAGTCGGTACAGCCCTACGGGGGATGGGAAGCAGGTTCTACAATAGAATAACAATACGTAGATCTTCTAAGATACCCGAGTTAGGGAGTCGCTCCAAGAATGAAATGTCCATAACCCCCCACAAGGAGACGAAGGCANGGGGGGGGGGGGGGGGCGGAGACTATCCCGCAGACCACGACGCCTCCCTCACGAGGGATCCAGATCAATACCATTGCTGCCTTTTGTATGCCATCATCTCCAAGGGGGGAAACGTTTTCAGATGACCGCAAGAGGCGATGCGTGGGCTTATCAGGGGCAATTCAGATGAGTCGAGCGGGCTAGGAGAGACTCGGAACGGTGTTATCGACCGCCCCCCCTAATGTGCTCGGTGTGTTCGCACCCTCCCGGCGTCATCTCTTGGTCCCACGTAGAGATCGGAGCATTCTTTGGAGATCAGCAGCTCCTCATTCGCCCACGGACATATGAGTATCCGTCGGCAGCGGGACACGCTGCAAGTACGTCCGACTCATCGGCGGCTCTCCGAGACCTCTCCCTTCTTCGCCATCGCCATGCGAGCCTCAAGCAAAAGCTATCCTGCCACTGTCGCGTCAGAAACCCTCCACGGTTCGTGGGGGCATCCAAAACGAAAGGGCTAGTAACGGGAGCACGCCGGACGAGGGGAGTACACAACCTGCCGGCCTCGACAACCTTGTAGTTAGTTCTGTACGTACACCTTGGTGTCCACCCGCCCTCTGCCCGCCTAGTTCATGCAGGATGAAAACCTAACCGAGATCTCAGAAACGACGTGCATGTACGGATACCGCGGCCTTGCTTTTTCACACATCTGCAAAATGTGGCCTGGTGGGTTGGTCAGGTGGGGGGTGTGTCCTCGGGGCATCGTGTACGCACGCCGGTTGAACGGCGCCACCCGAGAGACCGGTAATAGAGGAAAGGGAGAGAGCCGTACCCTTGCCGGTGACATGGTCTCCTCTCCGTGCTGAGTGTACTTCACAATGTAGAGTACTGAGTGCGTTTTCTTTCACGATGACCGTGGGCGCCGTCCGACGTTCCCTACCTCCTGAAGTCTACCGACTCCATGATGTAGACCATGAGCCACGAACGCCGGGGACGGAAGAAATTGAATGTTGACAACAAGCCTAGTTATGGTTCTGGATGTGCTCATCTCCCCTCTTGCCCCCGATGTAAGCAAAGAAAATAGGGACACGGAAGGTAAAAAAAACAACGACATAGCCCCCCGTCAGATGGGGTGGTCCGGAAAAGACGCGGCCGGAGGGGAAAACGAGACCACGGACGAAGTACGAGAGGATGACATCGACTTAGTAAAACCGGGATAGGAGTTGCTTCAACCACTTCTCCGTGGACAGCACCGTGACCGTCAAGACCTGATTCTATCTGGGTACTCATGAGAAGAAGATGAAAAAGGCCTTCGTCACCCTTGTCGGATTACATGAACCGGGGGGGGTCAACCTCCAGAGGCCCCTCCCTCTCCTATCTGTCTATCGTATCTATCCAAGGTCAAGCCCCCCCCCTGGTGAAGACTAACCAGACTGACTCGAAATTGTTCTAGAACAAACCTTCTTTCTCCCACGCTTTATCTTTCGGCCCCTTTACATCCCAGAGGCTCGCCATGGCTAGCGTCCCCCCTAGGGGCCTAGACAGACTCGACGTCGACTGTACACCTTTGCGATAAGACCGCGTCGGGGCTCGGAAGCATGCGCTGCACCAGCCGATCCCCCCTCCCCTCCTCTGTCCTCATCCGTCATAAATTTAAACCCCCGGGGGACAGGAGAAGGAGTGAGGGAAGGGAGGCTGCGGCAAGATGAAGCCATGCCATGCATCTCCCGGGACCCTTGTGCAAATCCGCGGCCCCCCCCCCGGGGGGCGAGGAAGCCCCGCCGTCGGGTGCCGGCCGGCCGGCCACCTCTTCTTTCTCATCATTGCCAAAGAAAAGAAACATACCCCCACGCTTCGAGCAAGGGGCCTAGGACGAGGTGGACGCCGCGGCTTGCATGCTGCGAGTGACATCCTGGTTTGGCCGTAACCAACAAACAATCGCCCTCATAAACCAGGACGTCCCCTTCCTTATAGATTGGCCTCGTACGACCGTCTCACACTCGTCACCTCTTTTTGTCTTCGCCCCATATCCCCTCCAACGGTAGGCATACTTAGCGGTTGGAATAAACATGACTTTTGACACACATGTGTACATACAATATGTATATATCGNAACCCCCCCCCCCCCCCCCCCCTTCCACATTTGCCGACTCCATCCATCCATCCTTCTTCTTCCTTCTCCCGCAATGCTGTCATGAATAAGAGCAAATCAAACACCAGATATACCCGCGAGCCATACATCACTCGCTGCCCTTTTTGCTTTTTTTTTCCATCAACCACGCAACGCCATGCCGGCCCATACGAACGATCCTCGAGGAAATGAGCTGTCATCACCATCACACAAACAAGCCTGCCCAGCCAGCCTTCGACTCGAACCCGGACTCGGGGGAGGTACACTGCTGGGCAACAAAAAAAAATCGAGCCCCACTCCCCAAACGCATATTTTCCGAACCGTTCCCGTCGTTTCTTCCTTCATCTTGGTCACTCGGACGCCGCTGCATGCAATGTGTATGTCGTGTGTGGGTGTGATGTGCTTCCAGAGCCGCTCGAGTCCGTGCCCGACGAAAACCAAGTGGTGTCGCGTCCTTAACCTTGTTTTGGAGATCGCTCATGCGAGCCATTCCTCCTCGTCTCTCTTCAGGCCTCTCATGACCAAACCGTCCTCGTCGTCCGAGTATTCCTCCTCCTCCTCTTCCTCTTCTTCCTGCCCCACCTGTTGATCCCTCTGACGGGCGGCCGGCACGGCCTCCTCCTCGGGCACCTCTTCCTCTTCCTCCAGCATCCATGTCAAGCCATTGGCCTGTTCCTCAAGGGGAAAGACTTCTTGCGCGTACTCCTCGAGTCCCCGCGGACCCTCCCACAGCGCCATGGACTGGGAGAGACAGTTGTCCTCCAGCTCGACGTCGCCAAAGTACGGAGGCTGCTTCTTGGGGTTCTGGTGGCCAAGCGAGAACAGCTTCTCCAGTGCCTCGAGTTGCTGGCGGTACCCATTGGGGATCTTGACCTTGAGGTCGATCGGACCTCGAACGTACTTGACAGGGCGCCCAACGCCTCGGGCGAAGACCTCGCAAGCTTCGCGTGGAGTCAGCATCTCCCACGCCAGCGCAATACGCTTCGTACGCCACTTGGCCACGCCGTCCTTGAAGATTTGCAAAATGGCAGGGCCGACATCGTGCTCGGCATCGAGCCATGGGAGTTTCACATCCTCGTGGAAGGGAGCCTGCCACCGGAAGGACCCGTCGCGCTGAAGCTCCATGCAGAAGAGCGGGTACGGCAACGACGTGAAGTTGTTGTTGTAGATGCCTGTGTAGACAAACGTCGAAGGCAGATCGATGGAGCGCACATAGTCCTCTACCTGGTGCTTGGCCGCCCAGAGGGGCAGCGACGGCCAGTCCGCGTTGTAGGCCGCGTGATCCGGCATGGAGGAGTAGACGTAGTGCTGAACACCAGCCCGTTTGGCGGCATCGGCAAGCGCCTTTCCGATTTCCAGCTCATCGCCGTAGAAGGTGGTGTTGATGAAGGCCAGCTGGGTGCCACGGAAGAGCTCCTTGATCAGGTCGTGATTCACACCAACACCGGAGATGGGGCCGTTAGTGGTCACGTCCCTGTTGTCCGGGGTGGGCTTGTGTCTCGTGTACAGCTCGCCGACAAGGACGGTGGCGTTGGGATTTGAGTTGACCTCTGTTGCCACGACGCCCTCGAGGTTCCGTAGCTGAGCGCGGACATGGTAGCCTACGGCGGTGGCGACCCTGATGAAAGAGGCAGCTTGGCGACCGCTGGCGTTGATGACGGCGATCGTCTTGTTAGGGGTGGGCATCGAGCGTTTGAAAGGGCGGAACGTTAGGGAGTTGTTTCTCGACGAGGCCAAGGGTGACGACTCGGAGTAGGAGGAGCGGGAGTGTTTGTGCGTCCTGGTGGTGCTGTACACGGCCGAGTCGCCGTGATAGTGGTGATTTGAGGGATCCTGCTGTTGTTTGGCGGGCCGGATAGGGATCCCAATCCCGTTGAGTTGGGAAGGCATCAGGGTGGTGACCATTTAGAAGTCTCCGACAGGAACTGCTCTTGCGGGGAAGTGCAGAAAGAGTAGAAACCCGACCGAGTTGGGAAAGAGAGAGAGAGAGAGAGAGAGAGAGAGAGAGAGAGAGAGAGAGAGTGGCAGCGCAGGAAAGGGTTTGATGAGTTCGGGAAAAAGGGTTGTTGTAAGGGCTTGTCGTCAACCCCGCTATTTTGTCCCCCAGAGAAAGCGCTGTAGGAACCTAGGGTGTAAGTGCGGTCTTGGTTGGGCCTATGGAGAAGAAGAACAAGAAGAAGGGCGATGTGCTGCTACTGCTGCTGCTGCTGCTGCTGGCCCGGGCTGGGCTGGGCTGGGTTTGGGGGGTGCCCCGAAAGCGGCTTCGTCGCAAGAGTCTTCGTCGCGAGAGTCGGGGTTGACGGGAATGGGGTTTTTTCCCCCTTCCCGTTCTTGCTTTTGATTCCCGTTTTAAAGAGGAGTATCGACAATGACAAACCGATACGTAAAATATGCTACCTCGAACCTATAGCAGGCCGGGGGGCTATCGCAAAATAAGGGAGGACTGAACGGGCCAAGTGCAGGCCTGGTCTCTGGACTGGTCTTTGCGCACGCGAGGGCAATGTACTTTGTAGGAGACGAGGTGAAGTGAAGTGACGGACGGGGTGAGTTCAGTTCGCGAGGGGGGGTGAGGGAGTAATAATCGAAATGCGGTTCCTGGGTCGCAGTGATTCAAGAACCCTGAGGGGTGTGATTGAGAGGAGAAAATGGCGAAAGAGATAAGTAGCAAACACCGTTATCGAAATGGCCGCTCCTTTTTTGGCCGATGGCGGGGTTGACCCCGGCAAGCCACCAGGAAAAGCCAAGATCTAAAGAGATAGACGCACGCCTTTCCAGGCCAAATGGTCGATCAAAAGATCCGGGGGAATGAACGGACGACAGGCTAGGCCGCGTTCGTCGGCGGAGGCGGTGATGGTGGTAGGGGGTGTGGAAATGCGGGAGAGACAAGAAAAGGACAAGTCAGGACACACTCGCCGATGCTGATAAGGGAAATTCGTCGGAACGACGAGGAGGCAGAAACCCGCAGGTCAGGAGAGAGATATCTCGGGACCTTGTTGCCCACTGTCTCGTACTTGGCCCGGGTGTTCCTGAGATAAGTGCCCAAGAATTGTGCAGGAGCTGTAGAAGAATGATGGAGAGGGGTGTCTGTAAGTGGACGAGACGAGGCAGGTCACTGGTGTGCGGATAGATGTGCGCCGCGTAGCGTTGTAGCTGAGGGTTATGGGAGAGATAACAAGTGTGTGTGTGTGTGTGTGTGTGTGTGTGAGCAATAGCGGGTGCGACGTGTGAAGTGTACAACAGTGAGGCGTGAGAGCGATGAGTGAGAGCGAGAGTGGCAGTGAGAGTGCGCGGTAGAACGTGTGCGAGTGTTTGTGTGTTAACGTCCCCTGCCGGTCTCGGTCAAGTGATCAACTGCTATAAGTTCGACTTGCCCAGTCGGAACACCTTCGTCAGGGTGATGCGGGTGTGCGTGCTCGCTGGATTTGCTACCGTCGTCGTCGTCGTCGTCGTCGTCGTCGTCGTCGTCGGGTTGCCCACCGATGATTTAACCTGCATGCAAATACACCCACCACTCAGGGTGCAAGGGGATCGACCAATCGGAAGAAGCAGTGGTTGACCGTAACCCTGTGTGAAAGGATGAGGCGTTGCTTGAGTGTCTTGCTGTCGCTGGCTAGGACGCCTCGAGCGCTGGTCGCTTGGGGAGAATGAAGTCGGCGGACGAGCAAGGGGGGATTTCGGCGTGGAGATCCAATGGCTGCTGGCTGATTTCGGGGGAAAGGATTCTTCACAGCGGTGTGTATGGAAAGGCAAAGGATGAAAAGAAGAAGAGCTGCACGGTGTGGTGGGTAGCGGCCAGATCAGGTGACGGTGCTTGGGGTCTTGGATGATGCCTTTTCGTCCAAATGGCCTTCTGCTTGTGTCGTTGGGCGGCTCTTTTGCTTGCAGGCAACAAGGGGCTCGTATGCAGAGTGGGTGAAAGATATGGGGTCGTCTTATGTGAAGTCGAACCTTATGAAGAAGGTAAGACGATCGGAGCAGAAAATCCAGGCTGGCTGCCAGCCAAGTTGAGGGAGAGGGGTTGGATGGGAAGTGCAGATGGGCCGGGAGAAGGATCCAACGCTTTCTGGTCAAGGGCAGAAGGTGATTAAGACCGGATGACCTCAATTGATCTCGGTTCTCAGTTGAGGAGCATCAAAGCTTTCGATGCCGGTGCCAGCCAGTCCGTGTGGCGGATGATTTGGCCAACTGGAAACGGACAAGCGAAGCCGTGTCGTTGTGGGTCGTGCAGGCGGCGGTGTCTGCGTCTGGGCCGACTGATGACGGAGGATGTGTAAGTCGGGTATCCTTGAGGCAGGCGAAACAATTACAACTATAAGGGTCGAGTCGAGCCGCGTTTCGACTCAGAATTTGATGGGCAGCGTCAAAAGGGAATTAAAATATTAAAAAAGTGACTCTTTCACTAGGAGGTGACTTGATCCGGTGGATAGGGCATGGGCGATGGCGCGGCAGGACCTTAATAATCGAATCTTCGCCGGCGGCCACGAGGGAAGGGAGGGGATGGTGTACATACTGCACATACGCACAGGCACACCGGCCATCATCATCCATGTGGGACGCCCCGGAGTACACAGTTGGTTACCAGCGTGCAGATGTGGTTGGGCGCAGCTGGAGGGCTGCTGCTGTTGCTTGGTAGGCTTTTTTT
>NWBT01000034.1:178512-190749 GCA_003386485.1 Colletotrichum lentis
GGGGAGGTTGATGCGGGATGATGAGATGATGTTAGCAGAAAAAAGTCCGTACATTCGTTGCCTGTTAATACGCCGGAGACTAATAACACTACTTACCTACACAGTACGTACATGGGAAGCTCCCTCCAAGTGGGATGGAGGACGGCGACACGGGGGGGGACTCGGGTGGAATAATACGCGGCTACCTGGGCTGATGCCGTGTCGAGGAGGAGGCACGTGTACCGTGCTACCTTCATTCCCCTGCTGGTGAGGACGGGTGACCACTAACCGGGAACTTTCTCCCGCCAGCGACTTCCAGCACCGGGGACCGTCTCAGATCGGGTCCTTCCTTGGTCATAGAATCGGGGCGATATCAACGAGACGGGAACGGCTGGCGCCATTCTGGAGCTCTCCATGGGCCACAGGGATGGGGTCACGGGGACCGCCCTGGAAAGCNCCCCCCCCCCTGCAACCTTCCCAGTTTCTTCCCTCATCAACAATATCACCAAGATCACCAAGTGAACGTGAGTGAGCATGTACTTTTGCCTGCGATCACAGTACGTGGGAGGCTACTGGAGCATCCCAGCGCGCCGTTTGCTGCTTTTCTTGTCATTGTCGCGAATAACTTCCTATCTTAGTGGGTGTCCGTATGTATGTATCTGTAAAGTCCAGAAGATCAAAACTAGAACCCAAAGTTGGTTACATTATGTAAGAGTTTGGCTGCGGTTGGCTCCGGGTTTCGCTCAGACAGTTGCTCTTACCTACTAGGTACTCTGTACTCCGTCCTGCCCCCCCTTCCGCTCTCGCCATTTTGTCCCCAGTTTTTTTTTTCACTTACTTTTTTCCCCCTCTTCCTGCGCATTGCGGCTACTTTGCTACTATGAAAATTTTTCCTTATCTTTAGCGCCCTTCGGGCTTCCAACACTGCCGCCGCGCCGCACCTCGTGGTCACGGACGGCTTATGGTTATCCTGTGCAGCCATGTCCACATCTGCCCAACTCGGTCACAGTTTCCTATCCGGACGAATACTGATACGCGTCGGCCTTTGATGCAACGTCCATTCCATGTCCCTCCCCGCCATTCTCTGCCTGCCGCTGGCTGCGCCTTGTTAGTCACACTGACGGCTCCGGCCTGCCAATGCTGCCATCACATCGTTACTTCAAAGTTCAGACCGAGACGCCGCTTATCATCTCGGTGTCTGTGCATTGCTCTTCGTCTCCCTCAGGTATTATCTCACAAGGTACCAACCAATCCGCTCGAGTTCAAAGCCATTATCTGGCACCATCAGATAAGAGACACCTTGATAAGCGCCCGCATTTTGTCTCAGCTCCCTCCCTACCTGTTGCCTACTTACCCACCTACCTCACACGGCCTTCTGGACGACAAGCGCCGCTGCTCACCACGGGGCCCTTGGATTTAAGCAATTTCGCGCCGGTCAGCCCCCCCCGGCGCAAATCAGGGTCTCCACAAGTTGTCGACCGGCGCAGAGTCGCTCTGATCGAAACCCATGCCGATGCCACACCACTTATCCTCCGAACCCTGTGCAAACTTTTGTTGACTTTTCCGGCCCACCGCCCAGTCGGCAATACAATCAATACAGCACTGGCTGTACATAGTAAGTAAGTCTGTAGACTATCAGTTCGGAGCTCCACCACAACACCAGACGTGATGCACAAAATCAACCTGCGCCGTCGAGTCGTCTACAGCACTGTCCCAGATCCTACCGCCTCGTCGAGTAGCTTTCGCACACGTGCAACGACAGGCGGTCGTTGCCCATGTTCGACGTTCGACGAGGGTTCTTGCGGGCTACAGGGTATCCGGCGAAAGTAAAAGATCCATACCAGTATTTTCTACCCACCCCAACCCTGACACCTCTACTGGCAGTACAGGTACTTCTGGCAGCCTGCTGGCCTGATAGTCAATTTCCCCTCATAAGATGTCCTGTAATTTCATAAGTCATAAGATTATATACGGGGGTAGACATAACGGCGATTGCTTTTACACCCCTATCACCCTGTACCTACCTGCTACCTACCTAGGTACTTCAAGCTTGGGCCTCGTCCCCCCCCCCCAGTCCCCAGACGGCTGGGTCCCATTGCTAGCCCAGAAGAAAAAAAATCGCCAGAATATCGCAATTCTGGGCCACGATGGGCAAATGCTACGCAATGCAAAACCAGACGCGCTCTCTCGCCCCGCCACGGCCACTGCAAGTGTCTCTGGCGTCGTTCTCTGCAGTCGTCTGCACGCCTGGGATCGGCCTATACGCCGAACTTCCCGTGCCACACTCGCGTTAGTTAGTGCTTCAGCGTCTGCCCAGGCCCAAGCTACCTAGCCCACAACGCAACCTCTGTACACCCTCAGCTGCAGATGCTGCCAGACGCCTGTCTGATTCGTCCCCATCAGCCTCGCACGAATGGCGCCATTGGTCCTTGGAATATCGTCGTTGCCCAGCCCAACAACACCTGTTGCATGCTGCAACGAGTGCTATGACGAACGAGGGCGAGTACTGGTGGGAGCGATCGAGACCTGCGTCTTGTCTTGGGCTCACTTCCGAATATGCTGCATCCTGACGCGCCCCATGACATGCCCGCGGCCAGCATGGGAAGTCAACGGGCATGGCGAAACTCTCAAAGGCGCCCTGGGCCGGGTCTCAGGTTGCAAACGCAACCCAGCGGAGCCATCCCTCAAGACTAACGCCGAGGTTGAGGCGGAACCTGCTTCGGCTGAAAGTTGTCTGGTCGTACAGCGGCTGCGACCGTTGTCTCTTACGTTTAAACTCCCACAACCGCCCGCCCATCAGCAGAGGACAGCCGGGCTCTTTCTACTTCTTTCCAAGGCAATGCCATGTCTGGTGGTGCCAGGCCACAAAAGGACGCCGAAACGACGGGCTGGCAGACAAAGGTAAGCCGTCAATCAACCAGACTGACGGGAGGGGAGGCGCCGAGGTGCGTAATCAGATTGACAAAGAACCGAGCCGACAACGACATACCGAACGAAGCCCCGACGAGAGATGGGGGATGCGCGAATGGCATCCCAGGAATCGCGCAATGCCGGCCATGCTAGCACCGCATTTATTCCATTACGTACAAATGGAGCTAAACTAACGTCCAAACAACCGCCATGCCGTCACCCATCGAGCCCGACTTGTGTTTCTGGTCTGCTCATAAGCCAACATCCGCTGCACCCCCCCTCCCCTCCGTAGTGTAGAGGATTGGACATCTCCGCGGAAAACCTGCAAGTCTGGAAGCCCGCGCCCAGGAAGCTTCGTGACACTTGGCGTTCATGTTGAGTTGAGGCAACTCTGCCTTGGTGCAACCAACCATGGGCGGGTGAGAATCAGCTCTGGATCGGCGGTATGCTCAGCTCAGGGAAGAAGCATCAACAAGCCCGGCCCCAGCAGCAACAAACAGCGTCTGGGCTGGTCTAATGCAAACGGCCCCCGCTCCCCTGTCGATGTGCGGATTTTGCGGGGAAGTTNCCCCCCCCCCCCCCCTTGCCTTATAGGGCACCGTTGCGGCGCCGGCTTCCATGTCGGAACCTCGCATTCTATTCCTCCCACGGCAGCAGGCGCGATGAATATGCTGCGCGCGAAGGGAACATAGGACCGAAACCACGCCATCATCATTTTCTGCTTCTTCTCCTTTCCTTTCCTCTTCGCCTTTGTCAACAACAACACGGTTGGGATTTCTCACGCACCTTGCCGCCGACCACATTCACCGGCCCACCGGTTTTACGTCATGGTATTCCATTTGTTTCGGCTACTACGGAGTACCTACTGTGCGGACTACGGAAAGAAACCCCTCTTTCGGCTCGCAAGGTCCGGTTTCCCTGGACCATGGCCGTTCGGCGCACGCCATCGGTCCAGCCAAAATTTTAATTTTTTTACAATGAAGTTGTGCCCGAAAACAGGAGAAAATCCGGGGTTACGATGTCGTCGAATTGCTGTCCGACGCCGACCTCGGGTCTATGTTCAAGTCACCTGAGCCGACCTATTTTGACATCCCTGCCCTGCTGCGAACCGGCCTGCCCTGGTTTACTTCGTGTCTGTAGTATATAGTATACTGTAGATCTACCAAAGCTGACTGTCCCCCTCGGGGCCCATCGTGCTCGTGGGCACCGATATCGCATGTTGACTGTTGAGNCCCCCCCCCCCCCCCCCCCACTCGGCCAGTTTTCCTCGCTCGAGCCAGGAGGTGCTTGAGCCCGCGGAGCCGCACCCTTCCAGGCGCCCGTACCGGAGCCATCCATCTTGGCCGCGCGCCTGACCGATCATATGAAGGCTGTGTTGTGGACTTATATTTTGCCTACCTT
The DNA here is from genome assembly GCA_003386485.1 of Colletotrichum lentis. Classification (NCBI taxonomy): domain Eukaryota; kingdom Fungi; phylum Ascomycota; class Sordariomycetes; order Glomerellales; family Glomerellaceae; genus Colletotrichum; species Colletotrichum lentis. Next base: position 182,803 of record NWBT01000034.1, read on the forward strand.
CGTATGTAAGCTGCCGAGCCGCCCTGGCAGCGGCACACAGCCGGACGTGTCTTGACATGCGGCCCTTGCAGCTCGCTGTAGAACTACGGCATGGCCGGCTGGAGCTCAACCCTGCCGTCCCAGAGTCGAATCCCATGGCCTGGACGCCGGGAAGTCAGAGTCGTCTGGCGCCGATGCTCGGCCAAACCACGCCTGGTTCGGGTCGAGGGGCTCGAGACCGATGGGGTCGTTGTTGGGTTGGGCCATGATGTTGTCAAAGTACCGCTGTGTGAAGATTAGCAAAACACACCCTTTCTCGTGTCCCAGCAGGGAGCGGTAAACGTACCCAGTCCATCTCGTCGCCAACCGCGACCCAGCCACCGTCAAGACCGGTGTCACCTGATCCCAGATCCGACGTCATGAAATCGAAGGGCTGGAGGGTGTTTGCTGTGCCTGGGGGGTTCCAAGTCGGGCCGGCCACATCGTCGACGAGCCGACGACTGCCAGTCGAGTCCAGGTGGCTTGTGCCGCTGATGGAGAGGCTATTGAAAAGCTGTGTTTCCCGAGAGTCAGCAGACCACTGGCCGCCCAAAAGCGAGCTGCTGCCCTCGCTGGGCCCCGACGCCGCCGCCTTCCCACTGTCCTTCTCCTTCGGTGGTGAGTTCGGCGGCGACCCGAGCTTGCCCAGCATCGTCTGTAGAAAGCCCGCCGTCTTCTGCAGCTCGGGCATGCCGCTCGCGACGTTGGTCCATATGGAGTGCGACCGCTGCAGCAGGTGCAGTAGGTGCGCCCTTGTCGGCGGCGGGCTCATCTCGGTCATCCACGCGTGCTCAACGCCCCCGTCCCAGAACGGCCCGTGGCCGGCAGCCAGGTAAACGATGGTGGCGGCCAGCAAGAAGTCGTGGACGGCGAACGAGGAGACGAACCAGCCGTTCTGGTTGAGGATGTCGCCCGGCTGGCAGGCGTGCCAGACAATGCTCTGAAAGTCGAGCAGCGCGACGGCGCCCTCGAGACACTGCCGCCGAGAGTGGTCGTGCTCGCGGCGCGGCAGCGGCTCCAGGAGGAAACGCCGGTGCAGCACGCACCGCGTCTTGTGGTATAACGCGGCGAGACTGAATCGCTGGACGACCAGCGCCGGTGGCGTCGTTACGCACTCCTCGAGGGGCCGGACCATCATGAACCGTGGCACAGCAGCCCACGTCTCGTGGAGCAGGCCGTCGAGCCTCATGACCTCGCTGTACGGCGGCGGCGAGAGCAGGTGCGCCTGCCGCGCAACCTGGCCGAAGACGAGCATCACGGCCGACTTCTGGATCGGGTATGTCATCTCGGTGTAGTCCGTCGACGGGCGCGGCGGCGGCAGGGCGGCCGAGTCCTCGTCAAAATCCTCGTCGATGAGGTTCCGCGGCAGCCCGCAGTCGCTGTCGATGCCGCTGAGCATGCTCGGCAGGCCCATGTGGAACGAGACGAGGAGGTCGAGCTGGACGGCCATGTTCCATATGCGGCGGCGCATCTCGCCCTCGAAGGCTGACACGTTGGCGAGCCGGTCCGGGTCGCGGTGCAGGCCCATCTTGAGGAGCAGCCGCAGGCAAACGGATGACAGGACGTAGCCGTTGGTCTGAGCGGCGCGCGAGACGATGAACTCGGCCTCGATGTAGAGCATGAAAGGCGGCATCGTCGCCATGGACGGCTGCGTGTAGCGGCCCCAGACGAGGCACCAGGCGGCGGCGGAGCGGAAGAGCTTGAAGCGGTCCATGGGCGGCAGCGCGGAGTCGGTGGGGAGCTCGTGGGGTGCCATAAAGGTCGAGTAGAAGATGCCTAGCGACATCATCATGAAGAGCTGGGCGAGCCAGTGGCTGGGGGTGCCGTGGGGGTCGGCCCAGAACCGGGCGTACTGGACGGCGTGTGAGCATGAGCATGAGCATGGTCTATCGCGATGATGATGATGATGATGATGATGATGAGCATGAGGATTATCATGGATACCGGGGAAGGGAGCAGTGGGTAGGACGTACTTGTCTATTAAAGGTTGGTCTGTGGATGATGTCTGCAGTTGTAGTCAGTACACACTGTAGTGAGCAAAGGGGTAGCTTCTCGAGGGAGTGAGTGGGCTCGTACGTTGCAAAGGACTCTGAGAGGAAAAATAACGCATGACGAGGCGGTCGGCAATCCTCCGCTCGGGAACCAGCCGCAGCATGTCCTCGCGGTTGTGGGGTGCGTTCGGTGCGTTCGTCGAGAAGAGCAGCAGGTCCGGCGATTCGAGCTCGTCGGACGGCTCGGGGCTCTCGTCCTCGACGAATTCGGGCTCTTCAAAGTAGCTCTTCATGTCTTCGATCTAGCCTTACGTCAGCCCATGTCGCCTGCCGCTTTCACACAATGCAGTCAGTGTCGGATAAGACACGCGATTGCGAGTCGACGAATGGGTGGAGGTGGAGGAGGGCGGACGACTTACATCCTCAAGAACGGCCATGAAATGCGTCGCACCGACGTACGTGCTCGCCCTCACTCCTTGCACGAACTGGCCCCCGGGCTGGGCGACGCCGATCTCCGCGATCCCGGCGGGCGAGTCCTGCGGTTCCGCGGTGGCCGCGGCGGCCGCGCCCTCATCCATCATCGTCCGCACCATGCCCTCGAGCCGCTTGAGCCGCGCCGCCATGCCCTTGACCGGCTTTGCCTTTTCGGGCTTGGGCGCGTAGACGCAACCCTCCGGCCGGGACTTCTTCAGGCACTGGCCGCACGGCTCGGAGCGGTCGCACTTCAGCTTGGAGGCGCGGCAGGGCCCGCAAGAGAGGAGGATGCGGGAGCGCTTTGCCGCGGCGGCGGTCGAGGGCCCGGAGGCGGGGGCGAACGGGTCAGAGCTGCCGGAGCCTCCCGTGCTGGGACCGGCCGGGCCCTCGTTGGGACTCGGGTTCATGTTTGACCGGAGTGAAGCACGCAGAACTACTGTAGATGCCTGCGCGCCCGTGCCTGCGTATAGGTGCCAGTTGTGGGTCGGTGTAGTAAAGTGCCGGGCGGGCGAGAAAATTACGCCGCCGCTATGCCGATACTGGATGCGGATGTCCGAACGCTTTGTAACATTGGTCCCGGAGCCGGGATTCAGTGAGGGGTATCTGAAGGGGGGGGGGGCGGCGAGGACTCGGATGAACAGGTGTGACATAAACCATGTGTGTTGAATTCTATTTTGATTCCGGGGTACTCTAAGCCAGGCAACCGCGCTGACGGAGCCTTCCGCTCGTCAGCCTCGGGGATAAGATTTCCTAGGCCCGAATATCTAACATTTTCCTCCGAAGTGCTATGACCACGATACCAGGTAGCCGGGGGCCGAAAAACATCACGACCCGGCTTGTTGCCTCTCTCGTTGAGGATTGGCTAATGGCCAAATAGCCCAAATGGTGTTTCGATGTCCTCTTCGTAGTGTTGGTTCTCTGGCCTTCCCGTAAAATTGAGAGAAGCATCGCGTGGAAGAGCTTCTTCTCTAACCCATCGTCTCACCGCTGTACCTTCACCCTCCACCATTATCAAGCGATGTTGTTCGTGCTCGTCTGCAATCGATGGCTCCATTTATACCGGGGCGTCGGGGAGTCTCTCGATAACGTACTTTCCACGGGCACACTTCATGATGGGAACACCTGGAATCCGGCGGAGGCGCGAAACGAGGCCGGCGTCGTTGGTTGCGACAATGTAGACTCGATCTTTCGATACTTTCGATACCTAAGGCACAAGAATTAGTGTGTGTGTGTGTCTTTGTGATAACACGGATGTGGCCTACAATGCAGTCATCGGCGTATACACCCTTGTGGGTGCACTTGTGACGTTCCCATCTTTCGTCCTTGGCTATTCTCAGCGGGAGGCGGAACTTAGGTCCCAACTTCTCCAACTCGGCCTTTGGAGCTTCTGTCAGTAAAGAAAATCGTAGTCAATCCGAGCCGCGGAGAGCTCACCATGACGCAGTCGGTAACGATGGGTTGGCATGTTGCTACGGGACTTTATTAGCTGCGGAGCCAACGACAACGTCTTCTAGGCCTTACCATAGAGACAGTCCATCATAGTCTCGAGAGGTTCCAGTTTCATTTGAATAGTCCTACTCCAGAATGAAGTGTCCACGATGACACTGTACGGAGGGACGAGGGCGCTGTTGGCCTGGAAGAAGAAAGATGATGGCATTTGAGGAATTTCACGAATCCTCTCGTTTCCGTCGGGACCGGCACGCTCACGCTTGGCCTTCTCGACGGCCTCTTCGGCCTTCTTCAAGTTCTCCTTGCGCCGGACATCGTTCTTTCCAATAACTCGCTTGACCTGGCCGAGGGATAAGTTAGCACTTTTGCGTCCCGAACGTGAAGTTGTCGCGAACAGGGGAAAAAAAGTCCCTTATCGATAAGGACAGTTTTCTACGACATGGCGAAGACGGCGCGGGAAAGGAAAAGAGACGACGTACTTCGGCAAACTTTCTGGTCTTTTTCTGGACGCCCATTGTGTGCTACTCTTTTGGACTTGGGGAAGACGTCGCGGGAGGCGTGTTTTGTCGGGTGACGAAGTGCTGGGTGTTGACGTTGCTAAGGCTATCGCATGGAAGATGGAGAGATCACCACCACATGTGGCGGGGTGGGGCGCAGGCAATGGGGAAAAAGTTTTCGGTGTGTGCTCGGAGCGTCGCGTCGGTGTGTCTCGGTGTGACCAAACAGAAATCGGGTGTGGGGGGTCTGTGCTTTCGGTTATGAAAAAGGGTTGGCCGGGACAATGACACTCTCAGGGACTCTCGACAAATAACAGGGGGCTCTTGGACGATTGGCCCTTGAGCAAGCCTTAGCGTTGCAATCTCCTCTTGGAAAAAGCAACTGATCGATCGACGGAGATGGCACCTTGCATTAGGAATTTCCGTGCGTCTGCCCTGCGAGTGCATAAGAGGGCCGACTTGTGATCTGAGGGCGGTCCGATGTCATTGACTGATAAGCTGCCTACCGCCAGTCTGCAGCACGCTGGCAAACGACACACAGGCAGACAGGATATCCGTACACGTGTACTGTCGAAAGCAAGGGATCTGTGGGGAGAATCATTCACATTCTTGGCCCTTGAGATCATGGGCTTTATTTGGTGGACATTTGCCAGGGACGCTTACCCCAGATGAGGGCTCGTGTTGGTGACGGGTACGGCCTGCAGCCACTGTAAGTAGCACTCGTGTTGAGAGCTGCCGATTAGCGTGATCAACGCTCGATAATACGAGCATCGTGGAGGGCGACGTTTGCACAGCTCCGGCTGCGCTGATTTGTGCAAGCCCACACTGTACATTTAGCCTGCGATGGCACCTATCCGTACAGCAGGACCGAAACCTGCTTGATTCAACGGCCCAACACTGTGTCTACATGGTTATGCATAAAAATAAACAAACATACCAGGCACANCCCCCCCCCCCCCCCCCCGCTGGTGCCAAATGCGCCACGCCACACAGAAGGAACCGCCCTCCCTCGGGCTCTCAGCACGCGCACTCTCGTTCCCTCTCTCTTCTGTGCGGCGCTGGTTCCTCTCCAACAGGGGACGACCCTTCCTCCTTTTTTCCCCAGGCCCATTCCCTGCTGGTAACCCGGGCCCACCTCTCTGCCTTCCCTTTCCCTTCCCCATCGCGCACACCCCATCCCTCCCTTTCCAACTCCCTCCATCCCTCTCCCTTCCAGCCAACCCTCGGAAGCCACCCACCAGACAATCAGCCGGCATCAGCAATGTTCTAGCCAGTGGGCCCCTTCTCAGTCCTCAGGATCTCATATTGTCAACTCTGTATTTTGGCGTTTTGCAATCCCACGATACCTTCGTTCGACCCCTCTGTACACTGCGCAGCATCCGTCCATCCCGAACTGAACGAGGCAACCCACGCCATTCGCCAAACACGACGGACACGACAGCCTCTTCCTCTTGCCCGCAGGCCCTCAACGACGCAGCCACGCTTGACGTTCTTCCATCGATCTCTTGCAACTGCCATAGCGACCGTTCTGAAGACACTACCTTGTCGTCTTGGTTCTGAGGCTTTCCATCCCATCGTAAACGCCGACTCCCTCTGACACAGCTGGGCTTGACGACCAAGCGACCATGGCCCCTTCACACAACTCGCTGAAGCGTACGCTTCTCTTGTCCACTTTCGCCGCCCTCTCCCTTTTCTCCGCCACTGGTCTCGCGCAGGACAACACGAATGGAGGAGATGCTCAAACGAGTGCCCGGCAGTCGTCGCAGGCGGCCTCCACTAACGCAGCCTCTACAAACCTACAAGAGCCCAGCACTGCGGCCGAGCCTACCCGCACAACTCAGCCGACTGCCGTCATCACAAACACTGGTGCCGTTGCAACCACGGAGGAGAGCATCAGCGCTCCCAGGATCACCGGCGGCTCGCAGACAGACGGCGAAGTCCTTACTGGCCTCCCGTCCCTCACCAATGCACCACTCGTGACGACCTACCCACCGCCAACCGTCCCTCCCACCAACAATGCCCCATACATGCACCGGTCCTCCGCCCCTCAGGGAACCGTCTTCATTGCTGTCGGCGCCATCCTCGGCGCCTTTGGCCTCGGTATCCTCATCTGGCGCGGCATCGTCGCCTGCCTGTTGCACCGCTCCGTCGCTCGGGCCGCCAACGCTCAGCATGCTGTCAATGACAAGGCGAGCTTCCCCGCCCCTCCGGCACAGTTCTACAAGTACACCGATCGCGAATCGACTCCTTCTCTGGTCCCCAATAGCGGACGCGGCGTGCGTAGGACGCAGCGCGGACCTATTCCCTCTGCAACCCCGAGCCAGTCGAACCTGTTCTTCTCACCAACCGCAGCAGGCGGTGGTAGCAACAACAACTCGACCAACAACCGCGACTCACGCTTCCTGCCCTCTGGTTTCTACGCCGCTGCTACGTCGTCTCCCGGCCCCGCTCACGGTCACTCAATAAGCTTGACGAACCTCCGCCCAGACTCCCGAGGCCAGTATGGAAGCCGCAACACGTTGAGGGAGTCCACGCCTCCTGAATCGCCTTCGTTTGGCGCGAGGCGTGACTTTAGCACCAGCTCCGTCAACCTGTCCGCGGCGCCTGGAAACGGCCAGAGAGCGCCGAGCGCCTACCTTGAGGACCTATTGGACGAAAATCCTCACGCCTTCCCGCCAAACACGATGCGTCCTGGTTCACGCAACGCCAACAACTCTCCCGGCAGCCGGTTCTAGACGATGTTCCCTCTCTGACTTCTCTCCGCATACCACCTGCACTGGAACAGTTTTCCTAACGTCATGAAGAAAAATGGCGAAACGTCACGGCTTGGGGATTTTTTTGAATGACACATTCACGGCGTCAGGGGAGTATGATTACAATGCATCGTTGGTTTGGAATACTTTGTTTTAATTCCCTTTTCCAACGCGCAAGGCCGGCCACCTGTTGCAGAACCGGGCCTAAGCAATTGTGAGATCGAATACCGTTTCGTCTCACAAGAGCAAAGCCGTCAACCCCGCGGAGGGCTGCCGCTCGAGGGCAGTGTCCTCGTCGTATTTCCTTCTCCTGTATCATACAGGCACGCGACGGAGCATTCTAGACTGGAGGTCGCGGGTGGCGATGGTTTGCCATTGGCATTTCTTTCTTCGCTTCTCTATCGCTCGCTAGTATATATTCATCAACGAGCAATACTAATTCCACATTCGTCTCCAATGATGTGAACCCGCAAGTGTCCCTCGGCCATCGGGTCCGTCAAATCCTGCCCAGCATACCTAGAATGTGTCGTCACGGCAACTGGACGACCAAACCTAATGTACATCCTGTGTCAGAAGTGTCGCATAGAGTTTTTGTATCCTCATTGCCATCTGAGTTTTTTGGGTTACCATCTCAATTAATTAAACTTTGAGGGGGTAGCGTGGCAGCACCAGTCTGGGACCCCAAAGACTGAGCGCACCGAGGGGGAAGGCCATCCACGTCCACAGCACTGGGATCTGAGGAGCTCGTGGGGGGTTTTTTTTTTT
>NWBT01000034.1:190764-270293 GCA_003386485.1 Colletotrichum lentis
GGGAGGTTTGTTTGCCCTGGCCCTCCTTATCCGGACGTCCTGCCCTGGCCTCACCCATCTGGCGATATGGAACCTCGTTCTTCCCCACCACCACCACCACCTCCTCCTCCTCCTCCTCCTCCTCCTCGTCCTCCTCCTGGGCTATCGGGACAGACACATGACATACGCCTCTTCTCACCCGTGTAACGAATGGCTCCGACGAGAAGAAGAAAAAGAAGAAATTCAGGACGCAGACCCGGGATTTTCGGCCGCGCTTGTCCTCGCCTTACACCGCATATCACGTACGCCCGCCTGTCTCATCCATCATCACCCCCCCCTTGCCGTCGCACCTGTCTCGCCCCGTCAACGACAAACCGCAACCCGCCGGATCTCGTGGTACGTCGGGAACCTCCTGTCGGTCTGCACCGCAGCCCCCCTCCAAAGGTCCGCAGCAGACGGACAAACCAGGCAGCACCACCACCACTCGACGTTGCGCTTCTTCTCGCCGAAATGAACGTCTTGTCTTGCCTGTCTTCCTCGGCACCATGTACTTGGCCGAGACATCGTGGGGCTTTTCGGGAGCCCAATGTGGCGCCGGCCGTATGATGTGAGGCAAAACTTCGCGTCGTGGTTCATCAAAAGCTAACCGAAGCCTCGTATCTCTCCCCTTTTTTTTATTTCTTTATGAATCTAATACGCCTTCACTAACCAAGAACCTGGGAGCTAGATGCTCGAGGTTGTGAGCTAGGGGATATGATTACGCTGGTTTCAAAAACGCCGGTGTTCGATAATCACGTTCTCATATTTGCCCTCCCCAGCTCCTCTCCTTCCTTCTTGTTGGTCAAATTTCCAACTTTCCTCAGCACCCCCCCCCCCTTCACGTATGCATCATCTCACAAGCCGCCCTGGTTGGACTGGCCTACTTGAACCTCCAACGCCGTGTCCTCACTCGCCATTCGGACGTCCTCGAGCCTGATACCGCTGCGGTCACACATGCTCCTGAAGATCCCTCCCTCCTGCTGCCACAGCGCAAGGGGCGTATCCAGCTCGGCGATCCGGCCGGCGTCCATGACGCAGATGCGATCGTATCCGATGATGGTGCGAAGCCGGTGGGCGATGCACAGCAGCGTCCTGCCCCTGAAGCTCGTCGCGATGGTGTTCTGGATCTTGTCGTCTGTCTCCATGTCGACCGAGGACGTGGCTTCGTCACAGACGATGATGCGGCTGCCGCGAACGAGGGCGCGTGCCAGAGCCATGAGCTGTCGCTGCCCGAGAGAGAAGTTGAGACCGTCCTCCTCGACAATGGAGTCAAGGTGGATGGCGGAAGACTCTTTCGACCTGGGATCCTCCAGGTTGGCATCCGCTGGGACGAGATCAGCCTGACGCAAGGCAGACCACAGCTCCAAGTCTGTGTGCTCGCCGAAGGGGTCAAGGTTGGACCGCACAGTGCCCTTGAAGAGCGTAGGATCCTGGGGAATAATCGCCAGGCGAGACCGCAAGTCGTGCAGGCCGATTGTCGAAATGTCGACGCCATCGATGGTGATGTGACCTCCAGACAGCTCGACGAGGCGGAAGAGGGTGGACATGATGGATGATTTGCCTGCGCCTGTCCGTCCAACGATGCCGATACGTTCGCCGCCTCGTACGTGCATCGAAAGACCCGAAAGGACGAGCGGCAGGTTGGCACGATACCGCATCTCGACGTTGTCAAAGACGATCTCACCTTTTTCCGGCCATGAATGTCGGACTTCAATGGTGTGAAGAGGCGCCTCCTCCTCGAGCTGTGTGCCGTAGTACTGAATTCTCTCGACAGCGTTCATGCCGTTCTCGACCTCGGCAAGCTGGCGCACGGTGAACTGGATCATCTGCACAATGCCTAGAATGTAACTGAGAACCAGACCTCCAATGCTGGGCGGCACGTTGAATCGCGATGTCACCACGAGGATACCAACGGTGAAGACCAGAAGATTGCCTATCAGGTCGAGACGAGTCGAAAGCCAGCGCTGATTCGAGAACGTGAGATAGTACGCCGCGTTCATTTCATCAATGGCTTTCCTCAGATCGCCGATGAAATGTGCCTTCAGTCCGTACGCTCGGATGCTGGCCACACCGCTCAACCCTTCACCAAACTTGGCGAACACAGTCGATCTGAGAACCGACTCGAAACGCTTGACCTCGCGCGCCGATGCGCGATAGTAGGAAGACGCCAGGATGAAGAAGACAAACAAGGGCCCGAGTGCGATGGCGAAGTAGTGGAAGAATGCGATGATGAGAGCAAAGACGGACAGAATCATGGCCAACGTGAAGAAGTACATCCTCATGGCGTCTGTCAGATTGTTATCCATCACGTCGACGTCCCTCGAGAACCGGTTTGTGATTCGGCCGAGGGGAGTAGTGTCGAAGAAAGACATGGGCGCGCGGAGAACCCTGGTTACCGCCTGCCGAAGCATGACCTTGCTGGACTTGGTGCCCAGGATGGACAGTAGCAGCGAGAAGACGAACATGAGAACCGCCTGCAGAGCACCGAGACCCGCATAAATACCGATGTACTGCCCGTCAGACAACGGATAGCGCCTACTTGTCCAGTACGAAAGCCAGAGACTGGTCATGATGTTTGCGCCCTGGGAGAGAAGCAGAAGAAAGATCAAGAAGGGCGCGTTGAGCATGGATCCGGAAGCGCGGATGTAGTCTCCATACACCTTCCAAGGAACGCTTGCAACGGCGCGCTCCTCCTGTTGCATGAGAGCCGCGCCCTTCTTGTTCTTCTTCTTGTCGCCTTGAGGGGCCTCGGTCAGGTTGACCGGGGCGGTCTCGTCCTTCTCTTCCTCTTGTGAAGTCGTTTCCAACAGCTGCTGGAAGCCGCGATGGTCCCTCATCAGGTTGTCAAAGGTATCGACAGCTTGAATCTTGCCTCCTTCCATCCAGATGACTCTGTCGCATCGGTTGAGTACCCAAAGCTGGTGAGTTGCAAGTATTCGGCATTTGCCTTTCAGCAGGCCGAGGATGGCGTTATCGAAAATGTGGCGTCCAACGTGGGCGTCAACAGCACTCAGCGGATCGTCCATGAGCACGATATCGGAGTCGAAGTAGATGGCTCTGGCTATGTTCAAGCGCTGCTTTTGACCACCAGAGATGGTAATGCCACGTTCGCCAATCTCGGTCAGGTCGCCGTTTGGTAGCATGGCAAGATCAGGTCGAAGGGCACAGCTTACTCCAGGTCAGCATAAACGAATCATTGTTGTGGCAGACACGAGCTTGTTACTTACGCATTGATGACCTCCTGATACCATGCCTTATCCATGTCCTTACCAAAGAGGATATTGTCGCGGACAGTGGCATTCTGAATCCAGGCATACTGCGGACAAAACGCTCGAGAGGCACCAAGGACAACTTCGCCCGATGTTTTTCTCATGTCGCCCGCTAGGGCAGCCAGTAAAGAAGTCTTACCGCTGCCGACTGTGCCAATGACGGCCACGAGCTCATCTCTTTTGATCTCAAAGTTGAGATCTTGAAGCTTGAAGGGCTCTCGCTCCTCCTCAACAAGCGTACTGGCCCCATCGCCGGTGCTGTCCCCAGACGAAGCCAGCGGCTCCTCAGGCTTGGTAGCTGGCTTCGGTGCCACCGTAGGTTGAATGGTGCCCTTCTTGCCACCCTTACCGGTGCCAGCTGCGCTCTTTTCGGATTCCTGTGTTGTTGTCCGCTCCCAGGTGAAGCTGGCATTTGTCATTTCCAAAGCATTCTCGCCATCGAGCTTGATAACCACATCCTCCTCCTGCTCCTCAGCTAACAGGAAGTCTTGAATACGCTTGAGAGATGACCAGGCATCGACAACTTGGCCAAGAACCAGTGGGAGCAGGTTGAGTGGGATTCGAAGACCATTGAACAAGGCCAGGGACGAGAATACCAGGGCGGGGTTCAAAGCGTTATTCGTCTTCGCGTACGTGACGAAAGACAACATGGATGCGAAAATGGGCAGTGATAGACTGACGGCGTTGATGGCGTTTCGGATCGCCAACAGTATCTGAATAGCGTGGATTTCGCGCCTGCGAATTCCCTTAAGGCGTTCAAGAAACGCGCTCTCCCATCCAAAGTACTTGACGAAGCGGACTGACTGCAAAATCTCCTGGGTCAAGCCCACCCGCTGATCGGTAACCTTGTTGATGGCTTTCCTCCGCTTGAACAAACTTCTGATGGCCCTCGTCAGCAACGGGATTCCTGATACCAAGAGAGCAAAACCGGCAAGAGCACTATAGCTCAGGTTAATCACCAACACGACAAGCGTGATGATGCAGGAAATGGGAGCAGTCCACGTCAAATGAAACAGAGCGGAGGCTTGGTCGATGCGATACGTGTCGACGCTCATGAGATTGACAATGCGACCGTTGCCCCAGCCGGTTCCGTCGCCCGAGATGCCCGGGCCTTTGGTAGCCTCGCCTTTCTTTCCTTTCTCCTTGTTGTCTTTTTTCTTTCCCTTCTCATCCACTGGGGGGCTGCCGACCGGCTCCTTGATGCCGCCAGCTTTGGCCCGACCGGACAAAGACATGGCCTTTTCGAAGATGACACTGATGAGGACGGCTCTCGACTGGCCTCCAATCATCATGCCGCGATAGATGAAATGGTTCGTACCCAGACTCTGGAAGATTTGCATGAAGGTGACACCGATGACCAGACCTATTCCCCTGCCAATGGCGGGAGGCGGCAAGCCCTGCTGAGAGGCATCCCACGCGTCGTTTGCGAACTGAATGAGGTATCGCAGGGTAAAGGGGGACATGACCTGGAAGACGGTGGACATGAGCTGGAGCATGCCGCCGAGCCAAAACTCGAAAAGGTAAGTCTCGTGTAACGCCCACAACAACGGATACTTGTCTCCTCTGTCAACGCGCTTCTTGAAAGCAGCCTTCAATTTGTCTGTCATGACATCTGCAGCTCTGTCCGGATTGACCGTCCAGATATCAGTTGGTTCCAGTTGTCGCTTGTATCCAGCCTACAAGTGTCCGGGTCAGTACGCTGGGTTGGAAGCTTGGCTCAGCCAGGCATGGCTCGAGACCTCCCATAGAAGTGCTGGACCGGGTAGTCACACTCACATTCATCAGGGGGGCCATCCATTGGAAGGTGAGCAGGCTGAAGAACCCAGCCTTGTGCTCCCGGGAGACAACCCTTTCTTCGGGAACGGGTGGGATGCCGCCCCATCTCAAGGGGTTTGGCGTCTTGTACCATGGCTTGCTCTGTGGTTGTCGACGGGTTGCAGCCGTGGTGGCGACGCTGGTGTCGGTGGCATGGCTTTTGGTTGACCTCAACTCGGGTCTAACCCTCTTCTCGTCAGAGTCGGAAACCCCATCGTTCCCATCTGCCTTGTCGATGTCAATGGCAAATGTGGTGTCTTCCGGGTCCCTGGGCGTGATGGGTTCAACCGCAGCGGCCAGTGGGTCGGATGCCGTGATGTTGGTTTTCTCGCCCTTGTCTGCCATTCTCTAGCAGAAGGCTCATGTGCGTATTGTCTGACTAATAGTCTGTTCGTTCTGGACAGCAAGGCCTTGTCTGGAGGGCAGCGAGTGGGACAAAGAGGCGAGCCTACTGTTGCTGCCTGCGCGTCGAGGAACCGATATGTATAGCTAGCAGGTGAGACGAGGTACGCTACGTTTGTTATGCGACCGGGGATGTATGTTTAAGCCCGTCACCGAAGGGAAGAATGGCTAGGCGCAGAGTGACCAGAAAGACAGGACTCAAAATCGCTTACCAAGACTTGTGGACATCCGTCTCAAGTGGCGACGAATCCGAGGGGACCACCAGGGAAAGGGACGAGGGAAGGGAAAACACCTGTGTATGTGAATAGTTTGAGGTGAGGAGCCAAGAGATTGAAAATGAAGGGGAGCAGAAATGACAGAAAAGTCAGAGATATGGTCGGCTGCCGTGTCAGTCAGTACGTGTAATGATGAGCATTACCGACATATGGATGTGGGCAAAATGGGACCGGCAGCAGCAGATGGACAGGACATGCAGATTGGGTGCCTGGGTCCATGGAGACAGACAGACGGGATTGGATTGTTCGTCGCCGCCCCAACTCGCAGGACGAGATCCCACCAGACAGTGGAGGGGGGTGAGCGAGCCATTGTGGCCGACTTTGACCACCTCGGCGGTATGACTCTGTACCTCGCACGACTAAGGATGACGGCCCCTGCTACTCGAGGGGCTAAGGGCCGAAAGAGCGAGCTGCGCTCCAGTTACGACAGGACCGCATCGGCCATGGTGGGAGAGGAGGAGAGACCGAAATGAGACAGTGAAAAAGAAGACGATGGCACAGGCCGAAACGGGATAGACAGTACGTATGCGTATGGATACCGAGGGATGGGGGAGAAAACAGGGATACGACGGTACGACTAGTACGAGGCAAGAAGGTGCTACGCCCCAGCCAGCGCATGTCGACGTAAAACTGCAAGCGCGAGTACAAGTGCACATCCTACATTTAGTTTCTAAGCGGCCACTTTTTTTAGCCGAAGGCATTGTACTCTCTACAGAGTGAGTGCCTTGGGTCGCCTGCGCCAAGGATACCTGCGAATACCTACCTACCTACCTACCTACCTGGGTAGGCAGACGTATCTAGGTAGGTGGTAGGTAGTGCTTCGTACCTAGTAGAGGCAGAAGGCTCTCCCTCTCCGGCCGCTTCCAAGCGTTAAGCTTAGCCAGCAGAAAAGCCTTGCAACTGGATTGCAACATCGGACCCCACTACGACGGTTGCGTTCCCCGACCAAGTCTGGGTCCAAGACTCTAGGAGTATTAGTAATTACACATTGCTTACGGCACCGGCACCCGGTGCAACCAGCCCTAACAGTCCCAGCATCCGCAAGTGACAATGGACTCACCCGAAGTAGCTGAAGCCACGCCTCGAAACTTTCCCCCATGTTTCGACGACCACAGAGCTCGCCCTTGTCGAATACACTGTACGAAGACACCGCATGTCAGCGCCTCTCGATCAGACGAACCTCCCGCCCTCGCTTCATCCGAACCTGGGTTTGCGACGAGTGGGCAGACAACGCACGACTCAAGACAGGCAAGCAAACTAGAACACATGCAGGACTCCTGGAAACATGTGGCACGTTCCACACAAACAGAATAATCCCGCCGTTGTCCCTTCCCACCCAAGGCGACTGAAATGATGGATTATTCGTTGTCACTAGGCCCACTGAGGTTAGATGCCCCCCGGACATTATAGAGTACAAAACGAACCTTCCAAGAAAGCCTGGTGTTGATAGCGGCCCAAGCTGGCCTGGAATGCCAGCGTCGGGGGTCGGCAGAGGCCCTGCCGGCCGCCTGCATTCAGCGCCCCACCCTGTAGCCAACCACCCCCGGGGAATGATCGTTGGCGCACATCCGATGTAGTCGATGGAATGGGTCCATGATTCATTAAAACCAATCCCCGGACCGGTCAGGAGGATGGGAAAAGAAAACAAAATTTGCAAAGAGGACTCCGCCGGTGCAAGCCAGCTTCTTCTGGCTCTGTCCCACATCATTGAGGCATAACCGGAGCAAGGTCCTTCCTGGGCCGACGTTCTAGACGGCCTGCGAATAAGCTACTCTTGGCAACGACTGGCGGAGCCAGCCGTCCTTGAAAGAAAACTTAGAAAAGGCAGCAGAGCAGCAAAAACAAGCTCCACACCACTTTGCATCCACCCCATTTCTCCCCGTCCGTCATCTTCGCACTGTACGGCCGATCCATGGCCGAAACGGTCCCGACAGTACGAAGAGAAACGACGGATTTAGTCGGCAAGGACTTAAGCTCCCAGGACGGACCATGCCATCTTTGTCCGACCTCTCACAACGCCTGGCATTTACCAAGCCCCAGGGCGGCACGCCCAGAGATAAACCACTACAAACGAAGAATACGCGTAATCGGCCAATTCCGGGAGGTTGGATTGCTCGTTGATCGTGGACTTGAGCACATCATCCGTGACTGAAGTCAACCCGGAAGTCTATTCATCCAAGCCTGGAAGGAACTTTACTTTCGGTTTCTGACTACCAAAGCCACGCTGCTCTGAGGAGGTACAAACGCAGGAGGGTCGACGCATTTTCGAAGCAGGCATCCTCCGGCTGCCCCTTCTGGCCAACGACATACCCAGCTCCACCTCCTCGGAGCCGGCCCCGAAATGCCACCCGAACCGAAGGTTCCAGCCCGACAAACCAGGGGACAGATAGACGGTTGTATGCAGACCGTTTGCCGCGTGGCTGCGTCACACAACCGCAGAATGGCATGAGGATACCGGCTGGTCGACCTGGACGCGACCCCAAGAGCGTCGAGCTTGCAGTCGAGTGTTGTCATTGACTCGTCCCGATCCAATCATCTCGCTCCTGTTGTTGCCGACCTCGGCCGAGGTACTTACCAACATCTTGTAATGGACCAAGAGCGCTGGCAGTTGCCTGTGCATCATCAGGCACGCGAGAGCTACGTAGATAAGACATGATATACCCCAATGTACCTATCAGGGTTGTTATGCTACCTGGAGGCAGGTTGTTCAATAGGATGGTTGTGGGCTCGGAAGCGTCCACGATATTGCATTTCTAAAGAAACCTCGAGGTGTGTTCGGTGTCAGCCATACGTAACTTATACTTTTATTTTTTTATCTTTATACCGTGTCTTCTTTCATATTGTGTACCTGCGCGAGGGCGACCGCCTTGACAACGTACCTTGGTAGATCAAGTCCACGTAACCCGAGAGGCTAGTTGAGGCTACGGATATGTAGCAAGCTGTCTGATGGGTCGAACATTTTCGCTCCCGAGCCTTACCCCGCCGGGCCGGTATACGGGATGCCATCTACACTAGTGATATAGAGGTTGGTTCATTGTAAGATGGAAGTCTCTTACTATGAGACAAGGGTGTTTCCAAATGGGCACATGTGGTTGCAGGACCTGGTCTCGTTCGGATTGGCTCATCGCCTGAACCGGCGAAACAACTCTTTGGAGTGAACCAGACAACAACCCCCATACCAAATGCGAGAAGCCAAAGGCCAAGACTTTGTATTCGGACCACAGGACCGTCCGTGAGTCTACGAGAGCATATGCCTCGCCATCGTATATCTGTATGTGTAGGACCTCGGGGCTGCTAAGCCATCGTCCCCGGGGCCAGGTGAGCCAGACCACACGATTCACACCACAGCATCACTTCATCCTGGCCCCCATCCAGCAAGACCATGTTAAGAACATCGACACAAGGGGGCCAGCACCGTTCCAACCGCGCGTACGCTGCGCAAGTCTCTACCATCTGAACCCATGACCCTTCAGGCGGACGGTCGAGCGTTGTCCCGATGCTAGGGCATCTCTCATGCTTATTTGTAGCCACACTGACGTCGCATACCCCCCCGACTACTTTCTTCGGTATGCATGCCGAAAGACGACCGGAAACTACTCATGTACCAGACTTATCGATCGGTCCCGGGACCGGCTTCACATTCTTTCCCCCCGGGGACTTCAGCGTGCCAAGCGAACCACGGCTCGCTGGTGCGGGACATCATCACCCTCTCCCCTCGACAAAGGCATGCGATCCAACACCTCACGCGCTCCAAAGCCACCGCGCGAAGTATAAGAATGCTGATGGAGTTCTCGTCACATTGAAGATAACACCGCAAAGGGCTGATAATCACTAGCAGAGAAAAAGAGAAGAAGAAAAGGAATTCCTACAAAAACGGTAAAACCCTCCATACGCTTCTTCCTATAGAAACCCTTTCCCCTCCCGGCGTCTTGGATGTCTGCACCGTCCTCCCCATTTATGAACCCTTCGTGCCCAATTCTGGTGTAGTTTTGTTCGTGATACTAGTATACAACCTGGACGCCAACAATTCTAGGAAAAGAGAAGGAGAAGAATAATAAAGACTCAAGGAAAGAAAGACTTGGACGAGGAATAGCTTTGCATGCCACCCACCAGCAATGCATAATGCAGGCACCGCCACGAGAAAGACAGTGAGCGTGTTCCCGGGGTGTTCATTTCCGTCGGGTAGGTTTAATCAAATCATTTAGAGCGAAACGGAAAAGACAAGGAGAAGGTCAAGTAACTTTCACTCGTCATCAGAGCCAGAGTCCTCAGCGGCAAGGCCCAACAGAGACCTGTCCATCTCGTCCAATTCTTCGTCATCGTCGGCGGCAGCTGTCTTGTCAGCATCGTCGCCGTCGTCCATGGTGATATCTCCCATCGTGATATCGCCGAGAGTCTCGTCACCGTTGATATCGCCATTTGCCCGAGCCTGTGATCCGTCCCTCGCCTCCGAGGCTCTCAGGGTGTCGAGGTCCATGGTCATGTCGCCCGCTTCGTCGTTGCCATTCGTCCCGCCGTTAGCCTTCTTCCTCTTTCTGGGAGGAATGACTCCAAGAGGAGGACCTTCATGAGCACCCCATCGTTTTAGCCGTCGTGACGTGCGTCTCAAAGCTGCGGTGTAGGCGTTCGCCTCTTCACCAAAATCGTCGTTCTCCGAAGCTAGGGGCGCGATGCCTCCGAGACCTTTCTGTCGGAAGGTTCTAGAGTTCCCGTCGTTGTTTGACAAATGCTGACGGTGATCATCCTCTGGGTCGCTGTCCTCGAACGGATTCTCAATTTGCTTGATACGCATGAATGCCCGGTAGAGAGTGCTTCCTTGCTGCCGCTTTTTCTTCGCCTTATGGAGCTCCTTCCGGTAACCACGATCCAGGATGTACTCGACCCGTTGGTTCCTGTTCCTCTCCACCGCAATTTGGTGTGCCGTGGGGGGGCGAGGTTTTCGAGCAACGATGCCCTCCGCGGAGCCATGAGCAGGGCCTGCTGGGGAAGAGGCCTCGAAAATCTGGTACTTGAGCGGTGCCCCGCCACGTCGAACCGAGCCCCCAAGGCCTCGTGCCAATGCCTTGGGGGGTGGTGTCGACCGGACGCTATCCATATCAGACTCGTGCTTCGAAGGGCGAATGCGAGGTAGGATGGCCGGCCCATCCTCCGCCATCACACGCGATGTTCTCGAGCCTCGTTTTGTTTGGTTGTCGGCAAGGTACGCCTGGTCTGCCTCTAGAATCTTGGCGCGCATCTTTTGCTTCTCCTCACCGAATTTGATCTCCACCTCCGTATCGACATTCTCTGCCGCCTCGTCCTCTGTTGTCATCTCTATGAGTTCGGGAACGCCTTGGTTAGCAACATCGACACCGTAGTCGACGCCAGGTCCAAATGGGTTTTCGTCGCAGCCCTCTTCTGTAAAGTCGGATTCGAGGTAGAACCACATGATCCATAGGAACGCCTTAGCGCGGGATATGCTGGTGTAGTTGGTCTTCATGACCAAGTCGTGGAACTCTCGTCCCGGAGGAAAGTGCAACTCAGCGATCTTAGCGGCTGATTGGCAGATGACGAAGAGCAGGTTGACGGGGTTCGTTCGAGGGACATCGCGGGCTTTGATTTTGTTCAGACTGCCAGGCTCTTCGCGGTCCTCAGCACCACCCTTGAGGATGGATTTTAGTCTTGGAGCGTCCTGGAGCTGTTTGTAGGCATGCGCATCTTGGTGTGCCTGGAGGGAGGGGATGGCGTGGTATGTTCGCAATTGGGCTCGCATCTCAGGGAAGACTGCAGGCCTGTTAGCGGCTGATTATTGATGGACTTATGTCGGACATCGACCTACAGTTGAGCGTTGTGTTCATCCGGCCAATGTTGACGAGCAGGCAGACCATAGCCATGCCCTTTGCTGCACTGCGATCGCTTAGCAGCTTGTCGCGAAGGACCTTACTCGTCTTGCTGCTTCGCGACATGGTGTCAATGTAGAGATCGGCAAAGTTCTGGCGGGGTCTCTCGGGTTCGTAGGAGTTCGTGAAGACGGCTGTTTCGTCATCGAAGATAGCCTTGAGGAAGTCGTATTGGATGTCCTTACGCCAGAGTGGCTCGCCATCTTCCTTCTTCAGATGCCGAATCTTGCCGGTGATGTTACTGGACGACTCTTTCGCCGCATTCTTCCCCTTCCCGCGACCCGATGTCTTCTCGGTTGGCTCGGGCGTGCCATCCATCATCCGTGTATCGTCGTCTTCGGTCATGGCTTGGGAAAGGAAGGATTTGCCCTCGTCACCGCGCGCTGGGGAAGTAGGCGCCTCCGCGTCCGACACGGCGTTGCCCGCAGGGGAACTGGGAGAATCCGGCGACATTGCAGGATGGCGTGGTGTTGGTCAATTGGCAGGCGTCAATGATTCAGAGCAGATTCGGATAGGTTGCGATCATTGGTCCACAGTGGACTAGCTTTATCACACAAATGCGGAAAAAGGCGTGAATCTCGCGATTATGGAGCTGGGAGGTGATCTTCGAATTAAGGGATAAATGAGGTGGTGTTGGAAGGAAATTGGGGCGCGGACCGAGTGAGTTGAAGAAAGTGGATGATGGATCGAAGTTTGGTGTGACGTGCTGTGTTGGGTTGGACTTTGCCGACCGCCCAGACCAGCTGCTGATGTTCGGATTCCACTATCCGTACCAACTCTCAGAAAGCGAGGCACGGAGCGCGGCTCACGATTTGGGGGGAAGGACCGCGTCAGGCTTACACCAACCACCGATAGTGTGAATCTACCGTCCACAAAGTTCGGGACACATGGGCACTGCCGAAATTTTTGGTGTAATGCCACAATCCGGGCGTGAAACAGAAATATCTCTAGTGCATCACCAAGCGATGATTCTTTCGAATTATCACAGCAGCGACATTGAGTAGGTATTCACGGCTCGCGCCTACCTAGGTAGGTAGCCTAGCACCCACTCTTCCTCTGTTACCTGCGCGGCTTCGCTTGCCTTGTCTTACGTAAGTCCACAGGGAGACTACCTGTCTCCAGATCCAGTCCTTCCTGGGTCCCGCTCCAGAGATCGCTGCACTTTGTACCTTTTTCTACCCTGTGAGCGTAGAAGAGAAAGTGGCAACCAACCTTGTATGGTCCTGGAAGCTTTCATGATTCTGCGTTTCTGAAAACCACAGAAAGCATATACTGTTTTTAGTACTGGGTATAGCACTTATACTGTGTTTCCTATTGTTTTTTATACATATTATTGTGTACCTGTGCGACCTCAAGAGGGACCGCCTTGGCCACGTACCTTGGTGTGTTGACTCCGCGGGCTCTGTCTGCCTTCCTTATGTCTCCCACATCCTAGCTAGGTACGCCGAGATATAGCAATAATAATACTGGATATGGCACATTGTTAGCTGATGGCCAAGGGCTCTCGGGAATCGGGTGCACTTTTCTCTGGACTCGTGTCGCCTATTTGGTATCGCGCAGTATCAAACCAACAGCATGACATCATGACACCACTTCGCCTCACCTAAGTATCATTAACAAAGTCATTCATTTACATCAGAATCTGTTTTTATTTGGGACTTCTCAGTCCAGACTGGCTGTCTATCAGGGGATGACCTTTGCACGGCCGCCTCGCCCCGAACCCAAGACCGAAGTCTCTGATGCCTCCAGCCCCCCCGCAATTCCTCTTTATTGCAGGAGCTGAAGACCACGTCCATGTGTGGCCATTACCGATCAAGAGCAAGAACTTTTGTAACCCCTCCCTGTTGAATCCCAAATCTGTGCCTGGGAGGGCCTCTGGTTCCCGCTCTCAAAACGTCTCGTGATTAACCGTCCTGTCGACCGTCCATCCGAACCTCCCATTACCAGTCCAGCCTATGTTGTCGCCTTGTCCTCAATATCGCTGCCCTGCCCTGTTTGCCCCGGGGGCAGACCTGCAGCGTCGATGATGACCAGACGACCGAGAAATCCACTTTTGTCTAGTGTATGCACGGCGAGATGCATGACCCTTCTATCATCGAAAAGCGTCGAATATGCCCTTCGGGAAACGCTGGAAGAAAAGCAGAACATGATCTTCGTAATGCGTAGGCAGATCCAGGATCCGTGTCGTGTATCCGTAGATCCGGCCACGCTGCAGCACACCGCATGTGTGTTGTCATGCAGCTCTGCTGATTCTCAAAGCTTTTCCCAATGTCGGTCTAAGGGTATCATGGAGTTTCGGTGCAGCAAAATCAAAGAAATGCTCTCTATCGATGCCGATGCCTGTCCGAACACCTGATGATGCTTCTCGTTGGGAACTGAGAGGCAAGACCGTCGGCTCTCAGGATCATGTCGCCGTGTCGAAAAAGTCGAAATGCAGAAAAAGCGTGACGATGAATGCGTCCCATGTGGACCCATGCGCGCAAACCAAAAGAAAAAAATAAGAGATTGAAAATTCGCAACTTGTCGGAGAAGTTGCATGGCGCAACGTTGCGAGACTCGTGTGTCGTGTCGCAGTCGCCAGGTGTCTTGGTAGGAAGATGCTTACCACCAGGAGGAGTTTCCGCCACCGGGGTTACCGTAGCCACCGCCGCCGTAGCCACCACCACCACCGTATCCGCCAGCACCAGCGCCGCCGCCGAAGCCACCAGCAGCAGGGGGGGGGCCACCAAAACCACCGCCGCCGCCGCCAGCGCTGTAGCCACCGCCAGCACCACCGCCGCCGCTGAAGCCACCGCCAGGGGCTCCTCCGAAACCGCCACCACCGCCACCGCCGCCAAACTTGCGGAAGTCACGGTTGGCGCCCTGTCCACGGCCGCCGCCACGAGGACGGCCGCCACGACCACCGCCGAAGGAGGACTCACGGGCAATGGTCTCGAGGAAGCTAGGAACCTCCTGGTTAGCCTCCTTAAGAAGCTCAAGAAGTTCGCGAACGACACCACGGTTGCCACGGTTGAAGAAAGCAGTCGAGTGACCAGTGTTTCCGGCACGACCAGTACGACCGATACGGTGGACGTAGTCGTCAATGTCGGTGGGCAGGTCGTAGTTGACAACATGGGTAACGTTGGGGATATCGAGACCACGAGCGGCAACAGCGGTAGCAACCAAAATAGGGCAACGACCGTTGCGGAAGAATTCCAGGGCACGCTCACGCTCACGCTGAGTGCGGTCACCGTGAATCGAGGTGGCGGGGAAGTTCTGGTTGATCAGAAAGTCGGACAGAGAGTCGGCCATGCGCTTGGTCTCGACGAAGATGAGAGTGAGACCAGCACCGTGGGTATGGAGAATGTCCAAAAGGACAGAGCGCTTGTCGACGTCTTCGACGTACTCGACCTTCTGGGTGATGTTCTCAGAGGTGGAACCAACACGACCGACAGAAAGGAAGATGTAGTCCTTCAGGAAGTCGCGAGCGAGCATCTGGATGTCGCGGGGGAATGTGGCCGAGAACATGAGGGTCTGGCGGTTCTGTACGTTGGGCATATCCTCGCCCTCGACAATGCGGCGGATCTGGGGCTCGAAACCCATGTCAAGCATACGGTCAGCCTCGTCGAGCACCAGGTACTTGATGTTCTGGAGGGAGATGCGACCGCGCTCTATGAGGTCGACAAGACGTCCAGGGGTAGCGACGAGCAAGTCGCAGCCGCGCTCAATCTGACGGAGCTGGGAACCGATGTCGGCACCGCCGTAGACGACGCAAGGGCGAACCCAAGAGCGGTACGCAAACTTGCGGGACTCCTCGTAGATCTGGGAAACCAGCTCACGGGTAGGAGCCAGAATCAGCGAAGTGGGGTAAGCCTTGCGCTGACGGCCAAAACCACCGGCGGCGTTGGGGGGAACAGTGGAAGGACCGTTGATAAAGGCCTGGGAGAGAATGGGGAAAAGGAAACCACCAGTTTTTCCGGAACCAGTCTGGGCACAAGCCATGAGATCGCGACCGCCCATGACGATGGGAATCGAGTACTTCTGGACGGGGGTAGGGACCTTGTAGCGAGCCATCTCGATGTTGCCGATGAGATGGTTGTCGAGAGGGGGGTTGGAGAAGGTGAGGACCGGCTCAGGGACGTCGTGTCCAGAAGCCTCAACGGGAATGTCGTCGTACTTCTCGAAGTTGATACCAGTCTGTTGCTTGGACGAGTCGTCCACGCCAGTACCGAAGAGCTCGCGCTCCACGCGGGGGTTGGCAGGGCCGGGAATGTGCTTGCCGTCGCGCCACTGGCCATCGCCAGAGCCACGGGCTTGCTGTCCACCTCCACCACCAGCGTGGCCGCCGTAACCACCGCCGCTGTATCCGCCGCGACCGCCGCCCTCTTGCCAGCCACCACGGCCACCGCGAGGAGCGAAGGACTGCTGCTGAGCAGGGGGAGGACCGGGAGGACCTCCAGGACCTCCGGGGCCGCCCATGGCAGGCCAGTCACCGCCGGTGGGCGCGCGGGCATCGAAATTCTGTTGGCCTCTGCTATTCAAGTCGGTTAGCTGTTGTCGTTCCCTAGTTAGGGTTGAAGGGGTAGACAGGGAAGGTGTTCCATATCGAGGGGGTAAGACTGACCCAGCCCAGGCGCTGTTGTTGATACCGCCGCCGCCGTTCATTGCCGCCGCCGCCGCCGCCGGAGCCGGAGGAGGGGGACCACCATTCATCTTACGCATGTGGGGAGGAATGTAGGAGCGGGGTTGGTTCTGCTGGTCCTGGATGTTCAGGCCAGACATGTTAAGCTGATCAGCCATGATGAGTTGACCGGGTCGACGAGGTTTGGTTGTTTCGTTCTTCTTTCGACTGAAGGGTATCGTGGATCAAATGTCGGGAATTGGGTTACTCTCGAAACGACTGGAAGAACAGGGGAGAGAGTAGGTTGAAGGTTAAGGAAGCCGGTCCGCGTTTGTTTTTGTAGGGGAGAATAAAAACAAGCAAGCCGAAGGATGGGAAAAGAGAAATGAAAAACCGAAAGTCGGGGGCGACTTCCAAAAGTTCGTCTCTCGAGGGATCGTCTATTAGGCAGGGTGCAATCTTCTGAAGACGCACGACGATTAGTTCAGAGCCTTGTATTTCCCAAGATGCTTCAAAGGAAAGACAAGAGAACAAGCGATGAAAAGTGATGAGTTGGTGAGAGGGGATGGGGGATGAAGCAATAGAACTCCCTTTTTTTTTGCGAGGTGGGAAGAGTTTTGTGGGAGAGGGGAGGTGTGGGTGGGAAAAGGGATTTTGAAGATCGGAGGAGGCAAGGAAGTAGGGGAGGGAAAAAAATTCGGTTTGAGATTGTGTCGGAATCCACCAGAAAAGGCCAGACACCCCTGCCATCCCCGTTGGCACTGGCTGTTTACTGATACTGACAGTAGCACCGTACCACTGGACCACACCTGAAAAAAAAAAAATTGGGGGGCGCCTTCCCCCCCTCTTTTCCCTTGCTACCTTCTGCGCCTTCCTCCCACCCACTTCTGCGCGGTGAATTGGCGGCGGGCTTGCCCCTGCCTTGACGGGACTGGCGTCTGGGCCCAGTAGGCCGCCGCTCGGTGCAGTCCTCAGACAGGCAGGCTGCAGGCTGCCTCAGCCGCTACAGCCGCTACAGCCCGCCAAAGGGTGGATAAGCAAGACACCGGATTGGCCACCCTGGTGCGAGCGTAGCATGTGCTCGGATTTTACAGGGCGAACACACAGAGGATGATGATGACATCTGAGGTGACAGCCCACCCTAAACCATCTTTCCAACCAACGACCGACCAAGTTTTTTCTTCTTCTTCTGTTTTGTCTTGCCATGTTAGAGTGTCCTCCCTCCTGTCCTTCTTTCTACCTTAACCAGGTAACAAGATATCACAGCTCCGTCTTTGGACTGAATTGCAGGGATAGCCAGAGAACACTACGATGACGAGTCTCTGATTGGGAGAAGGAGGTGGGAGAAAACGCGGTACGTACCTGCCCAGACACCTGTCATATCTGGGTACCTATCTACCTACTACACGTAATAACCCGAGTGAGTGCCTTACCCTGAGGTGAACAAACGTCACAAGTCGATGTCGCTAAGGGCCGCGCATGAACGAGACCCTGGACCGTTGCCTATCGAGGTGTTGCTACGTATGTCTTCTCTCTATTCGTACCTGTGCGACCTTAATAGGGACCGCCTTGGCCACGTACCTTAGTCTTCTCTATTCCTCTAAACGCAAAATCACTTGGTGACAATTCCAACTGCAATAGTACAACGCTACAAGTGGAAGGGGTCAATCTCGACGACCCTATGGTTATTCGGGATTGCGAGATTGGGAGCCATGCAATATCTGCAGAAGGCTGGCGCCCACATGTTCCACATGGCTGGATGGGTATCGGAGGTAGTCTGGGCAGTGGTGGCAGGGCACAAGCAGACTAGCGCCGACGGGAAGGAAAACAATGCAATTCGGGGTTACAGGGTGCCCCGCAACGAGGTCGAGAAGATGGAGGCAGGTGGCCAGGTGGCGATAAATCATATGACATCGGTTGCAAGTTGACCAGCTGAGCCTCGTTGTGGGGTGACTCCGACTTCGAGACGCCAAAAGACACAGGCACGTCCCAAATCAAAGCGGCATCGAATCCTATGAAAGTCGAGGCGATTTCCTCCCGTCAAAATCTATATGTGCCTGCTCGCATTTGTTGCCGCCCGAAGCCAGTGCGCTTCACGCAATACCTCACGAAGTGCGCCAAGTTTTGTCTAGGTACTAATTTAAGTAGGTTATTGGGTATTAGTGAGAAGTGTAGTTAAGTTGAAACCAATCATACAGTCAACTGGACGAATCCTCTTTGTCATTCCCTCCATTGCTCTGACCAATGGCCCGTGACACTCTCCCCCCTGCTTTTCCGACTTTGACCTTTTAACAACCGTCAAACGGATGCCGTCATCTGCATGCAAGACAAACCCAAACAGTTGCCTCGCCTTCAATCAACTGTTATTACAGTCGTCTGCCTGTAAAGGCAGCCAACCTCATTTCGTGGGGGTAAGGGAGTCGTCTGGGCCCATAAATCACCGCCGAAGAGCACCCAGAATCTTTGCGCAACACAGGCCGAAATTCGACGGCCATCTCACAATGTTGCACCTCCAGGGCGCGGGCCGGGGACGGGACAATTCCACCAAAACCTTGGTTGTCTGGTGCATCGGAGCCGCCGAACCACCATTGGCAGCAAAAGGATAAGGACGAAATGCGTAGAGACTAGTCAAGCTCTGAATCTCACAAGGGAAAGCACACCATTGTGCGAGTCAAACGCCATTCCCGACGCATACTTTTGGGCGAAGTATGTACCCAGGTACCTCACCTGCGAGTGGTTTGGAACCCCCATCCGCCGTCTCTCCATCCTCTTTCCCAACCTTCTTCCAAACGCTTGAGAGATGGGACGGGGAGTGGTCTCTGTAGTAAGGAAGCGCAACGAACAATTCGAACGTTCCGAGGAAAGGTATTGAAAAAGATGAAAAACTCCTTCAACTGGGCCGGTGACCTGGTACCCGTTTCATAACCTGCGGCACCCCTGCGGCCGACCTGTGACCTCACCGCTTGCTCCAGCCTCTGGCAGTTTGGTAATGCACTCGGTACCCGACTCAGTTGCAGCATTGCCCAACTGGCAACCACCCGTACGATAGACAAGCACGGTCAAGCCCGAGCTCGGCACAATCTTGTGTCCGCGGGAAATGCATAACTGCCGGCAAGTTCAAACAATGCCGCCTTCTCGTTCCTTACACAGACTGGGTCTTCTCGGACTGGCCCGTCCAAGGCCGCCTCAGCCATGTTGGCTTGCGTCTTTCTGCACAATGGGTCCAGCATCCAAGCAGGATATTAACTAGAAACCAACGAAGGTTTGTCGTGATAGAACTGATGCCTGTATCATTCATTTACCAGCCCGGTCTAGTAATACATTTTGCTGGCAAGGCGGGTTCCTCACCCTCATACCCATCGGCAAAAGGCTCATCCTCCCCTCTGTTATCGTATCCCACAAATAACCACCTCAAGCGGCCTTCACCACCTTGTCGTCGTCGAACTCTATGTCCACGATGCCGTCCTTGGTCACGGCTTTGACAGTCATGCCCTTGAAGTCAATCGGTAACCGTCTCTTCAGCTCGTCCGTACACAAGTTGAGAATCTTGATGCCCTGGCCGAGCGTGATGTCGGGGTGGTGGTGTTTATCGAGGATCGACAGGCAGTAGTATCTGGATTCAACATGTTAGCTGGACTCACCACTTTCACCACCTCCCAGGGAGCTGTGGAAGCTTGGCAGGCGGAGGGCGGCTTCAACGTACTGTGCGTAGCCGTGAGCGGCGTATGGCAAGGGCGCCAGCGACGCGAGGTAGTCCAGCCAGTACAGCGCGGGCTTCTGTGTGATGGGGTCGACGCCGCCGAGGAGCAGGTTGACGTTGTACGGCTTCCGGGACCGCAGGCTGGAGGCGAGTTCGCCGCGGACGAAGTTGGCGAGACCAGAGGGGGAGAGATCCGTCTCGTTGCGCATGGAGTAGAGCTGAGAGTTTGCTTGGATGTAGTCGGCGAATTGGACTGGAGACGGTCGGCCCGTGTTAGTATACCTTCCTGCATTGTCAAAGACCCGCGGAGGGGTGAACCTCCAGCGGGGTGGGGGCGCCATGACGTTTACTGACCAGTATCGCCAGACTCGCCAGAGTATGCAATCAGTGTTTGCTTGTTGAGCGCTCTCGTCTTGTCGTCGGCAGCTTTGAGAACTGTCGCGCCACGCATGGCAGCTTTGGAAGCTGCAATGATGGTAAAGTCCTTGCCCGTGATACCCAGTAGTACCTCCCTGCCGGGGCGCACTATGTATTAGCTTGCTGCTTCTTGAAGGAATACTGAACGGGAATGTTTGTATCTCACATGTTGGCTGCTGTTTTTTTCTTTTTTTTCGGTTCGTTGTTGGAGGGAAGTGGAGGTTTTGGTGATGTACGTTCGTCGATAAATAAGGGTCGGTCGTTCGTCAGCCTTCAACCTCCAAGGCCGGTCGAGCTACCCCCCGGAACGCGCAGTCAAGCTACAGCCTGAAGCGAACGGGTCGCCGCCCTGGGTAAATTCTGCCAGGCCAGACCGCTGCCGCCCGGAAAAACCACACCCTAGCTATCTTGGTATTGATTGGATACACCAGCACCCCCACCTCGACTTCTGATTCTCCGAGATACGTACCCACCGAACTTTTTTTTCCTTGGGAAGCCCACCTCCAAAAAAAATATCGTCGCTGTAAGCGGGCCAGGACGCAAAAAAAGTTGCCCAGATACCCAGGCAAGGCTCCCAAGAAGCACTGCCCAAAATGTCGTCCTTCTTCACAATCCCCGGCGCCAACAAGAAGAGGAAGAGGACAGACGCCCCTGCGGCTCCCAAGAAGCGAATTGCCGCCTCCAAGACCTCCGGCAGAGCCCCTCCGAAATCGTCTGTAGCCGCCAAAGGCAGCAGCGGCGGAAAAGGCAAGAAATACTCAGTAACGGCAGCACCTGCCACCAAGAAGCGAAATGAGCGCGATGATGACGACGAATCGATCTCGGGCAGCGACTCGGACGACGAAGGCGTAGTCTCCGCCGCGGAGGAGAGCGACAATGGCTCATCGGAGGACGAGGACGGCGCCCGGGGCGAGACGGCCGCCGAGCGCCGCTTGCGGCTGGCGGAGCGGTATCTCGAGAACGTTAAGCAGCAGGTGGACGACGTGGGCTTTGACGCCGCCGAGATCGACCGTGACATGATCAACGAGCGGTTACAAGAGGACGTGGCCGAATCCAAAGGAAAAGTCTATCGCACCCTCGTCGACGAGCTCGCCTTCGATCGCGCGACCTCGTCTTTCTTCCGCAACAACACCGAGACCTTCACCTCCGTCGCCGTCAACGCCCCCTACGCCTACACCACCACCAAGGACATGTACCTGCACAAGTGGAGGATACAGGACCTCCCGCAACACCAGTTCCCCCAGACGACGAAGAAGAAGCCCAAGAAGCCACCCGCGCCGCCGCGCAAGAAGCCCGAGCTGGAGAACTGGCTGAGGGGTAATCTGCACAACGCGACAAAAAAGACGTTCCAGCGTCACGTCGAGAAGATCCTGTGCGTTGCCGCGTCGCCGGACGGGAAGTACGTCGTCACGGGCGGCGAGGATCGCAGGCTCATCATCTACGACGCCGAGACCCTCAAGCCCATCCGCGTCTTCACCCACCACCGCGATGCTGTCACCGGCCTCGCCTTCCGCCGCGGCACAAACCAGCTTTACTCTTGCTCAAAGGACCGCACGGTCAAAGTATGGAGCTTGGACGAGCTCGCCTACATCGAGACCCTTTTCGGCCATCAGGACGAGATTGTCGACATCGACGCTCTTGCTCAGGAGCGCTGCGTCAGTGTAGGCGCCCGCGACCGGACAGCACGTCTGTGGAAGGTCGCCGAGGAGACACAGCTCGTCTTCCGTGGAGGCGCCGTGGACAAGAAGTCCCGTCCGGACGTCGACCCGCGCTCGCTGCCGCACGAGGGCAGCATGGATCGTGTCGCCATGATCGATGACGAGCTCTTCGTCACAGGTAGCGACAACGGCTCCCTTGCCCTCTGGAGCGTCACGAAAAAGAAGCCTCTTCACATCTTTCCTATGGCCCACGGCCTGGAACAACCCCTCCGCCCGGATGAGGCCTCGGCGGACCATAACCCAGACCCGAAGATTGTGCCCCCGCCGCAACCGCGGTGGATCACGGCGCTCAAGACGATCCCCTACTCGGACGTCATCCTCAGCGGAAGCTGGGATGGCTGCATAAGGGTATGGCGTCTAAGCGAGGACAAGCGAAAGATTGAAGTAGCGGGTGTTCTC
This sequence comes from Colletotrichum lentis, assembly GCA_003386485.1. Classification (NCBI taxonomy): domain Eukaryota; kingdom Fungi; phylum Ascomycota; class Sordariomycetes; order Glomerellales; family Glomerellaceae; genus Colletotrichum; species Colletotrichum lentis. Next base: position 213,257 of record NWBT01000034.1, read on the forward strand.
ACATCAGAGGCCGCCTGCTCGGCCTCGAAAGCCGTCAAGGGCAAGTCAGAAGATGCCGCAGGCGGCTTGAAGGGAGTGATTAACGACATTGCCATCTTTGAACGTGGTGATCGCGGCCAAGATGGCATATGCGTCGTGGCGGCCGTGGGCAAGGAACACAGGCTTGGCAGGTGGCAGATGCGCAAGGGTAGAGGGAAGAACGGAGGATACGTTTTTGAGGTGCCCAAGGTGGTAAAAAAGCCGGAAGTGAACGGCAACAATAATGACGCATCGAATTCGGAAATCGAGTAAAAAAAGCATATAGAATCGATCCCTCTCTTTGAGGGAGAGAAGCAGAGAAGGAGGAACGTAAGGGGAAAAGCACTTATAGAGGATATTGTACTACAATGTACGAACTACGACTTCAGCCTCTACTCTTCTCCAACGATACGCGGAACTTCACAGCCAATTTTTTTTTATTTTTTTGAGAAACTGGGTTTTCTTCGTTATCCTCCAATCCTGTCCTCCAGATCTATAGGTATGGAGTCAGGCCATGCTGTCAGCTGAACAACGCTTCGCGCCAACTTACAGCAGAGAGACAACACTGTTCTGCTGATTCCTGTAACGCCAGATCTAGCATCCCTTGGCTTTCAATTGCCCTCACCATCTCAACCAATTTAACCCTTCCACAATGAAACAGGGTGTCTTGATACAAGTCGTTGGCTGCTATATGGTGAGATCCACGGTCTCCTGTATCGTAGTGCACTTTGTGTTTTGTGTCGTCTCTTCGGCTCCCTTCAAAGGATGTTTTCTTGGTTCTTCCCCAATCGTCGGAGGCAATGGTTTAGGTCCAGACGTTGTTCCCGCTGAGAAGTAGGAACTTGTCTCAGCATGACCTTTCACCACTGTGTGCGATGATGACTTTGGGGGCGCTTCGTCCTCGATTACGATGCTCCCCTGTCCTTTAGCTTTTTTCTCGCCATTCTGCATTGCTGGGTTATGTTGTTGCATTGGTTCGGATGAAGAACCCATCTCGCCCAGTAACTGCTGGCTCGGGGAGATGCTCTTCTTGGAGCGGTCAACGGCTGGTCTGATTTTGCGGGCCGACTTCACCGGTGAGGAAGACAGCTGGCGCAAGCGGAGCTCGCTGTTGCTGGGTTGCTGCTTGGTCCCCGTAGAAGCCGAATCTTTCTCGCCGGTTGGCTTGACGGGCGAAGAGACGAGAGGCAACATCATCCGAGGCGCACCATTGTCAATGTCATGTCTCTTCTCTGCGTGACGAGGACTTGTCCTCAGTCGGGCGGGTGCTAAGTCATCACCGCGTGAGGTCACGCGATCTGGCGTTTTTGGTCCTTCTGAGCTTTGCTCCAGGGGTCCCAAGAGTCCGTTCTCCTTGCTCGCCACAACAATGGCAACTTCCAATGTGGGAGCTTCAGTCCGCGGCAGAGATCCCCCGGCGCTGGCAGGTTCAGACTCTGCAGTAGGCTCAGGTTTTGCGGGAGATTTAACAACCGGCAGAGTTGTTGTAGCGGCACCAGCGTCATTCTTGGCGGGCGGGCTGCTGCGGCCGTTCCACGGCAGATGATCGGTTGCTGGGGATCCTTTTACGGTTGATGACGGGTTCTTTGGCGCGTCGAGAACTGGCTGGGGAGTCCTCGGCGTAGCAGGCTCTCCTGCTTCTTGACCCTTCTCTGGCGACTTGTCAGTGGCAGGTAGTTGGACATTCGACTTCCGCTTGGCCTTCTTCTCTGCCGCCAGTTCATTCTGTTCCTTTCGCTTTTCGATGATAATGTTACGTAGTTCACTGCGCATCGCGGGAGACGTAATGTCCCAGCTCGGTGCCTCCTTACGAACCAGCTTGGCGACCACGCCGTCTGGGTCCTTCAGGAACTCTCGCATGTACCCGAGGAGGAAAGCGCCACAACTTGCGTGGTCCTCTTGCTCAGGAATGCCCTTCGCCGTCATACCAAAGGTACCGGGCGGTTCGACATCCATACCCTTCTTGTCTTTCGCTTCTCGGACGAGGTACGACTTGAGGTTGCCGCAAGTAGGGGAATGTCCAACTCCCAACGAGTCGAGAGTAATCACTCTAGCCTCGGTAGGATCCTGCTTTCGAGCCAGGGTCCCTGCGTTTTTCCGAGGCGGACGAAGCTTGTTTGATGGTGGCTTGGGGCCGGCCTCTACAGGTTTCTTCTCTTCTTGCTTCGGCTGAGTTTCCTTCTCCGACTGACCCTCCTGCGTTGGTCGGTCTTCTTGCCGGGAAAGTCCTTCTGTTTTGGCCTCTTCCAGACTCATTTGTTCGACCTGCTTGCCAACGGTAGCGATCGAACCCTCTCCCGCTGACTGTGCCCTGGCTTCTTCGTTGGCCTGGTCGGCGGACTTCTCTGCAGGTTCCAACCTCTCGGCCTCCGGTTGCGCATCAGTTGTCCGCAGCAGCTTGCCCGGGTTGCAAACGATTGCCAGATACCAGTGCGCACTCTCATTGACAGGAACAACGATGTAGTCAAACGAGAACAGGTCGATCTTCGTTGTCCATGATTTAACACCATCGTAGTTGATTCCACGGCCAGCTTTTACATCGGTCAGCTTCGGATAGAAGTAGGTGTTCATGATGTAAATGCGGTCAGCCAGAGCCTTGTTGTCCCGTTCTAGATTGGCTTGAAGATAACGTAAGTAGAACCCGATGAGGTTGTCGTTCAGGAACTCTCCCTCTTCGAGCCGCGAAATGTCATCACGATAAACTGACGCCCTGTTCTTGCCAGTGGTGGGAAATATGAGGGGGTTGTCATCCCAAATCCTAATCCAGTCAGGATTTTGATTGACCCACGAGACAGGGCTAGGGGATTTGCGCCTGACAAAGCCGGGTGACGAATTCGAAATTTGTCGAGAAGGTCCTTGTTTCACCTGCCTAGACGGCAATGCCTTAGTTCGATGGGCATCGGTCTGGCGGTCCTCGACGTCGTCATTGAAACTGAGAACGGAAAGTGTCCTGGGCGCAGATGTTGTCTCTGACGCTGAAGCGTCACCCTGCATGCTGCGTCGCAATGACTGGCGACTTTTCTGGGACGGAGTGTTCTGCTGCGCTGGAGCCGGTCTAGACAAGCTTTCTGCTGTCGATTTCATTTCAGACTTGGCTTTTGCTGCCTCACGATGTTCAAGATACTTGATGTCATCTGGCCTTTGCGCATGCTGATGCTCCCAGTGATCTGCTTCATGCTGTTGCTGAATCAAAATCCTTTCAAGGCGATGGCTAGTCCTTGTTAACTGAGAAAACAGGGCGGAGGGGTACCAAGCGAACCAGGCGAATCAAATACTCGTCAAACGTACCAGTCTACTGATGAACAGAGGCCAGTCATCTTGTCATCGGCCCAAAGCCCCAGAGTTAGGGCGTCCCCGCGTTGAGCGAATTGCAACACCAATAAACGACTACCACGGTCGCTCGAGGCTCTCGAAATCACTGCAAGTGGGGTGTTCATGCTGTACTCAATCTTGGTACAGAGCTCCAGCTTCGCCTCCAGCCATCTGTAGTCTGGACGGCTTTCATTCTTGCCATTGACCAAAACGAGGCTTTTGTGGTCATCGTCCAGCCACAGCACGGGATGTTCATCCCGGGGCAGATTCGCGGTATCCAACGTTTGTTTCCCAGAGACAGCACGAACGACACGTAGCTTGGCGACCCTAGGCTTCGTGAAATTCACCTTGGTCATGTCTCCACGCGAATGAGTGGTGGCATGGTATCTTGGCTTTCTTACCTCTTCGTCTCTCGAGGAGACATGTCGGTTCTTTGATATCTGGTCTTGACTACCAAGCTCATCGTCCGAAATGTCTTCTGGCTGGCCCTTCGCGGTGCCGACGCCAGGAGGTAGATGAAACGCTGTTCTTGCATTGGCCTTGGGTTGATCTGCCGCATGTTTCTTCCTCGCGGGGCCATCTTCATCCTTTGAAAGGTCGTCTTCACCATCAGAGAAGCTGTCTTTGGGTGCTGCCGGTTTTGCGCATTTCAACGAGCGGGCGCGGGGACGACGTTGACGCTTGTTACTAGCAGTTGCGCTGTGCGCCCTCTCCACGTTCCGGTATTCAGGGACATATGAACTCGATGTCATTTCATGGTTCGAGCGGTTACTAACGACTTCGAGATCCGTCGACTGTTGTGACTCTGTCGAATCCACCAGACGCGGTTTTTTGGGCGCGGGTTCAGGCGTTGGAGAGTCTGGTATCAGAGCAAAATGCCCCGAAGTATATGCGTTGGAGTTACGGGGCGCTTCGTCCTTGACCTGTGTCTTTTGCCGTTTGGCAGACCTTGTGGGTTCGACATATTGCCCTGGAGGCAGTCTCTTTTGGCTCGTATCCTTGTCTCTGTCGAGAGTGTTGATCCCACCAGTAAGACCACCGGAGAGGATGGATCTCGCGATTTTGTTCTATACCAGTTAGTGTTAGCCGGGCCCTGCTTTTTTTTTTTTGCGTGGTAGACGCTCACCATTGGATTCAAAACGGGAACGCCGCCTTTCGAGCTCCTAACAGAGTGGCTGTTAGCAACATCCTCGCCCGCGGCTCTATCATGGCCGGATCGCACCCGTAGTTCGGAAATGAGTGACACTTTTTGTCTCTGTATCGTTTCCGCAGTTCCTCGGGCCTGTCGTCCATATGTGAATACGAGTCTCTCAAATCGGAAGAGTCGTCTCCAAAGCACATATGATCGGCCTTGTCTCTTCCAGACAGCTCGTTGTTCAGACAAAACAGTTCCGCCGTCTGCGCCGTGCAGCTTGCCTCTCTCGTCGTCCTCGAACACTCCCTCTGCCGCATGCGCAGTCTCTCGCAGAGCTTTCTCCTCTTGGTGTCTGGGAAGCCTCAGTACCGCGGTGTCGGCTCTGGGTGTCAACGGCGGGATTGAACAGGGCGCAGGCGGGTCGGAAGAAGACGAGGGTGCGCCCTTGAGTACCGTTTCATTGCAGGGAGGGTTCTTGGCTCTCTTAGGGGGGGGAGAGCAAAAGGAAGAAGGTGAGTCGGCGGGCGGTGTCGTCTCTTGAACTTGCTTCATTCAAGACGAAAGTCGGTTAGTGGTGGGGTTCAGCTAGGTAGGAAAGGCAGGGCCTCTAGCACGGGTTCACAGTCGAATTTTTGGGGGTCACCCAGCGTATGTGCACTGGACGGGTGGGTGGATACGCCAAGGGAGTGGGGACGAAGAGAAACAAAAAACCAGGTACAGCGACACGTCGCAGGGACATGTCATACTACCTATTGATAGGTACGGATAATAGGTAGGGATCCACTCCATTAAAACCCAGGGAGCCGGAGCGCGACACCTGCAGGGGAAGGCAAAGGATACTGTCCCAGCCGCTTGAGTCGAAAGAATCGCCCAATCAACAGACAACGAACGCAAAGTGACATACCTGGGACTCGACGACACTTGCCCTCAGGAGAGTTTCTTCCACAGAAGCCATCATGAGTTGCTGGTATGATCAAAAGAGGCCGGCGTTGTCGCTTGCTTTGACATGGGATGGTGGGACCATGGCTGCGGTCAATTGTTTCTTTCTTGCAGAAGAGTAGAAAACAGAGTAGGTTTGTTCACAAAATTAAGAGAATAAAGGTGAAGTAATGTCGGTACGCCAGCCTTAGATGATCTTGGGATAAGTGCGATGCATCCCTCCCTGCCTGGCGCACCCTTGATTTCTCCCATCAATGGAAAACGGCGGCAAATCGCATTTACTCTGTAGAGGTTGAAGGAGGGAAGAGGCTTTACATGCTTGGGATGGCGCCGAACCGGAAGCGGTTGAGTCCACACCACTGATTTTGATCCAACCAAGCAAACAGCGGCCAAGTGAAAATGAGGAAGGGGAGAAGGGACCACGTCTTGCTTGTCTTTGGGATCAGTATTGCCACTAGCTAGCTATGTTGACGACAAAACAAATACTTCAAGTACGCGACAAGAGATTATCTAAACCATGGACGGACGTTCTGGAGTTGCTCAGGATGCATTTCCGCACAGCCTCCCAGGCGGCAGCAGGGGTACCACTGAAGAAACCCGTCATCCACGGCCCCATACTTGACCATGAGGTCCCCTGGAGTACGTAGCTGCGGCAGCTCAACCCAAGCTGACCAATAGCGCTGAAGCCACATGTCCATCCCAGGCAAGGCTGAACGAAGCCGACCCCCAAAAACGTGGCCTCCCGCATCGCATATCTTCAAGCTTCACTTCCCTTTCAGCCCAGTATCCTTGATGCAACCAAGCTACTGACAAGCATCCGAACATCTCCAGACCGAAGTATAGTCCACCGCAGGTGGCATGAAGGTCGCCCACAATGTACAACACAATAACCCGCGCCCAAAACACATTTGGCTTCTTCACGACGGTGGCCTTCTTCGTCGCCGCCTTCGTCGCCCTCTCCGACCTCGTCACCCCGCGCGCCCCCTCCGTCGGCTCTCTCAAGACAACAAACATCCAGGTCGTCAAGGGCCGCCCCCACTACTATAGCTCCAAAAAAGAGGAGTACGCTATCATCAAGTTTTCCCTCGACGCCGACCTCTCGGACCTCTTCACCTGGAACACCAAGCAGGTCTTCGTCTACGTCACGGCTGAATGGCCGGACAGCTCCAAGGCAGCTGCCGGTACGAACGCCACGAACCAGGCTGTCATCTGGGATCAGATCATCACGTCTCCCAGCGCCGACCACCTCGCCAACATTGGCCCCGCCGCCCTGCGCAAGTTGAGAAAGAGCGCCGAGGGCAAGAGCATAGATCCGAGCCGGTAAGCCGTCTCGTACTATTGGCTACTGTAAAGGAATACTTGAAGATTGACATAAACATCTCACAGCGGCAAGCTCCGCATCAAGAACCAGAAGCCCAAGTACCAAATTACCCACCCCTCGCACAAGATTGCCGAGACCGATAATGTCGTCCTGAAGCTGCACTACAACGTCCAACCGTGGGTTGGCATCCTGGCATGGAATCAGAACCAGGATATTGGCAGCTGGAAGGCCCTCAAAGGCGGTGTCAGCAAGGTCTTCAAGCTTCCTGCTCTCAAGGTTAAGGAGAGCAAAGATAAGAAGCCTTGAAGTAGATAGATCATGGGATTCTGGCGTCACTTGATACAAGTCTTAAAACACTGCCACCGCGTTTTCGCAACTGACGAGAGGCATCTTGAATGAGAGTGACAGCACCTCGATGCGTTCATTGGTTCCTACTGATGACTACAACGCTTTATACCCTCTACCCGACACTACTAGTCTCCATATTCCAGAAAGCATCGCTATGCGCGTCTTCGTATCCCACGTTTGCCGTAACTCTAGTTCGTGAGCCATCTTTTGGAGCTGAGGCCGTCTATCAGAAACCACATCGCTTCGTCAAGGGGTATCTACTGAGCCAAGGGAAACCATAGGAAATAAAGGCAAGCATGCATGCTCTAAGACTGCGCGGCGTCAGGAGTGGCTCCGTTTGTCGCTCCGTTCGCGCCACGACCGCGAAGAGCGCCCCTACCCCGTCCGCCACGTCCTCCACGGCCACGACCTCTGCCGCGAACGTCAAGGTTGGCAGGAGGCGGGACGTTGCCGTACACCGGCTGCTGCGGTTGGGCCGGCGTCTCGTGAAGACCCGAGTGTCCGGGGTGCTGGATCGGTCCTCCACCCCGGCCGCGGCCTCTACCCCTGAAGTTGCCCCCACCGCGCTGGCCTTGTCCATTGACTTCGTGGGCCTCATCCGTGCCATTCTGGTGAGGGCGGTAGACAAGAGTGCTGTGCAGCAAGTTGGGTCCACCCCCACGACCGCGGCCGCGGCTAGACTGGCCCTGACTGCCGTTGGCAGCACCCCGCCAGGTACCTCTGAGCGGGTCAGGAACAGGCGCGTCCTTGTACTGCTGGACGCCCGCCGCCATGGTCGTAAGCGACCTCGGAGCCACCGCCGGTTTGCGCTGCATGCCAGCTTTCGAACCAGACACGACCTGCTTGTACGTGGTATTGAGGACCGAGGAGGAAGCAACAGTCATGCCACGGAAAGGCGGAGCTCTTTCACCCAAGGTTGTGCCGCTCATGAAGGTAAGATCCCAAACAACATCTAGAAGAAGGTTGTTGGCGGTACGGCCGAGACCGACCACTGTTCCCCGGCTTCCAAGTGGCACCTTGCCAGAAGACGACAAGAAGCTAACACGGTCACCAAGGGCGAACTTCTGGTTGCTGAGAAACAGCTCAGCATCGGTGGGCTTCATGATAGCCGATCGCGGGACGCCCTTCATGTTCTTGACCTCCACGTCGTGAGACTGAAGGAACACCTGTGCGCCAGCCTCGGCAAGCTTCATGACCACCACGGAGTCGAGCTGCTCTGCTTCCAAGGGAACTCGCTCAAACTTGCTGGTCTGAGCCGCCTTGAGCCAAGCTCCTATCTCTTTCACTCGCTGAGCGGCCACCTTGGGGTCCTTCCACAGGTCAGTGTCGCTGACGTCGCTGGACTGGGGATTCTGCTGAATAGCGGCGAAGAAGTCAGGGAACGCAGCGATATATCTGGCCAGAAGCTCAATGGCAGCGTTACTGAACTCCCAACCGGAATCCGACTTTTGCGAATAGCCAAGCACCTTCTGCTTTTTGGCATCAAACTTCAGGTTGAGACCCAAGTTGACTCTCAGGCCACCAACAGTGTTGACCTGATAAGAAGACAGGATTTTGCTGAGAATCAAGGGGTGGAGGTTGAGCATCTTGGCAACGGCGTAAGACGGTGTGTATCGATTCTGGCGCTTCATGTCCTGTATAATCGGCTTGGCGAAGTCGGGCTCCTTGTTCTTCAAGACAGAGACTCTGATGTTGGCCTTGTTGTTGGCATGGCCAGTGACCTCCAGAGCGCGTCCGTAGTTGTACTCGCCCAAGAAAAAAGCCTGAGTGCCAGTGGGGTACTCCTCCTCAATGGGAACAGCAGCCCTCTCGATGAATCGCTCGTCCTCGTTAATGACTTGGTCAACGATGGTCTGAGAAGCATACACGCTTCTCATGCTGGGGTTCAGCGCATACTCCTTGACCAAGGCACCCTCCTCGGTCTTGATTAGACCCTTCAGCATGTGGACGTGGACCAGAGATTCCACTGAGTTGATGACAATGCCGAGCCGCTTGGAGTGCCAGTTTTCAATGTATCCCGACTCCTTGGAGAAAAAGTCAATGTCTTTGGGGCCATGATGCTTCTGAACAACAGAGCCGTTGCCGTCAAGTTCGTAATCGAAGAGCTCATCGGTCACCTTTACGATTTTAGCCTCTTGGAGGAACGGATATCCGACGAAACATCGCTTTCCAAGCTTCTGTGAGGCCTGTTCGGCCCTGGTTCTAAGTTCCGAGTCGGTGAGCGTGACAATCATGCTGGGGTTCTTGCTGTCTGCCTGGAAGACATTGACACCAAAGCTCTCCACCAGCATCGCCGTGTAGGGCAAAGTGTGCAGGGTCGGGAACCCTGCGAGTGCCTCGACGTTGATCTTGGCCCCATCAGTGAGGCCATTGCGATAAGTGAGCCCCTGAGTGTTGGGAAGCTCGAAGATGTTCTCCACGCAGTGGCAAGGGCTGATGTCAGGAAAGACGCCCAGGAGAGAAGATGGATAGGTGATGGAGACCTCTGGATTGTAAGTGAACTTGAGAGCGACTCCGAATCCATTTCGCTCCTTCTGATCTTGGCTGAGAAGCTTGTTCTTGGGCTCCATCGCGCTAAGCAATCGCTTCTCGTCAATGAAAGGAATTTTCACAACGGCCTCCCATTCCATTCTCTTTCCGTTCATGTCAAGCTCGAAGTCTCTGGGATAGAAGTCGTAAATGGGTGATTTCGGGTTGGTCATCAGGTCCCAGTAGACCTCGGGGACGATGGACTTGCTTCGGTCAGGCAAGACACCCATGAGCTGTTCGAAGGGCCTGAACGGCTGGCCTAGCTTGAAGTTAAGGTCGGCACCAAGACCCTTGATGACGTCTACAGGAGGCATTAGCGCATACACATGTGCTACACTTGTTTGGACTTACCAGAAGTCAAAGGAGAGTAGTGGTACTGGTAGAACCACGGCCACGAGGCGATCCCGCGGTAGTAGTAGTACAGAACCCATTGAAGACCTTGAACGTAGTTCTCGCAAAGCTTGATGAGCTCTGCATCGTACTGCTCGGGCGCCCACTCGGGGAACTTCTGCAAGTAGTACTTGGTCTTCCAACCCTGGTACTTCTGGTCATAGAGTTCCTTGTATTGACGCTGGGCATCTTCACCACTGACGTCGACAACAGTGGCCTTGTCATAAGTGCGCATGACTCGGTAGAGTGCCAAAGTTCCCTCTTCTTCCTCCTCGTTGACGTTCTCGGTGCCCTTGGAAAACGAAACAAGGAGATGGCGATGGCCCTCATCATCCTCCTTGGTGTTCCACTCAATGTGAAGGGTGTCGGCAAGATCTTGAACGAACTTTCTATCAGCAGCGTTGAGATTAGTTCCGAGATCGAGCGGTTCGGGCGAAGGTTTGTTGACATAAGGTCGGATTTTCTGCTTCCACAGGTCTTTCTGGGACGAAGTCAAAATAAGCCCCTTGCCCTTAGGCCTTCTGTTGTCGGCGCCATTAGGTTCCGTGAGCTTTTTGGACTGGAACCATTTCTCGTCGCTGACATCGTTCTCGAATTGGTTGGTCTCGTCCTTGGCAAGCTCGTTCAGGAGCCTTTGAAGGCGGGGCAGGTTGATGACACCGCCCTCATTGATGTATCCATCTCCTTGGGGGAGAACAGACTTGTAAATGCGAAACATGGCAGCGAGGGCACCCTCGTTGATGTGGAGACGAGGAAGATTCGGAAGGAAATCATTTCCGACGAAGAAAGCCATCAGAATGAAGTCGTCGATAACCCGTTCCAAATCGAAGGGGAAGCTTAGCCGGCCAGGCTGCTGAAGCTCTTGAAATTCGAGCTCCAGATACTCGCGCACTATACACAGATGCAGCAAGTAGAAATTCTGGTGTTCCAGCTCTCTGGTCTTGGCCTTGTTCACACGGCCAAAAGTGACTTCCTCTCGGAGGAGGCAGAAGTGAGGGTCGTGACTGAGCAGACCCAGCATGATGAGATCAGCATCAAGACCGTATAAGCAGTGGCGAACGTTGGGGTCATAGTCAGGCTGCGCCTTGGCGTTCCTGATGTATTCCATGATCTTGTGCTCACCCTCACCAGGGACCTCATGACCTGACAGGACAATCTCGCATCCTTGCCAGTCGGCATCTTCGGATACTTTCTTGTTGACAAAGTACTTGAGTTGCTGCGTCAACTTGGCCATGAACTCGGTACCGGGGGTGATACAGTTGCTATCGAAGGGAGGCTCCTTAGGCATCTCCACTCCCTCGCTGATGGCCTTGTCACGGGCCTTCTCGGTGTCGAGGGCCGTTCGGAATCGCCTAGCGCGTTGCTGGTTCATCTTGGCTCTCGGTGCGACACCGTCAATGGCCATGAAGAAGAGCTGCTTCGGCTTGATCTTCCCAAACAAGTGCTCAATGTAATTGAAGATGCGGATGAACATCTCCTCCTCACTGAGCCGGAACGTCGTGTCTTCGCCCGTATCTTTATGCGTGCAGTTATGAATGATACCATTCATGTCCAGCTACCCAACACTATTAGCTATTGTAATCGAGGAGCAAAAGCATGGTGAAGGCGTACGTAGAGACAGTCGAACTCGGGGATGCGGTTCTCGGCAATGAGTTGAGAGATGGCCGGGTAACGCTCTGAGAGCCATCTGAAGAACTTGGGAACACTATAGATGACAGAGTCAGTAAGAATAACCTTTGACGACAAGGTCGAATTGCAAGCTCGACGGACCCCATGATGTCGTGATGATGGCGCGCTTAAGCTAAGCGCGGCGAACGATGCTGAAGTTGATGAAATTGTGATGTGCGGTGACTATTTCAGCAGACAAATTCGACCTGTCTTTCTCCGTCTCGGTGCAAGCAACCAGTTGATGTTTTGTTTCTTTCTCTCCAAACACGAGAAAAGTCCTGACGCAGGAGGCCCAAGGTGGGTCGGTCGCAAGCTAGTTGCGACGCGGGAAAAGAAAGAAAGAAATGAACAAGTGAAAGAATATTCAACAGCTGGCTATACGAAATAACCAGGCGTGTCTACAATTCTGCCAGGTGAACAGGGAACTCGGCTGTCGAGCTGTGTGAGGGCGAGAGGGTGAGGTCGGAAAAGGCGTGGAAAGTTGGGTTGCGCAGGTGAAGCTGGACAGATGGACCTGATACAATGATACCGGATGCTGGTTGATATGGGCGCAATCGGCATTGGATGATGAGGAACTTCCGCCTCCAGCGTTCAGGCGGTGGCGGGGCTAGGCTGGAGGATCCTGTAGCGCTACCTAATACCTAGTGACTACAGAGGTGCTTCCGACCGACCTCGACGGTGTGACTCTACGGGGGTGGGGTTTTGGCCTGATCTGCGCCACAAAATGCTCCCCGCCAGAGGGGAGCTGAGGCTGGTGAGTGCTTCGGCTACCCAGATGTGGGGTGGTCTCATTGCCTTTGCCCGTTTCGGCATGGCGTGGCAGGCGACACCCAGCCTCCCCGGCCCTTGCCTACCCAGGCAACATGCTCCTGCAGCTAAATTTCAATCTACGCGCTGCGCGTCGTCTTTCTGAACCTCTACCTAACCTCGCGACCTGCCCCCCGTTTGCGCCAGCACGAAGACCTTTCTGACTATCAGCCTACCAATCAGGACACAACCTTCTATACCTTCTGGCGATTGGTAATCGCAACATAATCTTGCTCTCAATCAGGTGTGACATAATACACAATGGCGCCCGCTCAAGTTGTTGACGATGTCGACGGTAGGCCTCATAAATGAGCTTCGATGCGCGTCGTATGCTAACCCTTCGCTAGTCGACATGGTTCAGGAGGAGGACGAGGACCAAGAGCAGCGTCTCATAAACGAGGGTGCATGGCGCTCAATACTCAAGCTTCTGGCATGCTCATTGACTAACACGGCGCCAGAGTACAAGACATGGAAGAAGAACAGTCCTTTTCTCTACGACATGATCCTCAGGTACGACTGGCTGTCAGTCTTTACCCGAACACGACTAACAAGCCCAATAGCACGGCTCTCGAATGGCCTACCCTTACCTCTCAATGGTTCCCTGACGTCAAGGAGCCTGAAGACAAGAACTACCGCATTCACAGACTTCTCCTCGGAACCCATACTTCCGAGGGCCTTCCCAACCACGTGCAGATCGCCGAAGTGAAGATTCCCAAATCCGTCGCCCCGAACCCCGACGAGTACAACGAGGAGACAGGAGAGATTGGAGGCTATGGAAAGTCGTCGAACGGTCAGACGGCTGCCGTCGAGTTCAGCATCGTGCAGAAGATCGACCATCCTGGCGAGGTCAACAAGGCGCGCTATCAGCCTCAGAACCCCGACATAATCGCGACATTGTGCGTCGACGGCAAGGTCCTTGTCTTTGACCGTACGAAGCACAGCCTGCAGCCCACTGGAAAAGTCAATGCCCAGGTCGAACTCATCGGCCACAAGCAGGAGGGGTTTGGTCTGGCGTGGAACCCTCATGAGGAGGGCTGCCTCGCTTCTGGCAGTGAAGACACCACCGTGTGTCTATGGTTTGTCATGTCCTCTTCCGCTCGACCGAACTTGTGATTCTAATGGAGCTTTAACAGGGATCTCAAGACTCTCCAGAGTGGAAGCACCACGCTGAAGCCCGCCCGCAAGTACACACACCACACCCAGATCGTCAACGATGTGCAATATCATCCGATTGCGAAGAGCTTCATCGGAACCGTCTCGGACGACTTGACCATGCAAATCATCGACGTGCGTCAATCCGAGACCGCTCGTGCCGCTGTCACCGCTAAGCGTGGCCATATGGATGCTATCAACGCTCTGGCATTCAACCCCACATCGGAAGTGCTCGTCGCAACAGCGTCCGCTGACAAGACTTTGGGCATATGGGACCTTCGCAACGTCAAGGAGAAGGTTCACACGTTAGAGGGACACAATGACGCAGTCACATCCCTCTCGTGGCACCCGCAGGAGGCCGGCATCCTGGGCAGCGGCTCCTACGACAGAAGGGTTATATTCTGGGATCTCTCGCGTGTTGGAGAGGAACAGATGCCAGACGATCAAGAAGACGGCCCCCCGGAATTGTACGTTGATCAGGGGCTGCATTCACAAGACATCTGTTTGCTAACAACGAACACAGGCTCTTTATGCACGGCGGGCACACCAACCACCTTGCAGACTTCAGCTGGAACCCCAATGAGCCTTGGCTCGTTTGCAGCGCCGCTGAGGACAATCTGCTCCAGATCTGGAAGGTTGCCGACTCCATCGTCGGCAAGGACGACGGCGATCTGCCGCTCGACGAGATAGATCGATAGGCAAGATGAAGTCTCAAAAATACTCGAGGGGAGTATTGCTAGCCACATTGCCGATACCAGAGACTGAGTTGGGGAGGGGTGCGAAAATGGTGGGTGACAGGACTCGGCAAGACATTGCGCTTTACCCTTTTCTTTCTTGCTTTTCTTCTTTTCCTTCCGGCGTCTACGGTCATTTGTGGAGATAATTCCGGATTCCCAATATGCTGCTGCCCTTTAACAGTTCAAAATTGCCTGCCTCCTCGCTGCATGCCTCCGCTCCTGAGTTGCCAGAGTCTGTGATGGCTGCCCTTACTTACGTTGACGATTGTTTGCGAAGCCCTTCCGGCTCGAACTGCCTTGCCGGTTTCCGACGGATCCGTCAGCGACCCAATGTCCCTGCTGTAGTCTTTGGTAATAAGAGACCACATTTCAAAATAGACAGCACATACGTGCAATAGACAGAACCCCCCGGTCCCGAAATGACTGAGAAGAATGACAAACATGTTCGGCGGCGAGCAAACTGTCGTTAGCTACGTAGTGATACACACAGCGGATTTACACGACGACTTGGCTTTTGTTTTGCCTGGCCCAGATTGCATTTAGTGAGACTCGAGATGGAGTCTCAGAAGAGCCTTCCGCCCCCAGTACGTTTACGTCTGCCGGGCTGCCCGGAATCCGACATTGGCAAAACATTTCACGTGGGTCAGGTACATTGCGACTGTCAAGAGGCGTCTCACCGCACTCGCTTCAGTGGGCAGCTGGGCGGAAGATAGAAACAGATGAAAGCCAAAGCATGCTGTCCAAGAGTAAGGAGTACTAAATTCGCATTTCAAGATGAGGAAGATTATCAAGCTAAAGCCCGCCCAGCCTGCCCTGAACCCTGTTTCACTCCCTGACTCCCACAACGCTGCCGCCCATCCAGCCGTATAGAAAACCATGTGCTTGTGTCGAGAGAGAAGATACAGAGACAGAGAGAGAAATAGAGAGGGGGTTGTACGGATACATGCCAAGCCAATCTGGAAGGGGGGAGAACAAGTACGGAGGAGCTTTTATGGTCTTGAAGAAAAAATTTGATGAGACAAGAAGGCCGATGAGAATGATTGGGGAGAGGGCAAAACATAGATGAAGAACCATAGACACAACGAGGAAAAAACTTAGGGAAAAAATGGGAAATATTGAAAACCAACACGTCTCTCACACATAATGAAGGCCAGGTATACCCGTTACACTCCCTTCGCTATGCACTCCCCTTTTGGACCACCCAAAATCCGACCATCCTGCAACCGCAACGTCCAAACCAAAGGCGAGGTCGGCCGTAATCAACAATCCTTAACTAGCCAGCCCTTTTATACTGACGCTTGTCAGGGAGAAAGCAAATTCCAACAGCGGTGTCCGTCCCTTCCGGTAGTGTAACACTCTTTTTGTCTTTCCAGCCTTGCAAACTTTTTACCCTCATCCCTTGGTATACCGACAACCAACCCCCATTTCCAAGTGATCTTCCAAAACCTAGACACCCCCTTCCGTTGAAAGCAAGCGTAAGTCCCGAAGGTAATTGCCAAAGGTCAATGCTCTATGTTCGTCTTGTTTCCGAAGTTCGTTCCGCAGAAATGAGAAGGAGCTGAAAACGATCCAAGGAAGCCAATGTAGCCCGCTTAGATTCCCAAATTTCTAACTGGTCGTCACTATTTAAGCAGGAGACTTGCTTGGCGGTGCAGGTCCTCCGTTCTGACGGGCATCACCACCGCTGACGGACAGACCACCGATGCCGCTGGAAAGGAACGCAAAAGGATCGTTCTCGTTTTGCGAGTAAAAGTTGTTCGAAGGACCGGCGGACGCAGGGCCGTTGGAGGCCGACTGGAAGGCAGCCTCGGCAGCGCGGCTGTCAAAGGGGCCGGCGGAGTGGGATCCGGGAGCCGGTCCGAAGTGGGTGTTGAGAGAAGAAGGATAAGGAGCAGCTCCACCGCCACCAATGCCCGATGGGAGAGCATAGGTGCTGGGCGGGCCGCCAAAGTGCTGGCCACCGTAGCCACCGCCGCCGGATGCGAAGCCGCCACCGGCCGAGGCGAAGGACCCGGGTCCAGGGGTGCCGCTCATCGAGCCCTGGCTCATACTGTAGTTGGAGGGAGGATCCATGGGGGAAGGGTAGCCACCAGAGTCAGCGACGACAGCGGCACCAGCACGACTGGCGCCGCATCGCAGACAGCATACGTTCTTAGCAAAGTTGTGGTAACCGCAGACCTCGTTGCCACACTTCCAATCTCCGGCGCGGAAGGGAACCACGCCACTTCCGCCCATACGTCCGCCACCGTGGCCCATGTGTCCATGGTGGTGCTGGGAAGGAGGCATGATGGCCGGTGGGCCGTATCCATAGCCGTAACCCATGTCGCCAGTAGGGCCGGCGCTCACAGCCGGGAACGAGCAACGGAAGCAGGCAGTTCGTCGCTGGAAGTTGGAGAAGCCGCACGAAGGGCAAGTCCAATCGCCAGGGCGAGGACGGTTCTTGCTGGGCGGAAACGGTGTGAGAATCTCGGCAGCGCGGTCAAGGACACGACTAGAAGACGGAGACACTTCGATCGCCTTCTCGTTAAGGGCACGACCGTTCATGCACAGACTCTCAGCAGCCTAGAGTGTTTTTAGCCGTCAGTTTGAAGATATTAAATGTCGTCGCAGATCCGAATGACGGCTGCTAGCCGTCGGCGGGTGATAGAGTACAAAGCGACTGAATGAGAATTCCAAGACTCACCTCCTCGTGGGAAGAAAAGACAGCAAAACCGCTACCGGTGGGCTTGTGCTGCTCAGGGGTTCGCAGAGTCCAGAATGCAATAGGACGACCACCAAACTGGGTAAACCAGCTCTCAAGCTCGGATTGAGTAGTGTCGTGGGGCAGGCCCGACATGTGGAGGACCTTGCTGCGCTCCGACAGGAAAGCACGCACATCAGCGCGAGCATCCATGGGGCGCGTCAAGACGTCGGGGTGCTCGTGGGAGGGCTGCGACTTGCGAATCAGACCTCTCAGAACCCGGGCGAGGGTGACAGCCTCCTCCATGGCACGGCGAGGGGAAGCGGGAGCCAGTGCCTGAAGGTGGAAAGGTAGGTTGTGCTTGATTGGAGCACTAGACTGGACCGGCTCCACCTCCAAAGCGGCACAGATATTGGACAGCATCGAGGGCCCAAAGGGCAACGATTCGGGGTGATGCTGCTGCCATCGCTGGTACTCGGTCCGCAAATCGAAAGTACGAGAGTGCTGGAGGTATGGAGGCAAGACGACAGCCTTGTCTCGGGCCTCTCGGGGCAATTGGACGCGGAGATCCCAGGCATCGAGCGTGACGAAAACGAAGTCGAGGTTCTGCGAGGTCAGGTGCTCGTTGGCAAACGTGTCGAATCGGTTGATAGCATCGCGGAAGGTTCCGGCATTGCGGACGTGTTCCCAGGTCAGGGTCGTCAAGCTCGCTAAAATTTCAAGTGTTAGCTAGGAAAATTTCACGGCGTCATGGCGGAACCCGGAATTTGGGCGTGGCGTGTGCGTGACAAGCAGATAATGAGGTCTCAAGCCTCGTGTGACGACTTACTGCACAAGGGTGTGATCGGAGTGTTGATGGGTTTGACAAGAACGCTCTCGCGGGTGATCTAAAGACAAGCTCAATCAGCTTTGAGCAGGAAGACGAAGAGGGATCGCCGGCATGGCTCAAGCAGTAAAAGGTCTGACATACCTCCTCAAGAGACTTCGCGTCAAGAAGGATCCAGCCCAGCTCAATAACCTCAGCGGAGTCCTTGGTGACGTAGACTCCATGCTCGTCGCAGGTCGTTGCGACGTGGATCACGACATAGCGATCGATGTTGAGCTGGTTACCAGCTTGGGGACCAGACATTTTGGCAGGATAACGACAATACGGCTGGCGAAGAGCTGCACAATAAGAATAATGGCGAAAGCGATAGCCGGGTAAAGACAAGTCGGTGGTTCCGATACCTGTCTTCTTGCAGCTGCGGGCAAGACAAGTCGTGCTGTATGTAGCGTCACGACTCGAACAAACGACGGATGCCCGGGAGAGGAGGGGACTGAAGTGGTTCGGCAAGCTTCAGGAGAGGTGCCGAGCAAAGTGAAGTGCACAGCAAAAAAGACCGAAGCGGAAGATGCGGCAACAAGCAGGCAAGGGAAGAAAAGGAGACGAGGACGAAATTGACAGGTCCTCGTGTCGAAGTGCCTTTTGTCCTTGCAGCTCGGGAAGGGGAGAGAAGGAGGTGGGAGGGTTTCGGTAGGGGCAAGGAGGAAGGAACCGAAAAGAGGGAAAAGGTGATGGAGAGGAGGGAAGTCGACGCAGACCACAGGAGAAGAAAATTGGTGTCGGCGTGGGACTTGGGAAAGTGCTCCGTAAGAGAGAGGTACCTAGACCGCCCCCTCGAGTGCGGTACGACGAGAAGTACCTTCCTTGCTGATGCTCTTTTATTTTTTGGGGGGGGAGGGGGGTTCGAACTCCAAAAAAGATGCCAAAAGCCAGGTATGGATGGGTAAGTAAGTACCTACCTACCTCTTACCTATTGCCTTGCTTGCCTGATCAGTACCTGCTTCAACACCTTTACACCCACCCACAGACAATACGCGCAAGAGCTACTTGCTCTTTGCCATTGAGCATTTGGCATGCTTGCTGTTCAACAGCTGGATATCTTGTTTGGTTCGTGCAATTGACTCCCTGCATCGCACCAGGCATGGCAAGGTCTGTTGCTAAGGTACATAGTAGGTAGGATATCATGTTGTCTACCAGTGGATGATCCATTACCGGGGCAATGTACGAATACTTGCGAGAGGATTCCGGTGTTCCCCTCATGTATTCTCCTTGTGTGTGTGTGTGTGTGTGTGTATATATCTCCCGAGAGCTAATTGATTGTGAGGTAGGCGGTATGGTGGATGCATGTTCTGTTCTCATAGCAAGGTTAGAATTTCCAGTTGGTGCTAGCCTCTAGGCGGATACGCTAGCGAGAGCTCTTAGCTCGCTGATGTGGCTTCCCTCTGGTACCTGATTAGGTGGTAGGTAACTCCAGCGGAGGAGCCTCGGGTTCTGGTTCTTTGTACACATGGCAGCGGCAGCCAGCCAGGACAAGACACCTCAAATGCAGCAAGCACGGCCGCAGTCTCCGGCACAGCACTGACGTTCCAGTGCGCCGGGCACCAGCGAATATGCTTCAGTACCTCAGGCCTGGTATGACGAGACGAGCGAGACACATGCAATTAAGGGACTAGAAGGGCCTCGTGCAAGCAAGCAGCTTGTGGTCCCTTAGTGCCGCACCGAAGACGTTGGTTCATGTTGGGGGGTGTACCTTCATGAGACGGGCGATGCTCAATCGCGGGTTGCATGCAATAATTGGCGGTCTCTCGGAATCCAATCCATTGAAAGTCAATCCCGAACCATCATCGTCATGGTTAGCACATCCTGTCGGTGTGACGTGGAGGAATATCAGGACGGTTGTCAGGACCTTCACACTTCCCAGTCTGCCTCCATTGCAGACCTGTCCTTTATTTGGTGAAATCGAGACGGCAAAGATGTTCAAGAGAGCCTGGACAAAAGGTGAGATGAGAGTTGAGACAGAGCGAGCCACACACTTTCTGCTCGCTCGGCTTCCCGATCGCAGTGGTTGCGATGGCCGCTGAGTTGATGCCAAATGTATCGCGGTGCAGTACCCAGCCAGACCAACTTCCTTCCACGTCGCCTCACTGCATTACCAGGGGGGGCCTCTACAAGTCGTATCCAAACCGCAAGCCTGGCGAATTATGTATGTCATGTAGGTACGATGTATCTCATATGCACAGCAGTGCTCCAAAAAAGAAAGGGCCCACTCTTCGAGCACGGCGCCTCTTAGTGTTTCCCCTCGGAAGGGAACCCTTGGACATAGCCACGCTCTCTTGCATATCGGCTCCTTGCCGCCGTCGCCGAATGTTTGGGTCTTCCCTATCACCAAGGCACCCATCCCTCTCCTCCCCCCCTTCGGCACGAACCACCCCTCTCTGTCGTAACCCAGAGTGATGGGTACAGTAACGACAGCAGGCGGCACTGGGCGTCCCAGTGGTGTGTCGTCGTCGGTTACTCGTGCTGTATGCGCCCCTAACACACGTTGGACGCGCCAATCAACAAAGCAAACACCTGTGTTGGGCTTGTCACAGCGGCTTCGCATAATTCCCAGTATACCCATCTACCCAAGACTTGGTTTACGCAAGCACCGTGGCTACCGATACTGCGCCAACGGTGCGGATACCGGGATAGTAACGGTGCGTTGGCGTCTCCACTCCCACCATGCTGCCCCAAGGCCAGTCGGAAAAGCCAGGGGCGTCCTGTGCTGTGCCCTACCTTATTGCATAGATGCCTCCCAGACACGGTACACCTAGAGCCTGAATGCTTCGCCCACACACACACACACCATCAACATCCGCTTCCCCCGGATGGGCCGTCATGACAGAAGTACGGATACAGGCAGCCAAATTGGCATTGGATAGTCCGTGGGAGGCTAGCCTAGGAGGAGCTGGTAAGCCGATAGATAAAAGCGTGGGACAGAGACCAGACACCTTTGGCGTTTGCGATCAAGAGAGTTAGCAAGCATCCTTCGACGTGGGCAGTTACATGGGCTTGCTGCCCATCAACAATACGATTAATACCAGTTGGGCTGTCCACGCCACACTAGCCATCAGACGGCATCTCCTTGTTCCCACGTGGAGCTACCCGACTAACTTTCTGCAGAGCTTCTCCTGCGGCTCGGGAGAGATGAAGTAGTCAAGATTCCCACCAGTCGCTGTACGGAGTACGTTACCTCCCAATAGACAATTCGTCGAATGGGGGCGAACGGTGCTAAATGCGCAGTCTTGCAGAGACCACAGTTCCCCAGGTCGCCGTTGTAGAGCGAACGTTGAAGAAGCTCCACACAACCATTCCTGACTTGCCGACTTAGGCGAGGCGTCATCTCGCTCCCATGGTATGATCAGTCCACATCGATGTCTCGCCCCTACGGATACCATCTCTCTCTCTCTCTCTCTCTCTCTCTCNCCCCCCCCCTTTTTCCCTTCCAAAAGTGCTTTACGAGCACCGCCGCGGCCTCGGTACCGGCTTATGAGCAAAGCATCGAAACAGCTCAGCGGAGAGAGATGGCTCTTTGGCGCTCTGTATCCGTACTTACCTATTACTTTCAGAGCTCAGGCTTCGAGAAGTTTGGAAGTACTTTATAACTCGTACTTACGTGTCTTACCAGTATCCACCATTCCCGGTAGCCCGGTCTGCGCCCTGAGAGCTAGCAAATATCGCTGTATCAACCCATACCCCCTCCCCTCCCTTTGAAGTGAGCCTCCATAGGTACCTAATCGCCGACCGCTGCGAACGCAAACTGGGCAGATGAGGCTGTCAGCGAGCAACTTCTGTCAGCGAGCAACTGCCCTGGGACACTTGCCAGCAGCATTTGGTTTGCACCAATCTCATAAAGTGACGGGGAACCGGACAGGGTCCAGCTACGTATGTATGGCTTTTGCATGCCTTGTTTGCTCCGATAGCGCTGAGAGATTTGTCGGCCATCACCCGCAATCTTTGCGCGAGCTAGTACATCAAACACTCACTATCCGTACCCGTACTCATATGCGGCAATGCGCAACTACGTCTTGGTAATTAGTAAGTTCGGCTGGTACTCGTGCTTGGTTGTCGACCTCGTTTCCGCTGGGGCTGTGTTTTCTAGATTCCGATGCCCATGTTCGAGGCCCTTGGTGCCCAACTCAAACCCTCAACCAACTCACCGAGCCGCCGTGGCTCACATGCCCATCGTCATCGACAAGCTTCAACCGAAATGACCTCTATTTGACCGAGATTCCATCCAGTACGAGGTGGCATGGCTGTGTTTACCCTGTTCCAATTCAGGAACAGAGCAATATGCTTGCAAGCTGACGGAACGGCTACGCGTCTTGCTGTTTCAAGAGCTCCCTGCGAGGCAGCACCGCAAAGCTGGTCCCTGTTCGGATGGCAGGCAGGCTGGCTCTTGATGACCAGGCCAACAACAATGTTATGTTGTCGATGGCAAGACCATTGTCCAAAATTTCAGCACTCGTTATTTCTCAAGATCATCTTATGACCCTATCGTCCAGGCGCTTGTCCAGGCAACTGAACAACAGGAAACGGGTGCTTTGGCTTGGAAGTCTGGCGGGCTGGTCAGTTACTTGCGGAACCCTCCCTACGTAGGTAATCAACGCTGGGACTGCCTTGAAACGATTGAATACAAAACGCACAACGGCCACCACAAAAGACCAAAGGCAGGGTCGGGAGATGCCCACGATCGAAGCGTCATTACAGTGGAAATCTTGGGAACAGTATCATTATCATCAATGTTTGCCGCCGAGCCAAACGTATTGGTCGAGCAAGCTCAAGTAACGATGGTGGCATGGGCGAGGCCAACGTCCACAGCCCTAAGGATTGGGCCTTGAAGAGCCAGCCCATCTCGGCAAGCAGCATGGCTGTTCCGGGAGATGCAACACTCGCAGCCCGTGGGAGTGGCTCTGAGCCCGGGCTAGAAAGGCTGTGTGTCTCTGGCACACGGCAGCGCCCATCGACGTCACCCCGAGCTTTACTGGGTACGGCATCAAATATCCACACGGCGTCTAATCGAAACGGCCTGAGATAATTGCCGCGCTGCCCGGCGCATTGGTCATGTTGAAACTCGTACTGCTCACCCAATGAAGCGCCAACGGGAATACCCCCAGATTGACCAAAGTGAGCCTTGGGATTCAGAGGTAAACAGTCCGAGTCAAGAGGCTTCAAATGTCAGACCCCGGACCGAGAGGTTCGCTTATCATAGGGGATGAGACGGCACGTGCTGGTTACGTCATTCATCGGAAGACCATTCCACGCACGATGGGAATCGCCCGTAGACAGTGGCCCCGGGACTTACGTAGGACGAGGCGTTGGGGCGCACTGATAGTCTGATTCAAGGTGACGCACTTTAGGTTCTTTCCATTCGCCTCAGCTGCCATCGTTGCCAAACCCCTCTGCCTTCAAACAACAAACTCTCAATACCCTTGAATACACTCTATCGAATCAGTACTCTCGACCCCATCATCTCTTGGCTCAAGCATCATCCTCGAAGCACACCGGCTCAGAAAGACACATCAGATCATCAAAATGGGTGCCATCTCTGCAGTGTTTCTCATTCTCATCACCATCCTAGGTCCGTTTCCCCCAGCGCAAGAATACGGTTGACTACCTTTGATCGAAAGCTAACATGCAGTCAGTCCCGCCCGTCGGTGTCTATGCCGTCGCCGGCTGTGGGATGGGTGAGTTGTCAACAACAGCGTCTCGGCCTTGGGCGCATGGTGCTAACCAGACACGCAGATCTCCTTGTCAATATTTGCCTGACGATCCTGGGATACCTGCCCGGCCACATTCACGCCTTTTACATCGAATACGTATACTACGATCGCAAAGAACAGGCACGGGAGGGCCGTATCATCACCGGTCGCGCGCCAGGTGTTTACAGCGACAACGTGCAGAGCGGAGGCCATGGCTACGGAACGATTGCCCAGGGCACTGTATGAATCGAAAGACTACGGGGCTCGTTGATCGAACTATGGAAAAGTGTTTGTTGGCTGCTACAAGAACGCGATGCTGCGCACTTATGATAATGCGATGCAACAGCGAAGCCTGATTAAAAACGACAAAGACGAGGCTAGCACATTGTGCTAGCAACATACGACAAATTAGGAGCATATTGAACGACGGCTATGGATGCATCATGATAGTTCAGAGTAATAAACACGAACACCACAGTAGAAACCTAACCAACTAAGTGCGTGTGCCTGGCCCGTATGCAGATGAAGGCGCTGGATCGGAATGCCAGCGCATCCAGCCATGTCCCTCGTCGTCGACCCTTGCCATGTTGCGGAAGCTGCCATGTGCCGATTCCATATGAAATGTGCAACAGCCCAAAAGGTCGATGGACGCGGTCCAAGTCGAAATGAGTACCATCGTAATTTGCGTCCTGGTCTATACTGGCCCTTCGGATGATCGTGGACAGACACATCGGAAGGGCTGGATGGCCGGTGCCATGTGGGTGGTGAATCAACCCAAGCCAGGCTGCACAGCGGCCGGTGTCGGGTCCACACTGGCGGGAAGGGGTATGATGGTAACAGGGCGTTCTCCAGTTGTCAACGTGAGCAGCCAATTATCGTTCCGGGAAACGATGGAGATTGGTTCGAATGCATTAGCAGCTTGTCGTCAAGCCTTTGGAGATGGAGTTACCCCCCTCGCTGGGGCAACGAAGCAGTCCAGTCTGAACAGCAAGTGGAAGCCAAGCGCGAAACCGAAGCTCAGTTCGCAATGACGAAAGGTTGGTGACTCGTCACTTTTGGCTATGGCCCGGGCGCAGACAGCTTGGAGACACGCCTGGAGTCGCGGAGAACAGTATGCCGAGAGGGGAACGGAAGGAGAGCGAAGGGCGGGGGACAGTGCGGACGTGTCTCATTTTCTTCGGCTGACACGGTAGGCGCCGCCATCATTGGACGAGACTCAACAACAGCGACAGGGGGGTCGGCGTTGAACTAATTGAACCACCCTTTCAACGGCAGCCACGACACTCGTGCAGCACGCACTTGCGGGTTCGCTGGTGCAGCGTGGCTCTAGTCTGCAATAGGTTGCCAACAAGTTTGTCTTTTCTTCTTCTTCTTCTTTTTTTTTTTTTGGCTTGTCTAGTGTACTGCCTGTTGCCTGTGTCTCTCTGCCCCTTGGTCCGGGTTTAGGTAACCTGCAGGTAGCCCTCCTGCCTCGCTCATGCCTCATCTCCTGCCACCTTCCCCCGCCTATGGCTACCCGGCCGGATGCGACTTCACCCTAAAAGCTTTTACTAAAAAAGAATTTACCCTGTTCTCCCCCCCTTCCCTTTTCTTATCGAAATTCCTTCCCTACTCACCTAATCCGCAGTTCCTGCCGGGTTTTCCAGGACGCGCGACGTTGTTCACGCACTTCTCGAGGCGATCCGGATTGCTTCCTCGAGAGATCCACCACCACTCACTAGCACCTTGCACTCTTTCTACCGCCCGCTCATCCTCGCCTACACCCGCCCATCGAGTGAGGAAGTGAAAGGCCTTCATATCCAAGACGGACGACGCGCACATCTGCTAAAAACTGCCTGCATCTCCTCTCTCTCGCCCGCGAGCCAACATCCCGGTAAAGGAACGGCACTCGACATATTTCCTGCTACTACTTGCGCGAGAACCGACAAAGCTCAGCTGACCATGCCTCCGCACTCGTTTATCTAACACGTTTCTCCCCTACCCCATCTCGCCGCCACACGACATTCGAACGTCAACCTGCCCTTCTCAACTGCTACCTCGACAGTTCTTGCTGCTCTCGCCATCGAATACACACATGCGTAGCCCGTTCCACGAGCGGCGATCTTCAGCGAAGATGGATCCAGACAAGGTTCCTTCTCAAGACCGGTACGGTTCATCCCAAAGTCGACACCCCTCCACCTTGACTACTCGCGTAGGAGGTGTTCCCTGTGCCCCTAAATCCCCTTCTTCACGCACGCCCAAAAGGAGGACGCAGGACTCATTGTCATTTTCATTTCCCCCGCTCTTCCAGCCCAACACATCGTCCACATCACTTGTTCCTTCGACGGCCGAGGGAAAGCCTATACCTCTGGACGACAATACTGCAGCACATCGTACTTCAGCCCTCCGCGAACTCAATAGCAACTACCCTTCTCGTCATCGCTACGCCAAGTCAACCGGTGCACAGAACAGCACTTACTCTCAGCCCGTCATCGTGAGGACCTACTCTGGGTCGCATGCTCGCAACACAAGTACCAACCACAGCAATGGCGTTGGCGTAGGCGGGCTCAACCCTCGGACGGTTTCGCCCATTGCGAGCGGTCCCGCAGCTTCCGTGAGGCGCATCATAGCTCTTCGGACACCGTTCGGCGGAAGCAAATTGACTCAGCCTGGCGGTCTGAGCATGACCAGAGGAATGGCAAAGAAGCGGCTGGAAGGCCAGGATGTCCCGGCCAAGCTCCCACCCGTCGAAGCGTACAGCTTCAAGAGCATGATGGCCAACATTGAGGCCCAGGAGGGAGAGAACGACATCAACGCCGACCTCGATCGTATCGCCGAGATATGTGCCCGGTCGCGATACTCCTTGAGCAATCAGTATGAGGTTCATGTTGCCCCTCACGGCTCCGGTGCGTCTTTTGCAAGCCGCGCCTCGTCATCCAGGCGCCAGCGCCAGACCGCTGGTCCAACGTTGGAGGCCGTTGTGTCGGACGAGGAGCGCAAACAGAAGAAGAGACGAAGTGGCGGCAGGAGAAGAAGTATAGCAATGGGTACGCTTGAAACCATCATGTCTTCAAGTCGGTCTTCTGAGGAAGACAAGTCAAAGAAGAAATCGGCCGCAGAGCTCACGGCCGAGGTACGGGGAAGAACGGCAAAAAAGTCCTCGGGCATCACTTCGCCGACTTTATCCGCCAGCGAAGGCGAGGGGCCGTCGAGGAAACCTCGGAAGGATCAGCCTCCGCCGCTTGTGAGGCGAAAGTCGTCCTCATTCGCCACGGCCATGTTGGAGAGCACACGCCAGAACTTGACGACCAACGCTGCTTCACCGCGGAGCTCGGCCACGGGATTGGTCAGCGAACCGGCTCTGCCAAAAACCTCGACCAGTCATCTCGAGGTCCGAACCGACGTCGAGGAGGGCGTAGCACATCACCATTATCAGGCACCCAAGGGCTCGGATCAAGGGCCCCGGACCGATGTTCTGGAGTCTCAAGACCCCAAGGGACTATCCCAGCCCGATCAGACGAAGACGCCGACGGGACTCCTTGGTGGTCTGACCGGTTGGGTGCCGTGGAGGCTGCCACCGATTGTGGGACTAGGCTCAGCCTCTGCTCAAGGCGGCGTTTCGAGGAGCCATGCCGAGGGGAGTTTGCGGGAGTTGCTAAAAACGACTGATATCAAGAGTAAAGGGAAGACCATTGAGGGTCAGTCCTAAGACCTAGAGGCCGTGACCAACGTCACAAGACCGGCAAGCAGGCAAGTTCAACAGCACAGTGCCAAAACACGCGCCAGTTTCTTATACTCCATATACAAAACGGAAGGCTATACACAAAAATCAACCCAGAGACGCGAAGCCAAAGCGGGAAATCCGGCTCAACGCTTGCAAGCAGGACAACTCACGATCTAATGAAACAATTGACTAAACGATGATCTACGACGAACACAGAATGAGGGGACATACCATAAAAGGCATTCGGGTGGACGGAGAAACGGCGTGTAAATTCAAACGGGTTTCATTTTTGACATCTGATAATGGCGCTCAAATATTGTTTAAGCTGCCGTCGTTCTCAGTATTTGGTACATATGCTTGCCCACCCTTGAGAGCTTTACTTCTACGTTCCCGAACAGCTGTGAGGAGGAGTGAATACTGCCCAGCAACACGGGGGTATCGCCCGCCTGCCCTTACCTCTGAAGCTTGCAGGCATGATCGAGAGAATCACGAGTCTCGGCCTGCCCGAGTCACAACGACCCCCTTGGACGGCAATTCAATATAAACCAACACACATCAAGGTGGAAGGCTGATTGTCTGGTCGTTCTGCTCCCGATCAAACGAGGGGCTAGCGCCGCGAGGCTGTCCCCCACCACCTTCCTCAGTCATAGTTGTATGTTCAAGGAATTCTTTGGGTAATGCACTCAGTAACACCATCTCCATCGAACTTCGTGCAAGGCCGATTGGTATAAGGGCTAGGGACGAATACGACAACACGCAGCGTGAAGGCAACGAAGGGATACGATCAAGTCGCGTCGTTATCATCTTGTGGTATATTCCTCATATTGGACCCCTTTTAGGCTGAGTCTATACCGTGCAATGCCTGATCTCCACCGGATACAAGTTTGCCCAGCCATTCCTGCTGCCTCCACGATAGTTGATTGAAGGCAACCGCATGTCGAATGCTGCTGACAAGCCTTCCTTCCTTTGCCGCTGTCTCTCTGCTTATCGCGAATAACATTTAAGTGTTATCAGAAGAAGCCATGCTCGCGGTTCCCGAGCTTGGAAGTCAAAATATCCCCGTTCTCATTCACCCCGTTAAAACCTTTGGAAAATTCCCCAACGCCTTGCCAACGCAAATAATGCAAGTGTGTGTGTGTGTGTGTGAGTGAGTGTAATAAGAAGGGGCGATGGTTTGTCTCGGTCCGCCCACAACAGCAAATCCGAAGCTTGGAGAGGTCTACGTGGAATTTGGCATCCTGATGACCGGCTCAACGTCGTCGAGTCTTCTAGGCATTTGAGCGCTCTGCAGGAACCGCGGGCCTCCCCTCGACATGGACTCTCTTAGCGTCGCCGCGGTCATCGTGAGCTTCGGGTTCTCTCTTGCGATCTCTGGATCTGTTGTCCTTCGCCGACGACGCCGCGCGCCGAGCCTCTTTCTCCTTACGCTCGTTCTCGCGCCGCAATGCCTTGGACTCGAATTCGTGCCAGTCACCATCCAATTCGGCAAGTCTATGCAATTGATTAGCGAATGNCGATCGAATGGGGAAACTCACTCTACAGCCTGTCGCGGAGGAGGGTCTTCGGTGGTGAAGTATTCATCCGCCAGAACATCGGCAGCCGATGGTCTTTTGGCGGGGTCGTAGCGGAACATGGCAGCCAACAGTCGGTACGCTGCGGCTGGGATCTTGTCCTGGTATTTGGAAGGGAAAGTGTTTGCCCGCCGGTACCCAGGACGCAGCAGCTCAAACCACGGCATATCGATCAAACCCGGCCATTCCGCTTTGTTCGGAGTGCCGATCACAGCGTAGATCTTGTCCAATTGGTTGATCTCACTACCATCGCCTGGGAAGATGGCATGGCGAGTGAATATCTCCACCATGACGCAGGCGGCGCTCCAGACATCGCAAGCAGGACCGTACTGAGTCTCGCCGAGCAGCAGCTCGGGCGACCGGTACCAAATCGTGATGACTCGGTTGGTGTAATCCAGTTGGTGTCTCTTGGCATAGAAACGTGCTAGGCCGAAGTCTGCCAATTTGAGAACACCGTCGCTACTGACAAGAATGTTTGCAGCTTTGATATCTCGATGGAGAACACCTCTCTTGTGCAAGTAGTCGAGGCCGTCAAAAAGTTGCATTGCCATGTGCTTCTTTTGGGCCGCATCTAGCGTGAAGGACGGATGGTTCAGAATTCCCGTCAAGTCGTGGGACAAGTACTCAAAAACCATGAAACAGTCGTTTCTTTCGACCATGACCTCCTGTAGCTGGACGATGTTGGTGTGGCGGAGCGATTGAAGCAACTTGATCTCTCGAACCGCCGTAACGGGAAATCCGTCTCTTTCGCCTTCCATGCGGATGCGCTTCAGGGCCACCAGCCCTTTTGTGTAGACGTGCAAGGCCTTGAAAACTTTTCCGTACGTGCCGGAGCCAACAACAGATTCGTTGCCGGGCTTCCGGAAGTAAACCGATTCTGATTTGATCAAGTCGTCGGGCAGCTTTGGTCCTGGCTTTAAGCGTTTCATGGTCTTCTTGATTTTTCGCGTTCTCGGTGCCGGCGGCTGTCGCGGGCCTGGAGGAGGTTGTCGCGGCTCCTGGCGAGCTCTGGCCGAAGCAGGTTCAGTTGGAGCGCCCCGAAGAACATCCCTGTCAAGTCCTTTGTCTTTCTCCCGAGCCTTGTCCCGAGCCCTGTCTCGGTCACGGTCGCGGTCACGATCACGATCACGATTTCTGTCTCGGTCTCGTTCTCGGTCTCGTTCCCGTTCTCGATCACGGTCACGATCCCCATCCTTGGAGTCACGGTGTTGGGAAGTATCCCGCTTAGAAGGGGCAGCGTTGAACTTCTGAGATATCTCAGGCTTAGGTGCCGTCGGAGCGGGCTTTGCAGATGCCTTAAACGCAAAGCTAAACTTCGACGACGACGACGATGACTGAGTGGCCGGACCAGACGGAGGGGCCCTGTTCGGATGTGGTGCATTGCTCTCGCTAGCCTTGTCGGACGGTGTTACGTCCTCAACTTGCAAATCCTTTGAGGGGCGGAACGGGTTCTCGCCCTCGTCTGCATTTTCGCCAGCATCCGATTTGTTGCTTTGGACGGGAGTGGTCGACCGCTGAGACTTCGTATCATCAGGCAGTCGAGCGCCGGCGCCGGAAGCATTGGATGTCCATTGTGCAGTGCTCTTGAAGCTATTTCCTCTGTAGCCACCTCGACCTTGGCCGAACTGGGCTCCTCGGAACGTGGCGCCACTACGGTAGTTACCGCGGAAGTTCCCTTGAGGATACTGTTGCATTGGTCCGGTTGGGGCGGACGGTGGTGGTGAGTAGGATGGATTTGGTGTATAGGAGCCGGACGGTCCTGTTGGAGGACCGTAGTTGGATTGTGGATACTGCGGGGGGTATTGGCTGAATGATGGTTAGCAATAGTCTGATGATGAATTCACGGAACGGTGGGCGACGTACTGTGTTGGGGAGAACTGCTGAGATCCCCAGTTCCCCCTACTACCGCCGTACGGCGACTGGTTCGGGGACGCGTTGAAGGAATTTGGAGTTGGTTGCGGGGACTGGGAAAATTGACGTGGGTCGCTGTACTGCCGGCCATGGGATAACGCAGGGGGTATTTGAGACGCAAAGCTCTCTCGGTGATTTCCTCTACTGGTCATGCTGACCTCCACACTGTTGGCACCGGATGAAGGTTGAGACTTTGGAGGGGCTTGGGAATCGTCGCCTTGTGGAGCCCTCCTGCCTGATCCCCTACTAAGGGACCTAGGTGAGGCGCCGGACTGGGACGGCTTGTAGTGCGGCTGGTCCTTGGAGCTGCGACGGGGCGATGCCAGACGATGGCCGCCTCTCGCGGATGTTGAGGACTGTCTGGTGGGGGACCGTTGTCGATGGGGTAGGGGAGATCGATCTCGCCTTCGACCAAACGACTGCTCGCGGCGGTGCGTTGGGGAATGATCACGACGGTCCCGTCTCCTCTCCCTGTTGGGCGAGCGCGACCTACTTCGATTACTCCGACGACTTCTTTCCTTGTGTTTCGATCGGTATTCGCGGCGATCGGGAGTAGCTGATCTTCGGGACGGATGAGGAGAGCCTCGTGAACTCCGACCGGCGTCTCCAGGGGGTACTAGCTCCTTGTGGTCACGACGCGGGCTGATGTCCCGTCTGGCCTTTTTTCCGTCTGCACCAGACCTGTCGAGACTTCGGCTTCTTGCTCGCTTCGAGGATGGCGTTGTAGGGCCGTCGCCTCGAGTAAATCCCCGGCTACGGTCTCGATGATGCTTGGCTCGGGTGTCGCGCCGCGAATCACCAGCGACCCTGCCACGAGATCGATCACGAGACTCTTCCCGGTACTTATTGCGATGGATAGGCGGAGGTGACGCTGGATGGGGTCGGTCTCTGCTACGGTCGCGTGGTCTATGGTGGTTTCGGCCAGAAGGCTGTAACTTGTCGGGGGGAGGGTCGCGAGGTTTGCTGTCTGGCACTCTGTCGGCTTCCCGAGGTCGACGTGGGGGAGGCGAGGGAGATCTGCGTGAGCGTATCACTTCTCGACCAGCTCTACCTCGGTCTCTGCGCTCATCGCCTGGTCTACGATCGTCTCTCATGGCGACATGTCGAGGGCGGTTGCGGTGGTAGGACTCCATTGCTGCAGCCGATTCGATTTGAGTTTTTAGATGCAAGCACGTTGCCAGCCGAGGTTTTGCCGATAACGCGACAGTTCAGCCTGGTAAGCGCGATATGCAGTTGCCGAGGCGTCGAAGTTGGTACAGGACCACCCCACGCCAAAACAACCGCCGGCGGTGAGAAGACAAGATCCTGCGAGAGTTGTAGGTGCATAGGTTCGCTCCCGAGGATAGAGCAGCCCTTAATGCCCGGCAATTCGTGTGGGTCGTCGTGGGTTTCCGAGGAGTTGGCGGTTTTCTGAGGCGGATTGCACACAGTGGCCGAGGCGGCATCCCGAAACCACCAAAACCGCCGAATCAGCTGGGCCGATAAATCAGGTCGAAGCCCCCCGCCGCAGTGGTGCGCTTGCAGAACCACAGCAATAACTCCATCTCTGTCCGATTCCCAGACCAGCCGGTTCGTCAACCAACCCAACGTCCAATCCTTTTTCCAAGTCAGAAGCAGCGGCATTAGACCGCGACCCCATGTAAACTATATGTCCTCTTCCCCAAGCCCCCTTCTCTCTCTGCCATTGCTCATGCACGTGAACATAAGAGCAGGCAACAAGGTCACTATGTACGAATTATGTCCCGGTAACCAACAGTTGCGCACCCTTATACGCCAAACTCACGCTTGGCGCACAATGATCAGCGAGCCTGAGTTCCGTGTATCTGAGCTCGGGCTACAAAGTCGTATGCCCAGACGTACAGATCGATCGGAATGGTCAAGAACACGAGTACGCCAAAGTCTCAATGGCAGTACCGAGTGGCAAGTCGAAGTCTCGGTGACGATCAACGACTAGCAGCCGAGGCCGGATTTGTCGCGTGTAAAAGGATTGTGATGGCGGCATTGATGATGGTTCGCGAATCGCCTCCTCGCCACAGTGATCGCACTTGTTAAACAACGAGCCGCGTGGCTGGCCAACATTTCGGTGGGAAACTCCATGAGAGCCTTCCAGCAAAATCCTTGACTAGCCAAGGGCACCAGCATCATAGGTATCGGCAAGGCTCGATGCACCATGCACCATGCACCATGTGTTCCGCCGATATGTTTGCTCCTAACATCTTATCCTTTGTGTGCAGTCGAGAAGAATCCGGAATGGCCACGATGTAGGTAGCGTGGTGTCGATGGCTGAACATCGTTCGCGTTTCGGGCTGGCGTTTGCTCAGGGCGGCAGCCCATGTCCATCATCGTCGGCCACGTGGCTTCGCAAAAGTATCATGGACACAGCATCGATACAGTCAAAGCTGCCTCCAAATTTGGCTGAACACCGCCTTATCCAACGCAATCATGTGCTGCGGTGAGAGATCGCCCTTTGCGAGCGCCAGATGCCGCCATTGCGTAAACGGGATCCCCGAGCAACCCGGTGGTGCATATCCCTTCCTTTTGCCAGAATAACCGTTGAAAACGAGTTCAAGTCATTATTCGCCTCTTCCTGTAGTCTGACTTGCCCGGCCGCGCGCCGATGCGCAATTGTTGAGATTGGTTAGTCGTTAGTGATTCAGGTTGCATATGGTTGACCGACTGTCGTGGATCGAAAGGGAAAACCTTGTTCGAGAGGAGCGCGGCCGGGTCACGTGACGGATATTCTTCGGCTCTGAAGACACACTGTCTTCACACCGTCCCGAGTAAGGTACAGCCAGTTGCTGAGCTGCAAAATGGCCCTCTTTAGTCAACGACACAAGACTTGAATTGGCTCACCAAAATACTAAATCGCGGTGTGTATAAAATTTTCTTATTTCTGGAGGTTTTACTGTCTTTGGACGTCTGCTAGAGCTACTCTGTCCGCTGTCTATTTGGTTTGACCACGCTCGTGGGGGCGATCTCAAGAGTTCGTCCACGGGCCCTGCCATTTGTGTGCAAGCTCTTACTTGTAGGACGACGCTTTCCTATGTAGGATAATAGGTTTCACCCGAAACATCTGCATAGGGTCTCGGTCTTTACACAGTCAATTCTCTTTCAGTGCAGCCTTCCAGAACCGTTAATCACTACTGCAGCACAGACGAGACTAACACAGAATGGTTTTTGGCCCTAGAGTGGGCTGTCAGGTTTGGCTGGATTCCTAGTATCCTGTTCATTTCCTGATCGCGGCTCAACAAGGGGGAAGGGTCCACGGAATGTGGTCCCAAGCAAGCCCTTATAAGAGCCGGACCCGAGTAAGAATTATTGCAGCTCTTAGCTATGACAGTTGGGCTGTGGAGCGTTGCCAGTGACAACCAGAAATCCGTGAATGGCCACACTATGCCTTTCGTGACCTTGGTCTCTACTCCGTCAAAGTCGTGGAAAGCACCACAGCTTCATTGGCAGAACGATCCAATGACCGGTTCATTCTAAGGTAATCCAAGCTCAGTTCTGAAGATCGTTGTCTCATTAACGCTGGTCGATTCTTCCCAGGAAACCAAAGTGATACTTAATTCGGAACAACGTGTGGTCTGGTATGACATGTAGACCTGCAACGACGGGTGCCAGCGAGAGGTCTATGCAATTGCGTCTGGTCCTCACAGTCTGCGCTCTGGGTATTCACGTAGCTTGGGACTCGAAAATTAGGAAGTTAAAGGCTTCGTTCGTGACCCCAAGCCTGCAAGTGACAGTAGTGAGACGCGTTGTGGAGTCTCAATAAATCTGTCTCTAGAATACCACTCGGATACAACAGCATGTTGCTATGCAGACTCTACAATTAGATCTACTCTGAGTACTCCGTAGGCACCATGTCTATGTGGTGCAGCTGCAGTAGAGTCCATGTGAGAAATCGGGCCGATAGGCTAACCCCGGAAACTGGGTCTGGAGAAGTCGGGCGGTGCCTCTAGAGAAACACTGCGATAGGGCCGATGGCCAATGAGCCCAGGCCGAGAGTGGATAGATGCGGATATGGTCCGTCAAGGCTGGAAGTTGGCATATAGCATCCGGACGCGCTGGTTTTTGCTGTCATCCTCTGATGCTTTTAACCCTTCATTGATATTTCTGCCTCGCTCGGCTGGTCTCACAGTGAATCCCATGGACCAACCCTGGAATGCCAGCGACTGGCGCCCGGACAACGAAAGTCTGGGAAGATCAACATGTTCAGTGATGTAACTGATCGTCGGTTGGCGGGTGGTTCTGGACGCATTCGCAGACACTTGCATGATGTTGGCCTGGAAAGCGAGGGGCAGCGGCTAATTTGGGGAAGCCTAGCTGTGGCGGTTGCTGTCGCCGGTCTTTTACCCGCGCTGCCGTTGAATGTGTCTGTCTCAGAGGGTAATACTCGGGCGAAAGTAGATACACTTGAGGGAAAATGTGGCATATTTTCTGGAAGTGAAGAGATTTCCGCTCAGTGCCTCTGAGACAAGTAAAGCCGGGATGGCGGAAATTTTTCTGAAAAAGTACGAAAGAGTATTATTGATGACACTCAAGCCGATGCAGAAGGAAGACACCTTCGCTGTCGAATTGCCTGCACTGATTGGATGCTCCCGGGATGGGCGCGTTCCTTTCTTCGCTTTCTTTCGTCACGGCGACGAGAGGGATTGAAAAGTGGTGCAGTCTACAGAGTAGTCTGGGGTGTCAACCCCGCAAAGACTGTCGTCATTCTGACTAAGCTAAGTAGAAGCATGCCATGGCCCTTGCTCATGGTCGGCCTCCACTTCTATCAAAATTGGGTGAAGCCTGGCGTTCCCAGGCCACCATTCCAGACTCCAGAGGTGGTTACCCCCATGCATGTACGACAAAGGTACCTGCCTACTTACCTGTGGTGTTTTCTACTGACCTCGATTTTCTGATGACGGTCGCAATTCTGATACAGAAGAGCCGAGAGGGTAATTGATACCTTCCCCCAAAGGCCAGTCCAAGCGAGATCAGGAAGAAAACCTCTCGTTAGTTTTCGGAACTGGGAACGAGATAACGCGCGTTCGAAGTCGGGGTTAGCAGGATGCTGTGGGGAGTAGTATTCGGAAGGGAAAGGCGAGAGGCGACTAGTCCGTGGTCCGTACGATTGTGCGTAAGCGAGTGAGTGAATGGCAGCGCGAAAACATGAATCCTCGGAGAGTGCAATATGGGAAAGAATTTGTTGAGGGAGTTCGCGGTCTGGACTTGTACCCCCCTGGTATCGCACGACCAAAAGTGCTCCAAGCTGCAGTGTGGATTCCCACTAGCGGTATCCGTAGCTTCAGTGAGGTCCAGGGGCCCTGTGCTGGGTATCCGTTGTTGTTGTTGTTGTTCTTCCAACATGTTACCCTCCGCCATGCTGGAGGGAATGGGAGGGGACTCGAGAGGAGCCCATCGCACTCTTCTCCCGCACATGCACACTCTCTCCAGTATCTCCAGGACTCTGCTGCGAGGAGGAAGGGGGGGAGGAGAGGAGTGGAGAGGGGAGGAGAGGGGAGGAGAGGGGAGGAGTCCTTGTCAGAACATCCACTTCCTCTCCCCGTCGGTTATCTGTCCTGCTGCCTCAGCTGTCTCCATGCGCAAGAGGGGAGAGGAAAAGAGGAAAAGTAGAAACGGAATAAATGGCTCATCCCATCAATACAAATGAATATCCTTGAGTAGGTATGTACAGCATGAAGGAAGGAGGTACGAATAAGTATATTTCGTGGCTAGCCTACATTCAGCGCAGTCGATTTGCTTGCCTACCTACCTACCTACCTACCTAGGTAGCCAGACTCAAGTGGCGTACTACGTAGGCTGGTAGGTAGTGTCGAGAAGGTAGCTTTCCTGCTAGCGTGAACAGGAATTCTGGGTGGCACTGGAAGTCAGTGACTGGATTGTCCAACCACACACAACCACCACACGCACATCAGACCAGGCCTTACCTGCGCGCTCTGTCCTGTCCAGCAGGTCCCCTCCGTAGCTAAAACCTTGCTTCCCCGCAAACAACTTCTCCTCGCTCGAGAGCTCGTCTTCCCTTTTCGTTGTTGTCGTTTCTGTGTGTCTTTCCCAAGACATCCCACACTCCTATTGTTTTAAATCAAGGCCTTGTCCACCCACAGGCCACATCGAGAGCTTCTCCAAGCTCCGTCCGACGTTCCTCACATTCTCCAACCGCGTCACCTTGGTTACCGGTGAGTGCCTACCCAACCTGCTGCATGCTTGCGTCATCCGAGCTTGAACTGGGCCTCTGGTCTCCGGCGCAAGCTTTCTGCGCTCCTTTTCTACCTTCCATCCACAGTTTTAATAGCCTGCACTCGAACGATCCGTCTTCCTCAGTAGCTGACATACCTCTCCTTGACCCAGCATCGTCAGAGCTCCCCCCCCATCTTCCATCATGGCCGACTTTCCACAAGGTCAACGGGACAACAACGACCGTCCTGCTCGCGATGTGAAGAACCACCTACTCTTCGAGATTGCAACCGAAGTTGCCCATCGAGGTACTAATTCCGTGTCCTCCACCCCCCGCATTCTCGTCTCCGCAGTGGGCTGACCCATTCTGTCCAGTTGGCGGTATCTACTCCGTCCTCAAGTCTAAGGCGCCCGTAACGACGGCCGAATATGGCGACCGCTACACGCTCATCGGTCCCTTGAACCACAACTCAGTAAGACGGGGACTCATTGATGCCCATATCGACGGTTTGTTAACCAGACCTAGGCCGCAGTCGAGGTTGAGGAGCTGGAGCCAACGAATCCCGAGCTTGCTGCTACGATCCAGTCCATGAGAGACCGTGGTATTGGTATTCTCTACGGTCGATGGCTCATCGATGGTGCTCCCCGAGTCCTGCTTTTCGACACCAAGACGGCCTACCACTTCATGGATGAATGGAAGGCCGATCTGTGGAACGTCGCGAGCATTCCCTCGCCGCCCAACGACGACGAGACGAACGAGGCTGTCATTTTTGGATACGTTGTCGCCTGGTTCCTGGGAGAGGTAAGGAGAACAAGGACAACCGGAGAACGAAGCTGACTCCCTGCAGTTTGTTTGTCACGAGAAAAAGAGGGCCGTCATAGCGCATTTCCACGAGTGGCTTGCCGGTGTCGCCCTTCCCCTCACCAAGAAGCGTCGCATCGATGTAACAACCATCTTCACCACCCACGCCACACTTTTGGGAAGGTACCTCTGCGCAGGCTCTGTCGACTTCTACAACAACCTCCAATGGTTCGATGTTGATGCCGAGGCCGGAAAGCGCGGCATCTATCACCGCTACTGCATTGAGCGTGCTGCCGCTCACTCTTGCGACGTCTTCACTACGGTATCACACATTACTGCATACGAGAGTGAGCATCTGCTCAAGCGCAAGCCGGACGGTGTGCTGCCTAACGGTTTGAACGTCACAAAGTTTTCTGCCATGCACGAGTTCCAGAACCTGCACCAGCAAGCCAAGGAAAAAATTCACGACTTCGTCCGTGGACATTTCTATGGCCACTACGACTTCGACCCCGAGAACACGCTCTATTTCTTCACCGCCGGCCGCTATGAGTTCAGAAACAAGGGCGTTGACATGTTCATTGAGTCGCTGGCCCGTTTGAACCATCGCCTCAAGTCCGCTGGCAGCAAGATCACCGTTGTCGCCTTCGTCATCATGCCGGCCCAGACCACGTCACTGACAGTAGAGGCCCTCAAGGGCCAGGCCGTTATCAAGTCGCTGCGGGACACTGTCGATGTCATCGAGAAGGGCATTGGACGTCGCATTTTTGAGCGCTCACTCAAGTGGCACGATGGCGACCCGATGCCTGATGACAAGGAGCTCATCAGCGCCCAGGACCGCGTCCTTATACGTAGGCGGTTGTTCGCGATGAAGCGCCATGGCCTTCCCCCCATCGTCACTCACAACATGCTCAATGACAGCGAGGACCCCGTCCTCAACCAGATCAGGCGTGTCCAGCTCTTCAATCACCCCACAGATCGTGTCAAGATCGTCTTCCACCCAGAGTTCCTGAACTCGGCCAACCCAGTTCTGCCTCTGGATTACGACGAGTTCGTGCGCGGCACGCACATGGGTATCTTCGCGTCGTACTACGAGCCTTGGGGGTATACCCCTGCCGAGTGTACCGTTATGGGCGTCCCCAGCATCACGACCAATCTGTCGGGCTTCGGATGCTACATGGAGGAGTTGATTGAAAATTCGAGCGACTACGGAATCTACATTGTCGACCGCAGGACCAAGGGAGTCGACGACTCGGTCAACCAGCTTACGACACATATGTTTGACTTTTGCCAAAAGAGCCGTCGCCAGCGCATCAACCAGCGTAACCGTACGGAGCGCCTCAGCGACCTGCTGGACTGGAAGAGGATGGGCATGGAGTACGTCAAGGCTCGCCAGCTCGCACTGAGACGGGCCTATCCCGGCTCCTTCAGCGGAGACGAGGAGGAAGAGGACTTCATCCCCGGCGTGGAGCAGAAGATATCGCGGCCCTTCTCAGTGCCCGGATCTCCCCGTGATCGCACCGGCATGATGACCCCAGGCGACTTTGCTAGCTTGCAAGAGGGCAGAGAGGGTCTGAACACGGAGGACTACGTCGCTTGGAAGTTGCCGTAGGTTGCCCCAAAATTGTCTGTGATGTGACGAAGCTAATGCGCATTTGTAGCGAGGAGGAAGATCCCGACGAATACCCCTTCCCCCTCACCCTCCGCGCCAAGCGCCCCTCGGGCCCTGCGAGCCCTCTGGACGGAGTGCAACTGAACGGCAACTAAGGACGATGACACATCGGCCAAAACGTACGATGCAAACGTACGATGCGCAACCCGCCGCTGTGCACGGCTCAAAGACGAGTGACAACGGTCTTGGGAACATGTACAAAACGGTGTCGAACACTCGCTGGGAACTCATCGTGTTGGGCCACCCGACTGTCTTCGATCGTTGACCAGTTCGCGATTCACAATTTTATATAGGGATATGGGCGGATGTAATGGGCTACGGGGGGACGAGCAAGGCAACAATTGATGGTGGCGATGGGATTGCATGGGTTAAATATGGATATGTACGAGCAGAGTAGCATATTTGAGCATTAGATTGGTTTCTCGGTTACTCCCTTATCATAGGTTTCGTTTAGTGCATTATCACCCCGTTGGGCAACAAGACAACACATGTTTCAGTGGCACCAACGGTACGTAGAAGAAGGAGGCGCAAAGCAGTGGGTATGGTAGTACGCAATGGGTGGAAGAAGAAAGAAAGAAGAAAGAACAGCTCAAGATCTGGGTGTGTTTCGTTTCAAGCAGAACAGGACAGGCTTGGCCATCCAGGGTGAAAGTGATGATGGGCGAAGCGATGCGTGTCTGTTGCTCGTCGAGAGGTCAGGGGGGATGCGGACCCCTGAGATGGCCGCAGCCAAAGCCAATCAGGGGCGGAGCCGGCTCATTCCCCCACACTGGCGATTGACCTTTTCAGGGGTCCCTAGGATGGGTAGGGCGCCTCTGGGTGGAGCGTACGCCGAATGGGGGAGAGCAGACGCCATAGGAAGGGGGGGCCCCTAAGACACACCAAGGAGCTACTAAGATTTCCCCTGGTTGCTGCCGCCTCCCGCCGGCGCGATTATCAGTGTTCTTGAGCCTCGTTGGCTCTCTGTCTTCCCTTCTTTATGGTGCGGCGTCGTTGTCGTTCCCTTTTCCACTCTTTTGTCGGGCATCATTGTCTTGGGCTCGAGAACCAACACACTACCATCCCGACCGTTGTCCGCCTGTCACGCCGTCGGGGATTTTTGCCTAAAGTTTAAGAAGAGGTTTGCGCCGTCTGACCAGGCCATCCCAGACAAAACCCGTTGACATTTTATGCCAAGGCAGGAAGGCCTACCATTATATGTGCCTTCTACCTACTCTATCGAGATAACGTACTGGAACCCCTCGTTCATCTCAGCCCGGAAGGAGCCAAAGGCGAGCTGACCACCACAACAACCGCCGCCTCCGCCGCCTCCGCCTCCGCCGCCGCCTCCGCTACGCTACCCTACACACTTCTTTCCCACTCAAACTTTGGTTCGTTGTTGCGTTGGACCTGCAGAAGCCTCGCTCTACCGCCCCCAATCCACCCAGACGCCGGTGTCGACCGACCAATGCTACGCCGGGACCCGTCGATTTAATATATTATTTCCTTGAATACTACCCTCGGCAAGCCCTTTTCACCCCCTCCTCCTCATCCTCCTCCTCCTCCTCCTCCCCTGTCGTAAGGACATGAAGCTCGCCGTTCGGCCTCTACAGAAGATGGGATTCTTTCGCAAGGACAAGGACAAGAAGAAGCAGCAGCAGCAGGGTCACCGGCAGCAAAAGTCACATGATTTCACCGACCAGCAGTTGGCAAAATACTCGTCGCAGGTGCAGCAAAACTACCGTAACGTCGTCTCGCCGCCCGGCACCCACATCCCGACCAGAGCCTCCGCCGCTCTCTTCCAGAGCCTGCCAAAGAATATCCTCCCGCGCATCTTCGCCTCCGTTTGCCCTCACACACAAGATGAGACGTACGAAACATGCGAGACGAGCGCTATCTTTGACGCTTGCATGTTATGCGATCTGAGAGATCTAGCCCACTGCGCGCGCGTCTGCTGGAAATGGAACCAGGCAGCCAACGCTCTGCTGTACGTCTCCCCTCCTTCCACACGCCGAACCCCTCCTGACTTTCCTTCGCTCTAGATACCACAGCATCCGGATCGACGCCGTCCACTACTGCCCTCGCGAGATTTACCTGTCGGAGCAGCGGAAGCGCAAGACCTTCTTCAAACGTAACGCGGACCCCGAAGACACCCCCACCGTTCGCCTGAAGCTGCTCTGCAGGACGCTGCGCGAGGATCCCACGCGCTTCGGCTCCCGAGTTCGCTACTTCAAGGTGCCCTACATGCTCCGGGAAGCTGCCACAGCCGATCTCGCTCGCATTATCCATGTGCTGCCGAATCTGGTCTACGTCGACCTGCCCGAGGGTCTCTTTTCCGACGAACACGGCTATGCAACGCTCAGGCTCGAGGTCGAGGCTAGATGCCGAGACCTCCGCAAGATGACATATCACGGAGGCGCTGAGGGCAGCTTGTCTAAGCTGGCGCACGGCGGGATATGGCAGAATCTCGAGGTCCTCGAGTTGATCAAGATCAACATGGATCCGATCGTCCTGCGGCACGCTCTGGCGAACCTTCGAAGGCTCCGCGCGTTGAAGGTGATGGATTCACAAGCCTTCTCGGACGATATCTTCGCCCGCAACGAAGAGCTGCCCCCTTTCCCGCCCCTAGAGGAGCTTATTCTCAGCAACACCCCCGCAGTCACCGCTAACGGCTTGGTCGACTACCTCGCCCGTGCCGACACTCGCAACCACCTACTCGTCCTGTCTCTGCTCAAAACAGGCGTCCACCCCGCCACACTCGCCGATATTCTCTCTGCAGCCACGAATCTGCAGACGCTCGCCATGGAGGCCTTGGTGAGCGACGCTTTCAAGAGTGGTCCGAGGACGCGTCGGCTCGCGTCGACCTCCTTGGAATCCCTGCGCTTTGAGATCACTGCACACAAGTCTGTGGGCCCCTACTCCAGTGTTACAGCTAGTTACTACACGTATTTGGCGGCATCCCTCAGAGGCAACGGCATGCCTAATCTGAGATCGGTGTACGTCCTGGACGAATACTTTCAGGACGAGCTCGAGGGTCTGCCCCGCCCTGCGGCACCCTTCTCGTACGGGGCGAACGCTCGACCCAAGTCTTCCCACTCGGTCACTTCTCACCGACCAATGTCGGGCCTGCCTAGCGGCAGACCCGGTGGCCTCGCGCCA
This sequence comes from Colletotrichum lentis, assembly GCA_003386485.1. Lineage (NCBI taxonomy): Eukaryota > Fungi > Ascomycota > Sordariomycetes > Glomerellales > Glomerellaceae > Colletotrichum > Colletotrichum lentis. Next base: position 255,831 of record NWBT01000034.1, read on the forward strand.
CCTAGCAGCGCCGGCATGGCGGTCCCTCGTCCCTTTGCCGCCGCTTCCAACGTTCGTGCCTCGCAGCGCTTCAGCTCCACGAACCCTTTCGCTGGCACAGGACCGCTGTCTCACCCCCTGACGATCTACACCAAGACAGACGATGCATTGGACTGGTCGTCGGTGATGCTTCAACCGACTGCGCCTCTGGGTGGCGGATCTCACCACCGCGGAAGCATGGGTTTTCACGGCGATCGCCCTATCAGCTCTTATGGCTTGGGGGCTGATATTGCGGGTTCCGGATGGAACACGTCCGCAGCGAGAAAGAGTGTCATGGTGGGCAATGGCGCTGGCATGTTCATGGCCTTACCGAGCCAGAACACCGGCGGCAGCAAGGGGAGCGACGAGGACCTCTGGCCCAGACCCAGCACGGCGAACAACGAGAAAAGGTCGACCGACCTTTGGCGTTGATTGAAGGATGCCTGATTACGAGACAGTGGGGAGGGCTGTCCGCCTCAGACAGAACCAGGAGAGAGAAACACGAGACGAAAGACGGTATTAATGATTTGAGATTTGGACAGGTACGGGGGACACGACAGGATGGAAGGAAGGGGAACAAAAGGTAAAAACATCCTGATGGGCCCAGACTTCTTTTCTTTCGCTTCCGCGCTGTTTTCCTTTTTCTTTTTCCTCTCTTCTGCCCGGGCAAGAGACAACTCGGGACAGTTAGGATGCTTTCCGTTGCCTACCTTTGTAACAATACTATACCCTGACGGCTTTTTCGGAGTAGAGAGGGTGGTTTCAAACAACAGTCTTTTTTTGAACATTTATCCGATGGCATCTTTTGTGACACCTGATTGTGACTAGTTCATCGGCGACGCTGGGAAGAGCCAAGCTAGGTAGGTTATGAAGCCTGAGGTGTGGCGGCTATATGCATCCACGATACTAGAGAAGGGCGGCTGCAGGCAGGCCAGTATGCTCGACGTTGGGGCTCGAGACCAACCGAGCATACCCCCTCAAGGGCAGTCAGTGATTCCACGACTCTCGCCCCGCTGGCTCTACAAGAGTCCATGGGCGTTTGCTGCCTTGGGGCATACGCACGAGAACACTTCAAACAACCACCCAGAGTGTCCGTCCCTCCGGCACATGGCTGCAAGCGGTCTCTTTCCGTCACCCAGTCGCACAACGGAGATGCTGAAGGCAGGCATAGGTCTGCGATGGAACGAATGATGTACGGGACTGGACCGATCATGTTTCTGTCGTACGTGTGGTGTTCTTAGAATAATTCAGCAGCGTCTATCGACATTGTTGCCATGAGGCCGTTATGCTATAGACGGAGACCACTCTGTCGCATTCGTGTGCTTGAGACGGCTGACATTGATCCATGTAAAAAAGCATTATGTGATGCGCTACTATGGACACAAATCATTCCTATAGTTTACTATCTCCAAGTAATAGGCCGGAAGCAGCTGCATGCCTCTCACCAAGTCGGAATAGTACGAACCAGCTATCCCTCCCCAACGGCTAACGGCGATGGGAGCCGGCACATCGAGCATCCAGGCAGCCGACGGACGCAAAGAGTGCGGACTTTCACATGGTGCCCCCCAACAGAGACCCGGGTCCCATGCTGCAACATTGCTCGATCAATTCCCGACGACTTGCGAGACGGCAATGCAAGTAAACAAAGCAACAAATCAACAAAAACATGTTTCGTCTTGTTTGGACCAAAGATGTCTCAAGCCGCCCGTGGGATAGGCCAACCCCTTTTGTCTCATCTTCTCTTCTTCTTCTTCTTCAACATGTTGTTTCTGCACCTACTTTGGCAAACATTGCCGAGATCCCCAGATATGCATACAACAACAAAGACAAGGCAACTTTTAAGCACGGCTTGGGGACAGGCACGGTTCCATAAGAACGAAAGACGAGCTCCGCGGCCGATCTCGCTTCCCGGACAGGCTTGCTTGAAGGCATCCCGTTCGCCGTGGCGACGAGTTACCGAGGGCGGGCCGCAACATGACGCCTCACACCCGACACCATCCCGATATACGCGGCACTCGAAAGCCGACGACCGGATGGGTGCATATACAGCCCGCACGAGGGAAGTCGAAAAGAGACCCCTCGAGATGGCACCCGGCGGGAGCGTGGCAGACGTCCGCCGACAAGATAGTCGAAAACAAGGCCGGGCGCCGCACGTCGCCAGGGCTCGGTCAGCGCCTCCTGATCCTGATATTCCGTCAGAGCCAAGGTCTCACGCCGATAAGCGAACCATGATTCGCATCCACCGGCCACTTCTTGGATGCGGGCAGTATGAACGCCAAGGACGAAACAAAAGGGAAGGGAGAAGAAAAGGGAAAAGAAAGAGGTACATCGCAAGAGCGTAGGGTGTACTGTGTGACCTCATCCCGTGCGACGAAGCCCCGCGGCATCCGACATGTTCTCGACGATGGCCCCGCCGGCGGTCCTGTCGCGGTCCATCTTACGGGCTGCCCGCTTGCCATGCCGATTCTGTACACCACGTTTGCCTGCATTTTCCCACTACTGCACGCAGCAAGGGTTCTGGCGACAGGAACGCATGGCTTTCTGCAGCGCGAAGCCCGCCTGTTCGACGTACCGGTTGCGTAGGAGGACTGTGAATCCATGGCAGAGCGGCCTTTGCCGTCCAGGAAAAAGCAGGGCAACAGTCTAGGTCCATCTTGCCGTCAGCAGCTCCATCCCTGCCAGACCCTGCAGCTCGGCTGGGCAAAGCTTCGGCTCATCCAGGCCGGACCGAGACCGGGTCGCAACCCCGCGCGGTGCGAAGTTGGCAGAGGTGACGAGCCTGACTCGAGGTCCCCGGCCCAGGAGGTGGTTATTGAATATCGAGGAAATGGGTTGAAGGGCGATCCAGATCACGTTCTTACCTGCGTGCTGACGTTCCGAGACCCCCCCCCCCGATAGAGCGTGCTTGCGGCCAAGCCAGAATCGGGTACGATGAATCGTGTGGTGGAGGGCGGGGAGTGTGAGAGATAAGCGACGTCACGGTGCAGTTCCCGTCCAACACAACGCACACCCACGCAAGCAAATGCCAGTTACNCCCCCCCCCCCCTCCTCCCCTTCATTCCCACGTTCTTGCTAGCCCCCCTTGTACGCAATTCACATCCGTGGCCGGCGATGGCAAGGTGTGAAGGTTCGCGCTGCCAAAGCCCAAAAAGGCGCCGCCCCCTGTCCCACGTTCTGCAGTTTCTGTGCACCCACGACACTGTTGTACCGTGGCACACGCGCATGCACACAAACCAGGCTGGGTTCTGGGGTGTGGCGAATGCCGTGCGCAGCGATTGAGAAGAGCATTACATACTTGGGTAGAGAGAGAGAGAGAGAGAGAGAGGTTGGAAAGAGAGGAGGCAGCGGATATTCTCTGCCGCGTGTCGGACGCATGGCGAAACGCAACGTCGTCTCTTGCTCGTTCTGCCTCTGTTTGACCTTGGATCGATTCCCCCGAGTGCAGTACAGTAGAGGGAAAGCGGGAGGGGAAGGAGACTGAGTGGGCGACGAGGGTTCGTGTGGCCCGCAGAACCCAACCACCACCAGCACCGCGTGTGAATGAATCGCCGGCTCGAGCTCGTGTCCCACACCGCACGCCACGCGCGGGAAGGGAGCAGGTTTGGGAGGAAACGTTCAAGCAGCCCAGGCCGTGGACGGTGGGCGTGAGCGTGGGCGTGGGCGTGGGCGTGGGCGTGGGCGTGAGGTGACGTCGAGGCATACAGATCATTGGAGGTTGGAGGTTGGAGGTTGGGCGCTGGGCGCTGGGCGCTTTTGCATGCAGACTGTGGGAATGTTGCAGGGATGATGTCATGTCGCCCGTTCCCCCCCCAAAGTCTTTCTTCACCCACCCTCCCCCTCCATTCCCGGTACATTGTGTGTGTGTGTGTGTGTGTGTGGTGCGTGAGTGTGTGGAGTGCCCGTTTTATGGACATGAAAACCGTAACACGGCGAGCCGGAGGCACCGTGCGCCGCCGGGACCAGCAGCTGGACGGACGCGGGGTGGAGGGAGGTTTCGATGCGGAGGCGGAGACGGGCACCCACACCACGGGCACTTACTCTCGGGTGTGTGTGTGTGTGTGTGTGAATGCCCCCCGCCCCTCGCCGTCCCGGGTCGTCATCCGCAGGGAACGAACTGGTTTGACATGTGCCGTTTTATACCCCAAGAATAAAACGGAGTCGGCTTGTTTCGAACCTTCCATCATTGTCATTCCACCACTGCTCGACGGTTCAACGCACGCAACGGTATTCGTTTGGGCCCTGCGCGATGAGTGCAACCCCAGCGTGGGATTTGCTACGGTTCAATTGTGTTTCGCTCCGTTTCAGGCCAAGTCATGGGCATCTTGGTTGTGACTCGCCGTCTCGGCGCGGCGGCGTCCCAAACAACCCCACGGAGACATTCTGTCGTCGCTCGTCGTCGGCCATATGTTGGCCTTGCCGACAACCCAGCTACAGGTCCAGACAGTGCAGCAAACACAGCGTAGCTCTGCGTGCGGAATCCCGAAAGGTCGGGAAGCTGCACGGTTGCCCCGTCGGCACCGCAGGCTCGTCAGCACCGGAACCTTGCTTGGCAAACGAGCAAACCGGAAGGAAGTTTCAGACAGCCTGACAGGACTTTGCCTGGCCGTCTAGTAAACCGCGGCAAGCGCCTCACCACGTTGGCGTCCGCGTGCGGACATCGCATCTTGTTCCTGGCGGTGGGCATTGCTTGTTTGTCAGCTGTGGGAGGAAGCGGCGCGTCCTCTAAACTGACATCGGCAAAGCGAGAATTTGCAAAAACCAGGAACGTGGCCCCAAATCCTGCCGGGCCAAACGGGATGGATGACTGCGCCACTCATGTGCGACCAGGCGGATGGATCGAATTTTGCGTGCCTGAAAGACCAATCTCGGATTTCGACGCGTGATCCGTCAAACCGTGCAAGAATAGCAAAGACTCGAAGTTTCTGGACAGAGCGTTAGCCAGGGTTTTTTTTTTTTTTTTTTTTTTTTTTTTGATGTTCACGCACCGAGGATGGTTATCTTGCATAGCCCCGATACCGGACTGCTGACATGACTACCATCCTGGGACTTTTGTCAGCCCCGACGACTGACCACATGGCCCGGTCTCATGTCAGCATCCGAAGGAAGAGACGAAGCTGGAAACCCCAATCAATCCGAGTTCGAGCAGCCTTCTATTCTTGCCCCTTGGCCGGCGCGGCAGTTGCAGCTTCAGCCGCGCTGCACTGCGCTGCGCCTCTCCAGCCGTAGATACAGATAGGGTTGGGAGGGCACCATCTTAAGTCAGCGGGGATGGGCTCAAATCCACGGCCCCACACGTCACCGCCGCCGCCGCCGCCGCCGCCGCCGCCGCCACCGAAAAGGAGGGGCCGTGTCGAATCCGAAATCGCCCGGTGGCCTGCCGTGTCCAAGACTTGGCGAGGCGCGCATGCACCCCAGGCGAATCGGTAGTGTACGGCTGACAATGATGCCGTACTTCTCCAGCTGCCCCGTCAGCAAAGCTTTGTGGCGGGAAACCATGTGACACATCCACGTAGCGGATCTTGCAAATTGTGATACAAGCCCCGTAGCGCCGCCGACCTAGTTTCCCATCCAATGATCGGGACGGTTCGGCCGGCGGGAAGACAGATGAGACGAAGAGCGACGTAAGGCTGGCTGGAGGATGATATAGACACGCTTTTAGTAGTATAACGGGGAAGAGGAAAAGATGGGGTTCGGGATCGCCGCGTCCCGTCTTTGTTGTTTCTGGCCAGGGGCAAGCGTTGCGGGATGTGTATCATTCTCCGGATACCGCGGCGATCACACAGAGCCCAGCGCGGCGGTCGAGTTTCGGAGCAGCGAGGAGGTGGCAGATCCGGCACCCGAGGATTCGCGAGACGTCAGGCTGTTTGACAGCATCAGCGGGCAGCCACGCGTCCTTGCATCACACATCAAAGGGTGCCTGTACCGTGCGAGTCGCTGGACACAACCACGGGCCAAGACACCGTGACCGAATGGCTGCCATGGCCAACTCGTAATGTTCTCCCACACACGGCCGCGCCGCAAGCGCGGCCGCTCGGCACGGGTTGGAGAAGAAAGGCATTGTTGCTCGGACCGTCGCCATGTCTAAGACAACAACCCGTTTTGCTGACCCCCTCGAAAAGTCCTTCCAAGACTGGAGATCGAAGGCGACATGCAGCCGAAGCGGACCTTCCTTCTCCATCTTTCTCTCGCCATTCCCAAATTCCCCAGTTGCAACCGCAATCCCAAAGCCCCCCTCCCCCAACGCGATAGAGAGCAGGGAGGAGGAAAGGGGCGGGCGAGAAATGCACACACAAGGAGGGGCCGCGTTTTACAATTTTATAAGTCAGGGTTGAGCAGCGTTATGCCCCATGTGGGATAACATCATCTCGCAGCTGGCACCTCTATGGCTGGAATTTCGAGGCTGCCACGATGGAGACCCCGCTGAGTGGCCGCCGCCTCCGTTGGGAAAAGCGCCTTGACTGGGAGCAGGCGGCAGATGGTGATCCGTGTTCTCCAACAAAAATGCAACTGTGGGGTTGGCGGGCCAAGATGGGTTGGTCTTGTATCTCTCTCCGCCTCGCCCTCAGGCGCGGCGTGCCCACTTCTAGTGGGTGCGCTAGAAAAGAGAAAGAGAGACCGAGAGAGAGACAGGCGAGCTAGTCTTACTGTGAGGGACTCGGAGAGCCTGTAAGGTGGGTATCATCAAGGGTACGCGAGAGACAGTCGGTCAGAGAGTTGACCGTTGGGGCGTCGGGCGGAATAGAAGGAAAAGAATGTTCGGAAGCAAGGGACAGACAGGCAAGCCTAGGGAACCGAGCAAGCGAGCAAGCGAGCTAAGAAAAAGAAAAAAAAAGAAGAAAAAAAACCTCCTCCCTACAAGCCCACCAGGGTTCGTGATCAGAGATGGTCCGTCGGTAGGCATCCGTAGTTGCTGCTTGGAGATGGGCAGACAAGAGTTTCCAAGGGTGAGTGAGTGAGAGAGCCGATGAACATGCATTCTTAGCGCTGGATGCCATCGCATCTTTAGATGCCCCCCACCAAGAGGTACCCATGTCAAATTACCGTCTGCCGGTGTCAGGCTGGTCTTGGACAGGAGACCGACAGCGCATGGGCTGATGTAGGATGTATGGGCGGAAATGCGCCGCAACTGAGGGAAGGGGGAAACTCCCGAAAAAGGAGACCCTCTTCTCACTCATTCCCGATGCCCCCCCCCCCCGGCTTGCTGCTGCTGCTGCTGCTGCTGCTGCTGCTGCCGCTGCTGCCGCCGAGTCTTGACCTGTCGTCGCCAAGCCTCAGCGATGGGCCTTGTGGTTCGTATCCGTGGTCCGCGCACGCAGTGGTTTTCAACCAGACGAGTTGTGGTCCTAGGCCATACTATCCGTACGAGTACCTATGTAACAGAGTCGTCGGCGTCGTTCCCTACCCGTACCTACTTGTACACTGTGTGCTACTTGGTGAGGTACTCACTCCTCCGACCAAGAGACGGGATGTCGTCCGGCCGCGGGTGGGTACCTGGTCCCGATCGTCGTCCGGAAACTCGTCTCGCATCGCCAGTCAACACTTGTGCAGTGCTTGCAGACATGTCGAAACGAATCGCCATGGCGGTGGCAGGGCTCTGTCTGCTATGGCCATGGTGAAGCACGTAGGCCGTCAGAAGCGTTTGGGTCAGGGCGCCTGTGGGAAACATTGATGATAAGCTCGTCCCGTCCCCCCAGCAGGTCCCAAGCTTTAAAATGATGGCTCTCGTCCAGTGACAGGTCAAGTAGCGCGCCCCTTGGAGCTTACCACAGACTCGAGCGAATGGTCAGCCTTTCGCAGACTCGACTCTTGACAGTGCTTGTCGCAGCACATCGGACGAACAGCAAGGGGTTGTGGTCGGCCGTTCTCCACGCCGTGACTGGCCCGAAGAGCACGGGATCCGACAAGCCTGCGACGAGATCGAAGAGGGGAGAGATGGAGGGTGAGTCCGGATAGTTGAAAGAGGGATGGACAGAAAAAAGCAAAGTAAGAGAGCCGGGGAAAACAACAACAACAACAACAACAACAACAACGGGGAACCCTGGCCCCTTGAACTCAACTGGTGCATTTCAACTGGTGCATTTCAACTGGTGCACCTCAGTCAGGTTCGAGAATGTTTCTCAGACGCTCGGGGGGCATGGCGGGCGGGCTGCAGGGAGCGAAGAAACATCTCTTCTATCGCGTGCAGTCGCTGCAAGGGGCGAGCCTGGCGGGCTTTTGAGGAAGCCTTCATCGGACACATCCTCCTGCTACTGTTATCATTTCCCCCCCCCCCACACACATACGATACGAAGCCGGGAGGGATGTTGAGCAGCATCAGTTGCGAACGAACTTGCGATATCCATCCGGATGGAGACGCGACAAATGTCGGTCTGGGACTTGGGGAAAGGGGAAGGAAAGATTTTTTTTTTTTCGCACCCTCGTTCTTATTTCTGCAGTACCTGGCTGATGCGATGCCGGTGAGAAGAACTGGAGCCTGCCCGCCAAACCCTCGCGCCTCCACGTTGTGATTCGTGCATATCCCATCGGGCCTCTCTGCCGAAGCCAAAGTTGATGTGTCACTTTGGCGATGCAACGCTCTGTGCCTCGCCAGTGACATGTCGACGAAGCCCCTTTTTTTTTTTTTTTTTTCTTTCTTTCTCACACTTGCATCGCCATCGCTGCACCATGCAGCAGGTAGGTACCGGTCCAGATTGCGGCCAGAGAACCGGTCGGCTGCCCATGCCACACGGCGACTTCCAACGCGCGCCATGAACAGTGGAACATACATATGCCGCGTGCGCTTCCAAGTCCTCCCTCCCCCCTTTCGGCTTCATAATTGTTTCGCGGCCACATGATGATGGTGCACCAGTGCGGTAACGCGCCGCGGCTTGTTCCCGCATTGTGTTGTCCACGCTTCGCTTGGTGTCCTAGGAGGACTCTTGAGCGGACTCCGGAGCGCGCCAGTCCCGGAAGAGAATGTTCGAGACAGGGCGAAATCGCGATTGCCTCCATCCACCCGGCCCCTTCATGTTACGGGACAGATTGACCTTGATTGCGTCCGATAGTTTATCTCGCTATCGTCGTCTCCCCCTCATTTCAGACACAGTTGCGTGTCCCCAGGAAGCTCGGGGTGCCCGGAGACCACGGCCCTGGTCGGGCTGTAGGCGGTTAGGCCAAGCAAACTCGACCGTTCGGACCATAGGGTCGCGATGCTTCTCTTTATTGTTATTATGCATTCTTCGTTTTCGGCTTCCTTTTCACCAAATTTTATTCTTGTTATTGTTTTCATCATCTTCCATCGTTTAGAGCACAGGCATACACCTGCGTACCGTGACATGCGGACAGACAGACAGACGTACGGTATGTCAACAGTCAGTATGTATCGTAGGCTGCCAAGAACAGAGGGGCTGCCTTCTTCCAGACTTCGACCTGATGGTTTGGTGTCTTGGACCTGCCGCCCTGCAGAGTCCGGAGCCAAGACATGTTCCGCCATAAGACCGAAACATTGGATTTCGCTTCCCTCCCTTCTGAGTTCCGAGATCGAGTCTGCTTCACCTCTCTCCCTTCGAGTTCCAGCGGCGGGAGCAGGACCATCCGTCTGGTCGCATGAGAATCATCGCCATGGATGTTTTCATGCGGGCGGCAAGTAGGAGCGACCCTAACGCAGACAAGACAAGGCAGCATCAGGCTCCGACGGCCGTTTCTGGTGGTCCGATAGAAGGTATGGAGGGCGGCTGCTGGCGGCCCCCTAACACGGCCAAGAAGGGGCGTCGGGCCCAATCAGCCGCCTCGAAGACCTCCCCCAAAACGAGATGCGCCTCCAATCACGCAGGCGGGGGCCTACCGTAAACGCAGACGCAGACGTTTGCGTTCTTGTCTTGTCAAACTCCCTGGGCCTGGATAACGCTTTTCCTTGGTTGACGAATCACCACAGACATGTCGTCCCTGTGGACAGCGAAGCTAACCCATGCCACCGCTTCGTCTGGTGGTGTGGAGTTTTGCTGCTNACCCCCCCCCCCCCCCCCCGGTCGACTGTGGCAGCGAGACGGGTGGGGTCGTTGCCGCCGGGAAACGTCGACGAGCAGGGAAAACGAACGAGGCTCATGATGGATGACGAAGAATCCCCCAGCCGGAGGCGGTCAATATGCCTCGCTGTGGCCATGGAAAGATCATGGCCATGTCCACACACGGGAAACGAGAGGGCACACACAGAAGGATGCCGGCCATCGAAAGCCATCAAGGGTGAGCCTGGGCAGCGGCGTCTCTCAAGCACGTGGTTGAGCACCTTAGATGACGGCACGGGCTAAAGCGCCGACAACGATGAGACTGGACAGAGTTTCCACCTTCGTTCCTCCTCCAATCCATAGGCGACGAGACAAGATCTATCGCGAGGGGCCGGAATGTGTATGTCCTGTTCGCTTTCGTCCCTCGTCAGCCTTTGGCCCCTCGCGTCGGCAGACGTGTTGAGCGTGCTAACGACGCCATCGCCAGCGGAGCGAATGACTGAATGGGTATATGGTAGAGGAGTTGGTAGGCGACGCCCATCTATACGATTGAGGAGGGGGGTTGACCGAGGCGGACTGCCGCATCGCAGGTAGTTCACAAGAATAGACGGACGTCGTTAATGGCATATTTTACATGAAACAAGCACACTTTAGAGGTGATGGTGGGAGGATCGTGTAGGCTGAGGATGGTCGAGATGGCCAAGGGTTGAAGGCGCGGTCCTGGCCTGAGGGACGAAATAGAGGGGTGGGGCGGTAGATTGTGCAGTCAGTGATGAAGGGGCACAGCGTAGGAGATGTGCCAGGTGTGGGTGTACCTTAGTACTGTAAATTGTAAGTACGGATACTTCATACTTAGTGTCTGTGATGCAAGAGTGTGGTGGTGTGTATGGCATCTCTGGCTGGTGTTTGCCGTGTGTAAGTAGTACAGAGAGGTATTATTCTCTGTATCCGCACCACAATCCAGCTGGGACGGAGGGGTGAGAGGCGTTGTGGGCGTAGACGCATGCCACGCGACGACTCTATCGTGTGGTTGAAGGAGGTGGGTGGGCGTGGTGAAATCCAATGGCCGCCATTGTCCGCTCAACGAAGGCATTCGGGGGAGGGAGGAGGGAGGGAGGAAGGGAGAGGAGACTCGGGCCCGGAGCCAAAGAGACGATACTGGTTGACTGAGAGAGAGAAAGAGAGAGAGAGAGAAGAAAGAGAAAGGGTGGATTGAAAGGGTACGTATCTCATCTTACAGAGTGGAGCATGGACCCCAGCCCCTGCCTTCAATATACTGTGTCAATTGGGAAGCCCGACACTGGGTCCCCGTACCTCAGAGGACCCGCACAGGACGAGGAACTGACCAGGATTGGGACTAGGGGAACAAGGGGACAAGGGCATGGACCAGGTAGAGAGCACACTAGTGTAGAGGCAGGAGCAGGAGAGCAGGAAAATGCCAAAATGCAGGAGCAACTCGTGCTGTGGCTGCCCACCACAGCCATCCACCACGGCTTGACTACTTTGTCCAGACGGCGACTTGCAACGCCATCTGTGCAGAATATGGCCCTTGCTCATACTCTCTCCACGGGCACGCTAGGTAGGCAACTATCTCTCTTTCTCTCCCAGTCCCAGTCCCACGCCCACGCCCACCCCCCCTTGCAATATGACAGACCTATTTACACATATGGAGCCCCCAGACACCCCGTCCCATGCCATACCCCGGTCCCCTTATGTACGACCACCCGAACCGACATATCCCAACCTGTCCCCCCGACCCATCTCTGACCCAGACCGACTCGTCCATTAAAATATCTTGCATGCCCTCCTTCCTCACAATTGCCGCTGTTCCCTCCTCTGCCCTCTATTCCCCATCCCTCAGAATAGCTCTTCGTGTTTGTCCAAGTTGACAAAGAGGCTGGACACTTATACACGCACACACATACACACATCCAGCCAACTGCTAGTCAGCTGCCACCATTAGCTGTAGACCGGCGGCCCTGCGAGACCGAAACCGCCCAGTCTTGGATTTCCTCGAGGGAGATCGCGAATATCGTCACTGCCAACCATGTCTCTGGCCGGCCAGACTATCCCCGTTAGGGAGTCGGCACATTCCACCCGCGGAGAGGCTGCTACCTCCGCCACAGCAGACCAGCAACAGTCGCAAAGGACATCTTATAGAGATTCGCTCCCCAACGCACCACGACCCCCTGTTTACAACGACGACGCCTTCAACGAGAACGAGACAGCGAAGATGTACGGCGAATATTACGAAGCAATGACGACGGGCCCGTCCCCCAAGAAGAACCAACACACGCCGCAACAACACCAGCAAGCACCTGCCTTGCCGGCCAAGAGCTCAATGCGAGCTTCAAGGCTCCTCGATGGCATGGCTCTCAAGATTGTCACAAAACAACCCACACAGGCCGCCCCCCAAGAGATCTACCTCTCCTCGGAAGAGGAGGCATCTTCCTCGGCCGACGAGTTTTCAGACTATGACTACGAGTCGGAGAGCGCCGAGTCGGCCGACTCGCCCGTCCGGAAGAGCCACGAAGACATGGCACGCGTTGTGTCGGTCGTCTATGCCGGGAAGCCTTCCATCATCGACCTCCCCTCTACCAGAAGGTCGGCCACTCCCGAGTCGATGGAGTCCCGGCCTCTAAGCCGCCTGGTTACGTCGGCAACGGAACCCTCATTGCGGAGGATGTCGACCTCGTCCGCCAGCGGTGCTTCATTCTCCCCCGTCTACCATCCGCCCCGGTCCAGCAGCATGATGATCACCAGCAGCATGCTCCCCAAGGGGAAGCCGGCGTTCCTGAGCATCGACCCCTATGCCAGCAAGGCCTATGACGAGCGGGCGGAGGAGCCTCAGGCGGAGGTTGAGCGGCCCGAGAGGCCCAAGACGCCTACCTCGCAGCTTTTCAAGAGGACGCTGAGCATCGTGCGCAAGCGCAGCCGGCCGCAGCTCAGAGATCTCGCTGCCAACAACTCTTCGCGAGATCGTCTCTCCTCGCCATCCCTGGGCCACCTGCCACTGTCGGCCAACTCGGACACGAGAGAAGAGCCGGTAAAGACGCCCAACAGCCCCTGGTCCGCCGTCAGTTACCACGACATCATGCGGGCGGCCAAGAAGAACTCGCAGAATCAATCCGCTACCCCGTCGACTCCCGTTGCGCAATCGCCCAGCTCACCGGCGGGCAACACGAGGAGTCGGATCCTTAGCGGCCTCACCAACCGGAGGAAGAGTATCAAGATCGGCTAATCGCTGAACAGCGACCAAAAAAAAAAAAAGAGGCAGAAACCAAACAAAAACAAACGACCGACGCTTGGCGGGACTCTGTGCTTGAAACACACTTTTTGCATTCGGGTTGGGAATCTGCTTTGCATGTACGGCGCACCAACGGAGGCCGGAATTACTGGATCACGGCGTTTCAGAATTGACCCTCAGGTCACGGGCGGCAATGACTGTCGCAGGTTCGGCCAACACTCCTTTCCTCGTAATTTTCTCAATTTCCTTTGGCGATAAGGCCAGGGGGCCTTTCTTAACGACATGATGAATTTCTTTTGAGTGTAAAGACGGATCGAGTAATGTGTATCTGTAAAGCAGTGGCGGACGAAACCGGGGCAAGACGACAGGCGGCCGCGCACAATGAATTGTATTGTGGGTGGCATGTACCAAAAACAAGGGACGGCGCTCTTTGGAAAAGACGGCCGATCCGGCTCCCGCGAGACATCGGGAGGCGCGGAGCTAGTTAGACATCAAACCAATGATACCAAACAAGTTCAATCTGCTCGCACTAGTCAGTCCCTTTGCAAGCTTCCCGCTGTTCCTCGTGACTCTGCAATGTTTGCGCCTGCTGCAGTGCCGAATGGCCTTCTGTGTAACAAGCAGCGGGCATTGTCCCCGTACAGCTCGGCCCATCTGATGATCTTTTTCCCCTTGGAGAGCTCTGAGTTTCGGCCCTGCTCCTCGGACCATGGACCATGGACCATGGACCATGAACCCCCAACTGGACCCGAACACCCCAAGGCGGAATGTCGCATTCGCATCGCATCATCGGAGTTTCGGTTGGTACGAGGCCGGCATGACTAACTGACTGACTGACTGACGAAGAAGACGGCCGAGCGACCACCACTCCAATCGACTCCGGACGGTCCGACTTGCAGATGTCACAATACCGACGACAGCGGCCGATCTGCCTTGGCATCAGGCCTGTCTCCCTTTCACCTTCAACACTTTCGTAGACTGGTCGCCAAATGGCAAAGAGTACCCAAAGGTAGAGTAAGTGTCCAGCCCCGTTTCCCTCACGTGCGGTCTGCTGGTCCCTGCGTCCGTGGCCTTTCCCCCCCCCCCATACATGGCCCCGAACCCCCCCCAAGGTTTGCCTCGATAATTAAATCGTCGACGCCGGTTTATAAGAAAGGCAGTATCGATATGCCACTTTTTTTTCCCTTCACTTACTTTATGCCTTCATCTACCGGC
>NWBT01000034.1:277352-290048 GCA_003386485.1 Colletotrichum lentis
ATCAGTCCGCCCGCCCCCCTTTCCCTTTTTGCACCTCGTGCTCCCGTCGCGCATCTCCCAACGGTGCCACCGCGCACGCCACGCATCACGGCTACCCTCCTTAGCCCCATTGACACCGCCAGCCAACAAGCCCTCGTCAAGCCACCTGAGAGGTACTTGTCCCACGGCTCTTCCTCAACTGTGCGTACTGTGTGCGCTTCTCTCATCATTCTACACCCATTGAGGTGGGTAAATAGAGCCCAGCCCCCAAGCTATCCTCACGCCCTGCCCCCAGTCGAGACGCTGGAGCGAGATACAGGCTGTTGGCGCCGTCCGAAAGAGCCGCCCTAAAACCAGCCGGGCGACCAACGCAATCGCCCAGCGTAACCACCACCACCACCACGGCCCTAGGTGGTCTTGCCATGGCAGCTTGCAAAAAGAGCTCCAAAGCCGGTTGCAGAGGCGACGGCCGTCACTCAGCCAGCCTTCTCCTCCCAAGGCTCGGTCTTCCTTCTGGCTTCTACACTATGCGTCGACGAAATCGTCGGCCCATGCCTTGCAGCAGGCGGGAGTCCGCTGCACCACGCGTCGTGGCTGGTTGATCAAGATCAAACCCCCTCCCCTACTGCCGTGATGGAGTGGCCGGAAGCAGACAAAGTTGGCGGCGATCTTTTTGATGCGCGTACGACACATGGCATTTCCCAAGGGTCCGGGTGCTCGGAAATGGGCAGACCGCTGATCACATGGCTCGAAAACGGCTCGAGTGCCCCTCGCATGGCAGTTGGTCAGATTACGGGAGATGAACAGAGTTGTTCGTCACCTCCCTTTGTGCTTGAGGAGGGGGGTATGGGCGTGGAGGAGATGAACCGTGGTTGTGAGTGAGGAGGAGGCGTCAATGTGAAGCTGTCGTCACCAGCCACCGTCCCGCCCCCGGGTCCGAGCCCGGAAGCCCGAGCCCTCTTTTCATCTCTCTCACACTCTCTCTCTCCATTTGCGGACGAAGCACGGCCTACGCCAAAATCAGAGTTAAGATGACACCTCTCAAGGCTGCCAGATTGCCAACCCGCAGATTGGGCAGTGTTAGCGCGCGCAAGGACCTGCGCCACGAAAAAAAAAAAAACCCCCGCACCGCGGCGCGAGAGTGGTCGTCCGCTGGTGACGGCCAGGTGTCGTCCGAGCAAGGCAAGGAAATGGGCAAGGCTGGAGCTAGCCGAACAGCCCGCCGACGGGAAGGATGGACGTCGGAGCCTGGACAACCAGACCAGGCGGCAGACGGCGGCGGGAAATGAAGCTCTTGTCGAGGATGTCTCCACCTCGAACGACCGGATGGGATGGCCTAGTTGTCCGCCGGGCAATCTGTAACCACTATGGCGTTTGTTTGGTGGGGCGGCTTCCCCGTCCGAGAGCGAGTGGTGGTTTCCCGCACCTTATGGATATCGAAGTCGTCGCGGTTGATGGGGGGGGGGGGGCGTTGCTCGNGATGGAGGCTCAAACATCAAACAAGCCCGGGGCTCTCGGACGCGATTCCGAAACTTCTTGGCTGCTCTCTCGACGACTCTCGAGGACGGCCGACGGTCCGGCAGGTTCGGTCCCTGCAGCATTGCGATGTTCAAGCCGAGTTAGCCTGGACCCGACGCCGTGGCTTGGGAGATATTGATCACCGTGGCCGGTTCCCCCCGTTACTTCGGCCTTGGTCGGCGAGCTCATTTCGTGGTGTTTTCACATCCTTCCCACTCACGTGTTGTGGGTATCGCTCGAGACTGTCAGGCAAGGCTCGTGATCCTGACAAACACCCTGCATGAGATGGTTAGCTCTGTCTGCGGGATCTAACGACATTCCCACGTGCCCCGACTTCGTCAGTCTATTCGATGGGCGAGTGACGCCAGACCCGTTGAAGTTGTCAAGAAAGGCTGCATTCTGAGGGTAGGTGTCGTGAGGAATGCGCGTTTCGAGGAGACTCGGTTCGTGCAAAATGCGAGCGCAGTCTTGGGTCGTCTTGGTGACATCGCAAACTCCTGCGACTGTACATCCGATGTTGAACATCCCGCATGGTGAGGCTAAACTCAATTGGAACACTCGGACCTCGTTGCCCCTTCTGTAGGTGTAGGCCTTGAGTAAATGTTCATGTGTTTCTGACGACACTCGCTACCCTGACCGAACCGGACCCATGGCAGCTTCAACAATCGACTAGAACGATGAAGGGGACGGCACCTTTGTGAAGGGCAGGATCCGGTTGGGTAGGCAGATGCTCCAGAAGTGTTCATGGCAGGTTACGGCCAGACATCCATCGCGCTCAGCCCAGAGGGAGCTATCATTTCAGGCGATGATCATGACATTCCAGATAAACGTCAAAACCCACTGTCCTCCGTACGTGCATGTCGGAGGACCCGAGATGTTTCAACAGTACATGAAATTCGTGACTGGGCTGGTGATCCGCCGCGCATACTAGGAGACTTACACTCAGCCTATGGAAGTATAGTTGTAGCATCTCACGCTTGGAATATGATCAGCTCGGCGGTAAGCCCGTATTCACTCATCACTGAAGGCCCTTGCTCGCTGGCTCAGCTCTGATGTGACCTTCAGTACCTTGTCCGAACGTCAGTCCCCCCCCCCCCTCTAGCACGTTGGCCAACCCAAGGTAGGAAGACTTGTATTCATAGACCAATGACGACCAGTGGCCATCTTAGTCCTCTCCGATGTCGCAGGAAGGATGTCGGTTGGCCCAGCAGATGTGCGAGAAGAGAGGACCTTGTTCGTAGAGCCAAGGTATGCGGCAGCGGCGTTGCCACTGGAGAACATCAACCGTAAGGTGCTTGTGCCTCTTTTCCCACCACACAGTTCCTAGCTCCTCATTCACAGAACCTTTCGGTCGGCACCGGGCCGGGTCTCCTGCGCCGCGGTACCCCGCTTCGGACCATGTGGGGCCGGGAATAAGACCGGATGGCGGTTCACGCAAGTCTCCGTCAATGACACTGGGAACTTTGAAGGTGCGGAGTCTCTCACAAGAAGACATCACTCTCAACCAGTCAACACTGGCTCAGCATATATTCATTCACACAAAAGAGGTACGTAGAGGACAAACGTGATGAGGCGTATGTACCAACTCGGAAACCAGCTTCTACGCGGCCCTTCGCGACCCGAACACCCATGGCCCCCCCAGCCCCCGGCTTCCTTGTCAATGAGAACGGCATCCCGCCGTTCGACGCCCTTCCGCTCGGCAGAGATGACCCACCGTTCTCCGCCTGGGGCCTCTACGGCGACACCGATGAGTTGGGGACGCTCAACAGGCTGACCGACGAGCGGGTCGCCGCCGCGGCCAGAAACGAGATCAGGACCGGCGCAAGGTAAGCCGAACGGCCAGCCCACGCCCGCTCCTCACCGCGCACGTCCGCCCCCAAAGATCCATCTTCCCCATCTCGCATCTTCACGTCCCCATTAATGACCAGCCAACTCACACTGAACACCACCCCCCCGCCCATGTAGGGTCTCCCTCAACTGGTCCATGACGGCCCAGCCGGCCCCCTTTTTCGCCCGCCGCGCCTTCCACCACGACCTCTTCCGCAAGCACCCGCGCTTCGTCAACGATGACGTCTGGACCTTCAACTCGCAGTCCTCGTCGCAGTGGGACGGCCTGCGGCACTTTGGCTACCAGAAGGAGGAGCGCTTCTACAACGGCGTCTCCATGGACGAGGTCCACGCCGTCGACGAGGCGGGGAGGCGGTCGACGGTCAACGGCATCCAGGGTCAGTTGGTTTCGGTCCTGTCCCCATTTGCTCGTGGTTGTTCAGGGTCTGCCTCTCGGCAACCGGGGGGGGGGGGGGGGGNTGGCGTTCCATGAGAGCTGACAAGAGTCGACCAAGCGTGGCAAAAGCACGGCATCGTCGGCCGAGGCATCCTCGTGGACTACCATACCTGGCGCCTTGAGCGGCAGATCCCATACGACCCCTTCGCCCGCGACTCCATCCCCGTATCGGATCTGAAGGCGTGCCTCGAGGCACAAGGCACCGAGGTCAAGTTCGGCGACATCCTCCTGACGCGAACAGGTATGCATGTGTCTCTTCGTCTCCCGCTCCCCCATCCGCCACGAGTACGCAAGCCGGCTGACACGGCAACTCCCTCACCCGAGGCTTCATGGCCGCCCACGCCGGCAAGTCCGCCGACGACCTCGAAGCCTACCGCGCCGCCACGCCGCAGACCTTTGGCGGCGTCGCGCAGTCCGAGGAGACGCTCCGCTGGGTCTGGGACAACTTCTCGGCCGTCGCCGGCGACCAGCCGTCCTTCGAGTGCTGGCCGCACCGCGACCCGGAGCACTGGATGCACGAGGTCCTGCTCGCCGGCTGGGGCATGCCCATCGGCGAGCTCTTCGATCTCGAGGCACTCGCCGAGCGGTGCCGCCGCGAGGGGCGGTGGAGCTTCTTCGTCGCGAGCGAGCCGTGCAATGTCCCTGGCGGGGTGGCCAGGTGAGACTTTCTGAGCCCTTGTTCCGGCATGAATTGACAGGCCTCGTTTGCTGACACGTCATCTTATATAGTCCGCCCAACATGCTGGCAATCTTCTGAAGCCCTCGAGAGTCCACGGGTAGAGGCGATGGCAAGGCGTTGTTTGTTCAAGATACATTTGGTAGCGAACGAGTTTCAAGGATATGAGCCCCGAATACGGAACGCCGCCTATGGCTGTCTTGGTTCGTACAGAAGCGTAAAGTACCTAGTCGGGCAGGAGGCCTTGTCGTCCAGGTTTTGGCTCTCTCGGCGAACCACGAGTTTGAAATGATCGTCGCCTCGGAGCTGTTGCTGTTACAGCTCGACCAATGCCAGCAGCCTTACAAGCCTCGCCAGCAGGTACACAGATAGATAGCATTGCATCTCTAGGTCACAACACGATGATTTTATCTAGCAGGCAGCACTGGACTTGAAGCAGAATGAGTTCATTGTGTATTCGCATGTCAGCTTTCCCGGCTGAACTAGATTGTTGCAACAAACCAAGCCTGACGCCCTAGTGTGCTTTCAACCGCTGCGGGCCCTTTATCACAGATAGCTTACCCCAATACTGCCGTCTTCATCTCTTGCGGTCACTGTCATTCTGTCAGTACGAGTAACCTTATTTCAAGCCACAAGGGACTGCCAAACTTACGTGCTCAATCTCCTCGACAGCTGCTGCAGCTTCTTGTCGTTGGCCGCATCTTCTGCCGCCTTCTCCAAAGCCGCTTTCCTCCCCTCCTCCTGGTGCTTGACAACCTCATCGTGACTGGGCGGGAGCCTCTCGTTCTGCAGATCGACCTTGCGAGCGTCCTCAAATGTGTTGATGGCGTTCTTGATACCCTCGGCACCCAGCATCAGCGTACCGGCGGGCAATCTGCCGCCAGAGACAGTCTTGAGCTCAGTGACACGCTCAGACTCCTCGCGCAGCACTTGGAAAACACGCGAAAGACGACCAATGGCCAAAATCTTGTTCTTGATCGCCCGTCTCTTGTACTCGATCGACTCGGGATCTTGCGACGCGCCCGAGAGGGGTGGCGACATGGGGCCGGGTGACGTAGAGGAGGGGGTGGCGTCCTCCTTCAGCTCCTCCTCGGAGCAAGTGCTGAGGATGGCGATGAGCATATCGGTGATCTTTTCACCGACGAAGGGCAGAGACCAGGTGAAAACGTCCATAAAGTTGGGCAGCCAGTAGGGGTGGGGCGTGCAGTTGAATTGGCGGATGTTCATGACATTGTTCTCGTACTTGAGGACGGCGGCCTTGTTGTTATAGACGTCGAGGTAATTCGGCGCCGAGAAGATGGTCATGACACTGGGGAAACCCGTGGTACGAGTCTTGCGGTACATGCGGTATCCCGCATCTTGCGCCTCGTGGGCTCGAATGACGGAAAGGAGGTTGTTCTTCTCGAGGAACGCACACGCGGCCGGGTACGAAAAGAAATAGGAGCATCCGCGGACATGGTTGTGCAAAAAGTAGTCGCTCGTCTTCTCCTGTCCAAAGTCTTCCAATGGGTCAGCCCAGAGGATATCGCACATCAGGCCCTGGGTAGGCGGCTCGCGGAAACGGTCAATCTGTGCCATGCGTCAGTTGGTGCGGCTCTCTCTCTCTCTCTCTCTCTCTCTCTCTCGGGGCGAGGGCTCGACTCACGGTTCGCAGGTCGTCGAGGGTGTGAAGCTCGGGGCTCAGACCACCGTGGATGCACAAGAACTGCTTGTTCATGACGGCAGCCAGGGGCAGACAGCAGAAGGACTCCATGCAGGCCTCGTAAATGGCCTCGGAGTACTTGTGCTTGCATTCGAGCTTGAAGGTAAAGTAGTCGGTCAAGTGGCGACACTCGTGGTTACCGCGGAGCAGCCACAGGGACTTGGGGTAGTGGATCTTCAAGCACCAGAGGTACAAGACGCACTCGATGCTGAAGTAGCCTCTGTCGACGTAGTCGCCGAGGAAAAGGTATCGCGTCTCGGAGGGGTCGCCCCCGACTTCGAAGAGCTTCATCAGATCGTAGTACTGGCCGTGAACGTCACCGCAGACGGTGATGGGCGCATCCATCTCGAGCAGGTTGGGCTCGGCGCGGAGCAGCTCTGTGCAGGTTCTGAGAATCCAGAGGGCCTGCTCCTCGGTCAAGCGGCCTTCGCGATAAAAGTGCTGCTTGAGAAAGTTGATGTCGGGCTTGGTATGGGTCTCGTCCTCAAAGAACTGTTCGTCCGAGGGCGTGAACATGGCGGGGGCCTGTACGTCTGGGGTGGCAAACAACAGGTTAGCAGCTTGACGGCAGTATAGCGAGGGGCATCGCGGCGGCGGCAATGAAAGCCGTGCCAGCCAGAGAATCACGGGATACCTTTGCAGACTCGCTCCATCGTGTTCACTTGGGTGCCATCCTCCATGGTGTGGATGGAGAAGTCGATCTCGGGCAACGGCTTCTTCTCGCGGATGGCACGAATGGCATTATCGACCTGCTGCTGGGTGCGACGTTCCTCGCCAGGCGTGCTGGCTCCTTCGGGATCCATGATGGCCGGTGAGCTGGGGCGACGGCGACGGCGACGCAAGGGGCGGTGGCCGAGGGGCTCGGTCGAGGAGGGTATCGATGATGGATACGGGGGTAAGTCGCTTGTCTCTGGGAAGAACAGAGCGGTGAGGAACGGTTAGGCGAGAACCAGCTCTGGGACGTGTCGCGATAGGAGCCTGCAAAGAGGCGAGCTGGATTGCGGCGAGTCGTTGGACACGAGACAAGACCAGGCGAAAGGGAATGCGATGCAAGGCGAGGGGTAAAAATTGAGGTGAGAAAAGATAGGGCTGAGAAGGCGAAGTTCCAGGTTGGGTGAAGGGGGAATGGGGACGGGAATGGGATGCGCTCGGCCAGAGGTCTCCTGCTGTACCTAGGTACATTGGGCAGGTAGGTAGGTTCGGTGGACTCGTCCAGTTCCCAGTTTCTCGCTACCCTACGCCGCCTTGCGCTAGCAGCACGGGAGGCGCCTCTCACTCACTGGCGAGTCGCTGTAAAGTGCATTGGTTGCTTGCTACGAGGGAGCTGGTTCGCCGTGCACCTCCGCTTGGGGGTACGGTCGGCCAGCCACTGATGCTGCTGTAGCATCAAACGACGCTTCTGTCAGCGACCCGATGATCCACCAATCCGCCTGTTTCCTGTTCCCAACTGTGTCTTGGTGGTGATGCCGCTGTTAGGACGGCGGGTTGCCAAGTTAACCTGGAGCTCGCTGGCACTCACGCACACCTCAGATGAATTGGCGGGTGGCAGGAAGTTGCTGTACACCACTCCCAGCGAGAGTCTTGCGTAAAATGGATGTACCTCTACCTACCTAGTCCCTTTGGTCCCCCTCGTCCCCCTCGTCCAAGAGGCGAGAAGCGGCTGCAGCCTGTCACAGGCGCCCAGTTGCCTCCTCTGCCCCCGCCTCGCCGGGAAAGGACAGGTACGTACCTCGCAAACTTCCCCTCCCCCTCCCCCTCCCCCTCATCCAGTGGCACTTTTTCCACTTTGCTTCTCGATGGGCAGCAAGCAAGAAAGATAACGACGCGCATTTGGACACAATCGGACCCTGCTCAAGGCTTGTCATCAATAATGCATGTAGGATTACTTTGCGAGACCCGTTCTGGACCGCAAGGAAATCTGTGCGTTGGATCATCTCTGTTGTCATCCATCGTGATGCCTCTGGCTTCTCTCCTACCTCCGCATACCTATGTAGGTACTGGAGTTCATCTACTACATACCAGTTAATCGCGTCTTCAGTCAGTTTCTGACCACTTCTGGATCCGAACTCGACCTCAACCTGGCTCGTGTTCAGCTGTCGCTACAGCCTCTGAGCCGACGATCCGACCATAACCAGAAGTTCTTGCTCAGCTTTTCGGCCCACCAAGTAGCATCTGGAAAGGCCTTGCAGGGTCGCCGCCATGACGTTCTCCATCATCCTCCATCTCCAAGGGGTATCATCCTCCGTTTTTTCAAGGCAAGCAGTAGCCTCCGTCGACGACCAGATCGCAACCGGTGGTGTACGAGGCCGCATCCGAGGCGAGGTAAAGATACGCGCCCTTGAGTTCGCCAGGTTCTCCCTCGCGTCTGCTTTTGGTCAGCACGAAACTTCTCTCGTCAGCGCCGTGCGCATCTACTCACCCCATAGGAGTCTTATCCTTCCACTGCTTCTTGGCCTCGGCTCCGGCGAAAGCGGAGATCTCCGTCTTCATGTATCCGGGCGAGACTGTGTTGACGCGGGCGAAATCGACCCATTCGACGGCCAAACTCTTGCCTAGTTGACGTATCAGCTGAAGTCGCCCAAACAGCCCGTAGCACTAAACTTACACAGGTGAATGACGGCCGCCTTGGACGAATTGTACACCGACTGCGACTGCGGCACATTGACGATGTGGCCACTCATGCTGGCGGTCGCGATGAAGCTGCCGTAGGTGAAGCCCTCGAGCTTCTTACCGTCGAGCGTCGTGCCCTCCTTCTTCTGGCGGCGGAAATGTTCACCGGCAACCTGGGCGCAGTAGACGGTGCCGTTGACGTTGACGGCCATGACCCTGTCGGCGACATCCATGGGGCCGTCGATCAAGGGGCCATCTTCCCATGCAATGCCCGAGTTGGCAACGAAGATGTCGAGGCGTCCGTTGAATTCAGACACAATCTGCTGGGCGGACTCATGTATCTCTTGGTGTGAGGTGACATTGACCTGGTACGCCTTGCCTACGGTGGTAAACATGTCAGCGATCGAACACCAAGTCTCTGGGCCACCTCAACGTGCATTTGACACCGTACTCCTTCTCGATCTCGGCAGCGCGGTCCAGGGCCTTCTTGTTGCTGTTGTACCAGATGGCGACGTTGGCACCGGCCTCGGCGTAGGCGTGGGCGATTTGCAGGCCAATGCCGGCGCCGGCGCCAGAGACGATTGCCGTCTTGCCCTTGAGGGAGAATAAGGGCAGCACACGGTTGCTGGGTGGGGGCACGGTGGCGTCGTGCTTGAAGGCGCCGTCATTCATGTCTGCCATGGTTACGATGGTTGTCGAAAAGGGCTGGAGTCTGGCGGTTCGGCTGGCGGTTCGGCTGGCGGTCGTGATACGGGGGACACAAGTGATGACTCGAGGCCGCGAGACGACAGCACGGAGGATGGAGCCGAACATTATATCGACGGCAAGGAGAATATGCCGCAAGAGGCCCTTTCTTTTTTGGAAAAACGCGCGACAGGGTTCCAGGGAGAAAAGCTTCACCGCACCCTACGATACTGAGGATCCCACGCGACGACGATTCAACGGGGCGGCGAGGGAGGGACCAATACTAATACTAGCACGACTGGCATGCGCCGGCACAATCTCGAGCGAGGTGACGCGGTGGAGCTCTTGCCTCTAGGGGTGCTTCGCCGCTATGCGCTAGGTCGGATGGTGGGCGTGTCTCAATGAGCATCATGGCCCGTCATTGACCCTGAAGACGGATGTACGGACAGCACTAGAGAAGTTTCCCTTTGGGCCTTTGCATTTGTCGCATGTGTTTCCTCACCCCTTCGAGCGCCGCCGGGGGTGTGTGGGGGGGGGGGAGCTGGTGCCAATTCCAATGCCACGGGGGTCGTCTCGGGGCTACTCGGGTGGTATTACTCCAGATCGGGCCGTGTCCAACATGCGAAACGACATTTTTACCACGGAATGCTCAGTGAGTCAGGGACCTGGGGAACCCTGAATCGCGGGGCCATCGGGGGTTTAGGGCGACCTCTGCCTCGACTCAACTGGCGCGCTTCTACTCACAGCCGCTTAGATACAGGGGAATGCAGGCACGCATACACACACACACACACACAAGCCCCGCCAGAGAATAGACAGCCCAGCCAACACGACGGCGCGATTCAATACACAATGTTTTTTCCCGCCTTCGTTTGGCAACATTGCAGCCTCTTCAACGCTATGCGCCAGATACAATTTTCTGCGAAACCTCAAAACCTCATGCGCCTCGTCATGCTTTCTTATACTTCTTCTAAGTCCTCTTCGTCTTTTCCTTTCTCTTTCAACCCACAACCTGGTTTAGGACATGCTCGCGAGGAAAGTTTGTGTTTCTCCAGCGAGAGATGAAATCATCTCGGTTGACTGGCAGAAGCTGTTCAGCAGCCGCTCACTCACTCGACGGGATGCATCATTGGGGACTCACTATAGGCACCGGCAATGCGCCTTCTTCCCTCGAATGCACTTCGGCCGTGCATCACGCGCCAGTTGTCAAAAACTAAAAAGTCTCGTTGTTAGCTACACCCATCGACGGACGCGGAGATGACCTCCACTCACTCAAGACTTGACCGGGCTTCAACTGCACCCAGTACTCGACGTCACGCCGCCGGAGGATGGCATCCCACTTGCGGGCCGCCGCATACCACTCGGTCGGGGAAACGTCCTCGGTGAAGGGCACAACCCCGCGATCGTCGTTGTTCCACCGCACCCGTTGCAG
Organism: Colletotrichum lentis; assembly: GCA_003386485.1. Classification (NCBI taxonomy): domain Eukaryota; kingdom Fungi; phylum Ascomycota; class Sordariomycetes; order Glomerellales; family Glomerellaceae; genus Colletotrichum; species Colletotrichum lentis. The sequence continues at coordinate 288,238 of NWBT01000034.1, forward strand.
CTGGCCCGTTTCCTGGTCGACCTCGAGCACGGGGTACCGCCTGTCGGGGGAGATTGTGATGCCCTTGTTGCCGCTTGCGTGCCATGGCAGGCGCACCTTGGACAATATGGTATACGCCTTGGGGTCCTCTTTCAGCAGGATGCGGGCGGCGTGGAAGGCGTCGACGAGCAGCGACTCTCCTCCCAGCTTGCCGTCCTTGGGCGGCTCCTGCCCCGGCGGGGCCTCGTGGGAGAGCATATGGAAGGCCTGCAGGCCGGCCGGGTCCGTGAAGTAGGTAGTGTCCGTGTGGGCCGGGAGGGCGATGTTGGTGTAGGCCGTGTCGGCCATGGCGAGGTCAGGGATGAAGTCGTAGAAGCCGCCGTAATGCGTCTCGCGGATGAAGGCGATCCGTTCCAAAACACGCTGGGTCGGCTCGGGGGTCTCGAAGGGAGTCCCGTCGACAAAAGCAAAACCATACTCGCGCTGCCAGAAGTCAGTCGGCCACTGCTTGTATCTCGGTACGGACACGGCAGTTTCCTACGATGAGATTGGTCAACTTGGCGACGCCCGACTCATTCTCCGAGGCCATGAGGTGGCCGTAGTCGACGACGGGGCGTCTGCTGCCAATGTCGGAGCCCCAGAAGTGGTAGCTGGGGATGTCAGCGGCGTTGAACCTTGAGACTAACGAAGGCTCCCCCTTACTTGACTTGCTCTGGGCTTCGGTGGTCATTCTGCAGGTAATGCTTGACGAAGTGCCAGGGATAGAAACTCTTGTGACCGTCTTGCTCCCCTAAGACTCCGGGTCAGTTGGTGGGTTCGAGGCGTAGAAAAGCTTTTCAAAGGCGACTTACAAGTTACACGGATCCCTTCTTTTTCCGACTTGATGTCGGAAGGACGAACATCTTCACTGATCTACAAATTTGATGCTTGCTGTCAGAGAGCGAGACGGGTTTCGAGGTTGCAGCAAGAAAAGAAGAAAGAAGAAGAAGAACAACAAAGAAGGCCGGAGGGTGGCATACGGAGTATGTGTCGAAGTTTCTCTGCGATGTGTCTTGATTCACGCACTGGCTGCAACGGCAGTTGTCTCTGGACGGGAGGGGAGATGTCAATCGAAACGGATTTCTTGTGTGTGGGTTTACAAGTAATAAAACCGTGTCGCATACATACCTTAACCAAAAGTGCGGGCTACATGAGGGTGTTTTTTTTTTTTTTTTTTTTTTTCATGTTAGCTGAGATGTCCTACGAGGGAGCGAATGTGTGTGACGCCAACACGTCCTAACGAGGGCCGCCGGTCACTCGGAGCCGGGGGAGGAAGCAGGGCAAGAATGGCCGACTTACAGCGTCGATCTACGGGCAGGGGAACCGTCGGCCAGGCCATCAATTTGGATCCCGTCCGTGGCGATCTTCACATCCAACTGCCGGGACCGGGAAGCCACGGATGCAGAGAGATGCCTTGCAGAACCGAAAGAGGACGAGGCCCTGATGCGGGGTGGTGTTACTGCTCCGAATGCAGTGGCACGCCTAGAGGAGGGGGAGAGAATAAAGTGTGAGACCTTCACGTGTCACTTTTGAGACAGTATTTTTGCTGCCAATCAGAACGCATACTGCACATACCTGGCGACTCGGGAGCCGATGTTCCTCAGAGGAAGCATTCCTGCGATGGGGTTCTTTACAATGGTCTATTTTTGGAGGGATACGTATGTAGGAGGGAACTCTGTAAGGTGGATGGCAAAGTTGGTCAAGGGGAGAAGGAAAGAGTTGGACCGGGATGTCTTTTTGGGGGGGGGGTTTCCAGGTTGTCGTTTTGAGAAACGAGACGGGCTCTCGGGATC
>NWBT01000034.1:290068-319125 GCA_003386485.1 Colletotrichum lentis
CGGGGGGTGGGTACCTATGGGCCCACTCTCACTCTAGGTAACTTTGCCCCCCCCGAGATGTTCTGGAAGACGCCCCAAGATGTGCTGTTGCTCCTCTCTTTCCGCCCTTCCTTTCCCACTGACATCAGCCGCCGATGATGATCCGACACAGCATCCATCCATCCGTCCACCAGTCAGTCAATCCCTGTAGTTCTCTTTGTTGTCTTGTCGCGTTGACTCTCCGGGGACAACGAGGCCTTACCTCCTGGCTCGCCCTTGTGTCGAATCGTGTTGTCTTTCAGGAGTCTGAAAGAACGGGACAAAGGCCGGTCGGGCGCTGAACCGTCGTCTCGACCTGGGGAAACGGCTACTACTAAAACTCACCAGTACCTTCTTGGCTGGACAGCGAGATACGTCGCCTCGTTCGGCAATGGCGGATACAAATCGCCGAGGCGTCCAACCGCCTCAGCGATTTGTAGTCGGCCTACTTCACCGGCGAGTACCTCGGCAAGACGCCGCCCTCGCGTCCACCAGGAATCTCTCCGGCCGGGCAAGGACTCTCTCCGGGTGACACGGGAACGTCGTTCCGGGCTCGGCCCCAGTCGTCATAGTCATTCCCTATCCCCCCCCTTCCTAACCTATTTACCCTCTTCTAGCATTGCCAAACAAACAAGAACCGGCGGTCAACAATCAGAACAGTCCCAGTGCATTACAGAGCAGGTCTCTCGGCCCCTGACATGGTTCCATGGCGATGATGCATCGCGAGCCACGTCACTCTGTCCCCATGTCCTCAAGCTGCTTGCCTGTCGGAGCAATTGAGGCTGGGGATAGCAGGAGCATGCGGTCTTGAATTCGGCATAGTGTGTCTCGACTGCCTTCTTTGGGTCTCGTTCACTTCCGTTTGGCAACATCCGCCAGGATCCAACCCACCAGCTCCCAGCTCCTGTGTCTCTTTGCCAATCTGTACGGCGTTTCTTCCTCTGGCGTTGGCGTTACTGGCATGCTCGCCAGGCCGTCACGTATGGCTCGCTTCGCCCGCTGCGTCTGGTTGTCTCCTCCAGACCGCTCTTCGAGGCCCCTGGTATGTCTCCAAACCAGGCACACGCCAAACTTGTCCAGCGCCAGTAGAATAACCGCCTGGCCCGTCCCCCCGGGTCCGCGGCTGTCTCTCCTGCCTTATCGACATCCGCCCGGCATGGCGCGCCCTCTCCTTCTGCTCGCCTGTCCACTCACATGACCCAGACGGCACCGACACAATGGTTCAGATGCCTGCCTACCCTCTTCTTTGCTGTCTCGTCTCCTGCGGGTTGATGTTGGCCGTTGCCCGTTGGGTTGTTTGTGTCGCGCGTAGACGTCTCGTCTGATTGGCCGCGCTTGGCGACGAGCAGTTGCGATGGGCCTTTGCAGAGCGTCAAACCCATCGTTCGCGGCAGAGTCTGGCCTACGGTTGGTCCAACGAAAATTTGGAACCAACAGTGTCGTTTCGTCTTCGAAGTCGAAGGTCGCATGGGGGGGGGAGAGGAGGCGACGAGATATTGATATACTAGAATGGCCGCTGGACCTGATCTCGCCCAGTGGCGTTTTCTTGAATTCCATCATGTTGATCTGTTGTACTTGGTGACATTTTCTTTCTGCCGTGCTCTCTTTATATTTTTGCCTAATTACTGTCATCAAGACAATGACCTCAGAAACGGGCTGGCGACGGTTATGCGTCATTGGATGGCTCCTTTGCCGTGATCATCTGGCCTGCGCTCTTGAAGTCGTGCCCCAGTCACGGACAACATTCGGAACCTACGAAACACGCCAACTTACACCAAGAACAACACGGCCGAACGCCAGCTGCCCGGTCAAGGGATACAACGCCTGCGGCAATGGCATGGCAGACTACTTCTGCTGCCCCAGCGACACGACCTGTCTGGTCCTGGCAGAGAAGACCACGGCCCTCTGCTGTCCAGAGGGAGCGTCATGCGACACCATCTCGCCCATCATCTGCGACATCACCGCGCAGGACGTCGTCGAAAACCCCACGAGCCCCATCCACACCACCAAGCTGACGGAATCGTTGCCCTCGTGCGGTAGTCGGTGTTGTCCATTCGATTACACCTGCCGAGGCGGTTCTGCCTGCGTCTTGGTCAGGGACCAGAAGTCTCAGACCAGCGCTTCGGTCTCGCCTACGACAGGGACAAAGACCGCGACACCAAGAACGCAGACGGCGACGCGGGCAGCAACGACTACGATACCTCCCGAGAGGGTTCCCGCGGTGTCGCCGCCATCAGCCAGCCTGGGCCAGGGGCATCCAACACCCTCGCCCCCTGGACCTTCAGAGACGACACCCGCTGCAGCCGCCTCCACCGGAAATGTGATTTCAGGTGGCGTCATCGCAGGCACCACCGTCGCCGCCGTTGCCTCAGTCGCCGGGCTGACCCTTTTCCTCTGGCTCAAGCGGCGCTCCATCTCCGAAAAGGTCGCCACCGTACGGTTCCTCCGGCCCTGGCAGCAACTCCGCGAACAGGGTTCCGAGCAAGACGTGGCCCTGCCGCGGTACAACTCGCCGCCGCCGGCCTATACGATGGAGATGAAGGCGCCACCGAAGCACTCGCACTCGGCCTTCAGGCACTACAGCCCGGAGTCCGTAGGAGACGCCGTCCCCGTCGAGCTCCCCGCCACCCCCGTTTCCTTCAGCGTCTGGAACGTTCGGCCAGAGGGGGAGGCGAGGAGGCCGCGGTCCCACTACGAGCCCTACCGGCGTCCATGAGGAGAGCCTTGGGTGTGGGGGGCCGCGTATCTTTTTCCCCAGACAGCTGTCTCGCTGTCTTCTTTGTGTGTATATGCATGTCGGCGTGCATGCCTTTTATGAGAGATGAGACACGCCCCCCTACAACACCAAGGCCCTGGGGGTCTAGAATGGGATCAAGAGTTCGTCTGCCTGCTACTGCTGGCTAAAGCATTCTCGCGTCTTCAAGCTCGTGTCGCTCGGCTCCGTCGAGACGTATGACTTTGGTATCTGATGTATATCAACCGCCCATGAACTCACCAGGGGGGCAGGGCCAAAGCATCCCCATCTCTCAAGTCGAGTTGGCCTCAAGCGCTTTGGAGCGACTGTCCCTGGAAGAAGCCACGTCACAAGATGCCCCCGCCGACGCCAGACCGCGCCATCCACGACTGCACCTTCGTCACCCTCCCGTTGGCCACGGTCTTCGTTCTCCTCATCTTCACCGTCATCGCCCTCGTCTACAGCATCGGCGTCAAGGCGCCCATCCCCGAGAACCTGGCCATCGCCTTCGCCGGTGTCGTCTGCGTTCTCTTGGCGCTTTGGATGGTCGGGCACCTGGTCCGCTACTGCCGGGGCCACACGCGGGGCGTCCCCGAGGCCGTGACGCCCCCTCCGCTGCCGCTGACGGGCATCGCCACGACGGTTACGGCGCCGCTGGTGCCGCAGATCGGGGGTCATTCTATAGTCTTGCCGATCAGTTACCAGCAGCAGAGTCAACCGACTCAGACTCAGCCAGGGCAGCAGAGCCAGCAAAGTCAGTATGCCGCGCAGAACCAACATCACCAGCGTCAGGAGCACCATCCCCAGCAGCACCATCAACGGGAATACCATCATCAACAGCAGCAGCATCATCATCATCATCATCATCAACACCAGCAACCCTCGCAAGAACCTCCCACGCTGTCTCATATACGGCCACAGCCGCCCCCGCAGAGCCAGTTTCAACATGAAGAACAGCCGCAACGAGAACAACAACAGCCGCAGCAATATTCCTTCCATCGGCAACGAGAGCAAAGGCCGCCTGCCCCTCTCAAATTCAGGCCTCTAGCCAATCTCGGGGATGCATCTCCCCGTCGAGTGCCAACCGCTTTGGTGCCTGGACAGAGACGGGGACAGCCACCACCGGAACCCAAGCCGAAAAATGGCCATGGAAGCCCCTCAATACGGCGTCAATCTAGCGTTCAACGGACCCCCGTCGAGTCGTATACTGGTCAGCGGAGCCACAGTTTCGACGGGCCACGTCCACTGCACCGCGAGGGTCGGCAGGTCTCGAGAGAGGCCCATCAGACGAGAGTCGCCGGAGACGAGCCGTCTGGTGGGACCACCGAATCGGCCGACGGAGTCCGGGACTCTCCGAAAAACCAGAGCCGCCAGGGTGGCGTCGGGCAAGAGCCGCGTTCCGCCTCGATCCGGTCGGCGAGTTTGGACTCCGGTACCCGGCAATCCGTGCATGTGAGAACCTCTCAGCTGCCGGCGACAACGCCGTCCGGGTCGGCGTGGGCTAATCTTGGCCAGTCCGCTGGCCTAACAATCGCCCCTCTAAGGATCCAGAAAGCAGCCGACCAGAGCCCGGCACCCTCCTCTATGGAGGGACCCTATTCCCCAGCCTGGGCTACATCGGGTCGTTACCTGCCGAGTGGCCAGCAAACCGGCCACTCCATGCCGAACTTGTACGGCCCGAGGCCGCAACCCCAAAGGGACCGCGGAGTCACCAACGGAACCCACGGTGTTCGTGTGGTTCCCGAATCGCCTCCCACGAACAACGCCTCTGCCGCTGCCGCGCAGCCCGGCGAGGCCGAGGCGCGTCATGAAACCCTCGCTATCCCTGATCCCTTGCCTCGTCCGTCTTCCGGCGCGCTGAGGTTCGAGGATATAGACCACCCCGGGGTGCAGCAGGCAGGGCAGAAAGGCGGCTTTCTTCAAACTATGTCTGGCCTGATTCCCAAGTTTCCCTCGAGAGAGAAACTGAGCACCAATCCCGTCGTCAATCTCGTGATCGTACCGAGGCACATCCTCGCGAACAGCCAGTTGATAGATCTCGAGAGTGGGGACGCAAGAGTTTTTGGAGTCCTTCTGAAAGAGGCGAACTTCAAAGAGCCTCCGAAGCCTCGTGATGAGTCTCAGTACAAGCGTGACAGTGGCATCGTCGTTGAGGACTCTAGCGAGGCAAGACGGAGCAGCACGTCGTCTCGTTGGAGTTCCTTGAACAGCGGAGTGGAGGTTTCTCCAAGGCCCAGCTGGTCAGAGTGATCATGGGAGAGGGAAATAAGCAATGAAAAAAAAACATACTGGAATTCGAATAATAAAATGCAAATTCGGCCACAATAGGTCTCTCCTCTGGTGTGTGTGGCCAACCCTGGACCTGGGTTTGCGGAACAAAGCACCGGAGCCTTTGCCCCGCATGATCTACCGTTTTGCACCACCAGTCCCTGGCCGAGGGGCGTTCCATGAAGAGAGAGGGGTCGACGATTGGAGATTGGAGTTGTGGTGAGAGGGGGTTTAGTCGATGGTCCGAGGCCTGGGCTGGGATGGGTCCCAGAATATCCTCCGGCACGTCGGGATGTTCGGACTACATGTTGATGCCTCTTATTCCTACTCTGACGATCCAATCATGGGAACGATCGCTTCGCAACTGCCGAGAACCATCTTCATGCATGCAGAATAAGGCAAGAAACCGGCGGGCTCGATGCTTGTGTCGTCATTAACCTTGCCGGCTTTCGGCCAGTTCACGGACTGCAGTCCAATGTTTTATAAGTAGAATACGGCTCCCGAGCTCTGAGAGAACTCAAAGCGTGTTTCTGACGCATCTGCATGACTTGGGTAATCGTGACATGGACCAACATCAAAGCAGATCGCCCCAAAGACGCGACAGCGAATCCAACATGACGGAACACGCCCCTGACGCCTCCACGGCCTCCTGGACCAACACCATCTACAACCTCAACCGCGGCAGCGTTGACGACGAGCTCGAGCGCCTTGCCTATAACCACTTCAACATCTGGACCCCTCTCACCGTCGACCTCCTCCCGCCTCACATCCTCTCGTCCCTCCAGTCCCAAGACCGCCCCCGGATCGCCGATGTCGCAACGGGCAGCGGCGTCTGGCTGACCTCCCTCGTCGAAGACCTCCCGCCGCACTCGGAGCTGTTCGGCTTCGACCTCGACAAGCTCAAGTTTCCGCCGCGCCCGCCGACGCCGCCGATCCCGCCGCCGCCCTCGTCCCCGCCCCTGCGGCCGGAGCAGCCGCGGCTGGACTTCCTGGAGCAAAACGTGCTGGAGCCGTTCCCCCCGGAGCTGCAGGGCACCTTCGATCTCGTTCACGTGAGGCTGCTCGCGCTGGGGCTGAGGGCCGGGGATTGGGACACGGTGCTGGCGAACCTGTCCGACCTCTTGAAGCCGGGCGGATGGCTGCTGTGGGAGGACACGGGAAATGTGTTCATCAGGGCGTTCCCGCCGAGCAGGGCGTACGAGGAGTTCTGGTGGGCTTGCGTGAAGCACGACGAGAGGGTAGGACGGGACAATCTGTGAGTCGGCCTCATCGCGCTGCATGGCCAACGCGTCCTCCCTGCCCGCCTGGCCGATCCAACAACGCTTCGCTAGCTAACATGTGGGTCGCAGGATGCCCGCCGCTCTGTTGAGGAAGCTCCGGGGCCTCGGCTTCCGGAACTGCGAGCAAAGAGTATGGAGCTCGTGGGCGGTGGACGAGTCGATCCAGCAAAAGGCGTCGATGGGTATCGTCCGGCTGGCCAAGCCGGCGTTGGCATCCGTGGTCGAGGACGGCGGCAAGGAGACGGTTCGGACCATGGAAGACGTCAGTCGTATCGAGAGGGAGATGGAACAGGACATCGAACAGAACGGCGTCCGGATCGGGTTTGATTACTTTTGGAACTGGGGACAGCGGCCGTCATGAAGTCTTCCCCCCCCCTTCCCTCATCAAGCTCTCTTACCTCTGCGGTTGCCAGGATTGTTGGGTTTCTACCTTATAATCCCCCTCCCTCTGTCTCTCTCTATATCTATCTCTCACACACACACTCTCTATATATATCTATATATCTATCTCTCTATGTTCCTCTGTCTATGGCTCCATTGTTGTGCTCACCATGCAAAGAAATCTGTGGCTATCATAACCGGCCAGTTGACTCTCATTCTCACCGGATCCTGGGCAACAGACGATTCTACACCGTACGTACCAGCCAACGAAGAAGTAGAGGACTGCTGCAACCTCGCCGTCCCCAATTCTTCCTGGATTGTTGTTGGAGGATTATGGGGCGACTTGAGCCAGTGACAAAATGACGTCTCCGGATAGATTTTCTCCTCTTTGAGGGCGAGTACAAACGAGAGGAAACCTGTCTCTTTGGAACGTTTCCGTCGTCCGGACAGTTAGTCTTAGAGCCGACCCGTACCTTGCCATGTTTTCAGATTTCTCGGCATGGTTGCCCCTGGGAGACTCAGACGAAGTATTGAGAGACTCGCGCCGGTTTCGTCTTTGTATGCAGGTGGCCCTGGTTGTTGTAGCTGTCATTGTCCCTCCGAACCCGGTATTCGGTTCTACTGGTCCTTTGAGCTATGTGACGACGTCGTCTTTCGGGCACCATCTACCAAGTACTGAGATTGCTCCGTGGTGTGGGTAGCCGGCGGATTGAGGAATACCCCACAGGACGGTCGCCCCGGCTAGATAAGAGAAGTTACACTTGCGGCATCGGTCGGCGCATGCGTTCGACCCACACAGCCCGACACGGCCCCGTTCCGGGGTCGCACCCCATGTGTCACCGGGGCTTCGTTTGAGACAGCTCACTAACACCAAAAATGTGAAGACATGACCATCATACATTTACTCCCCGGAAAGAGTCAGCGATTCACACTGTTCGTACTAGAGAGCCGTGGTAACGTACTGACAGTTGCCGATCGAAAACCGCGGGTCTCCAAGTACGGTCTCGACTGCTGCAAGGGGTATCGAATAGTAAACGGTGTGAAGTGCATGAGAATCTCTAAATATGTTTCCCTCTTTATCTCTCGTCCTAGGCTTATATTTGCCCTGATTCATGTATCCTGTGCATCTAACTTCCCTTCAACTTGTTCCAAAACGAAGCCGTAGTCTTCTCGCCGCTGACTGGAGGAGGCGATAGAACCATGGTATTCCAGATCACCTCACCGTCGATGTAAAGGCTGTACTTGAGACTGCTCTGTTCCCCCTCGGCAAGGTTCTCGATGGTTATAGAGCCGAATTTAGAGTTGCCAGAGTGAATGTACCTGGCAAAGGGTCAGTTTACGAAACAAAAAACGCCGTCATCAGCACTTACTTGAGGGAAATGTCCTCGTCATCATTTTGCCTGTAGCTGGGAAGAGGCGATGCAAACTGGTTCAGAGGGCTGCACGAGAACTCGTGCGCGGCAGCAGTCTCGGGCCACCTTCCACCTGCAGGCGGGGGAAACTTGGTGGCAGCAAACTCGTGACGATCGCCCGATATAACCACGACACCAACGCCTCTTGCGCCCGCGTCCCACATCGCCTCGAGAACTTTGCGTCGCTCAAACAAGAACCCGCCCCACGTGTCCTTGCGGTTGATCGGCCAGTTCTTGGTTAGTGGGATCGACGAAGCCACAATCTTCCACTTTACGCCCTTAGGTTCTGGTCGATTGAGCCAATCAAGGAAATCCTCAAGCTGGTGAGCACCCAACATTGTCTTCTCTGGGCTATCAAAGGGAAGGTCGTTGTCGGATCGGTATGAGCGGGTGTCAAGCATGAAGAAGCTTGCCGGCCCTTGAACAAACTCAAAGTAAGTCGCACCCTCTCTCCGGAGGTTGCTGGTTCCGGCAACACGCGCTGGAGGGGGGTTTGCGAGCTCCTGGTAGTGATGCCACGGCTCGATGGCTGCACGGTATACGCCCGTTGTGTTGGACGACCAGTCGTTGCCAATCTCATGATCGTCAAGCACGTGAATCCAGCTGAGGTTCTGCGCAACGGGAGTCCAATCCGGAGAGGCATAGACGTGTCGGTATTTCTGACGATAGTCCTCTTCGTTCTTGCCCTGACGCTTGGGAACATCGATGTAGATGAAATCCCCCAGAAACAACATGAACTGCGCCTGGAGCTTCGGCAGCACATTGGCGAGATGTCGCATGCCTGGGATGGCAAGGGGATGCTCGAAGGGGTTGTAAGGGAACCGCGGAAGGATGCACGACGTCGAGAGGAAAGTAAACTTGTTGTCCGCAAAGGTCGACATCTGACCCGCTCTCGGAGGCGCAACGAACTCGCCGCTGTGATTGTTGGAAGTACGCCATTCGTAAACTCTCTGCTGCGAGTGCGTCAGGGGGATGGTGAGCGTCGTGGTGAAGTCCGTCGTGTTGTCCGTGTATCTCATTCCTCCGCCAACTTGCCAAAGAGGGTTGTCGAACGGCGGTTGCGGATCTTTGACGTGAATCTCTAGGGTAACAGGCATCTTGGCCTGATCGGGCTCGCGCAAAACGAATTTGGCTTCGGTAGGTGAGACGTAACCGAGACGCACAAAGGACAAGTCGTCGACTGGATGATAGTGACGAACGCGGAGGAGGAAGTCGGCAGTCATCGCAACCAAGATGACATTGGTTAGGAATGTGAAGGCCGAAAGAACAGGGCTGGTAGAGCTGGGCGTTCCGAAAAGAAGGGTCTTCCACGGACTGGCCTTGTCCTTGACAATAAGGGTCTCTTCGATCCGCACCTCCTCAGCGACGACATGGTCGTTGAAGGTGTCGCCTTCGGCAGCACCTTCCGAGATGTGCTCTTTCACAGTGACATTGACGTCCTCCTCCACAACATCGTACTTTGGTTCAGTGATGTATCCTGAGACGAAGGAAGGTGCAAAGACTGCAAAAAGCGCAAAGATGCTCAAGGGTACAGCAGCCTACACCATGATCAGCATACGCGCCAGGTTTGTTGAATGGGTGTTCAGGAATAAGTGGGACTTACGGGACCCGGAAACTAGAGTTGTGAATCATTAGTGCCCATTTGCAAACGTTAATACTGCAAAGACTTACCCATCTCAGGAAGAGGTATGAGACCGCTCTCAGAGCAATCGAAGAGGTAGTTGCTATGCGCGTCTGAATCGTCATGACGCCTTGCGATGGCTCCGTTGGAGCGAATAAGTAGATCGGTAGGTGTAAAGCAGAGAAATCTCCCCGTTGGTTGTAGGTGACAGAAAGAAGATATATGTAGGTAGGGAGCGTCGGTTAAAAGAGAAGGGGCTACTCCCCTTGCAGCGGAAAGTCGACTAGGCAAGAAAGAAAGATTGATAGAAGGGGCAGTTTGCGAACCTGCCCTCTAAATTACCTAGGTAGGTAAGTATGAGGTGGAAGCTTTGCCAGACGTGACGTGATACCTCTGGAGGAGATGAGGTCACTGATCAATGGATGGCTCCATCCGCGCCGAAACACTAACGCGCGGTAACAAGCCAATTGGGAAGTGCGACATGTGAGCGTGGCTGGTGACGATGGAGCTCGCTCATCAGTGAGCTCTTGAATGGAGCCACCTTGCAGATAGAAGGCACGGTACGTACTCCGTACTGCGAACCACGTACCTGTCTATGTACCTTGGGTGTGGAGGGAGCTTCGCTGTCCAATACGTTCGGCCGGGCTGGTCCGTGCATCATCCGCTCCAGGGCCAAGGGCACCAATTTTCCGCGCGCCGAACTTTCAATCGTGGCCCGTTCTAAGTGACCCTTTTTGGCGACAGCTTGTCCACAATCCCCTGCATCAAGAGTCGACGATCGATACCCTCACGCGCGACCGCCCCCCCGAGACTCCAACGCAACACATCATGAGGGTATCCGCTATCGCCTGCGGGCTTCTCGCCTGCTTCGTTTCCCAGGTGGCCGCCACGGCACTGACATACAAGCTTCATGCCAACGAGAGAGCCTGCTTCTATGCCAAAACCCAGAAAGAGAACGAGAAGGTTGCTTTCTACTTCGCCGTACGTCAACAGCGACATCGGCCTCGACGGTAACATACTGATCCCACATGTATAGGTTCAATCTGGTGGCTCTTTCGACGTCGACTACGTCGTGACGGGACCGGGCAACAAGATTATTCTGGATGGAGCTAAGGAGCGCCAGGGCGACTTTGTCTTCACGGCCCAACAGCTGGGCGACTACGAGTTCTGTTTTAACAACGAGATGAGCACGTTCGCCGAGAAGTTCGTCGACTTTGAGATTGCCGTACGTCAACCCGATTCCCCATCCAGTACACGATGCTGACTATAGCTCCTTACAGGTCGAGAACGAGGTTCGCGCCCAGCTCCCCGCCAAGCAGGGCGCCCCTGCTGAACAGCACACAACTCTCGAGGAAACTATCTTCAAGCTTTCCGGTCAGCTCTCAACCATCTCCAGGGGCCAGAAATACTTCCGCACCAGAGAGAACCGAAACTTCAGTACTGTTCGCAGCACCGAGGGCCGCATCATCAACTTTAGCATGATCCAGTGCGCTTTGATCGTGCTGATGGGAGCTCTGCAAGTGTTTATTGTCCGCTTCTTCTTCCAAGGAGCTCGCAAGGGCTACGTATAGAGGAGCAACCACGAACGTTAATTCTGGATTTCGTGCGGCGCGAGGGAAACGGGGTCACCAGGGCCTCGGTGTATATCACAAGCAAAAGAGACATGATGTGGTCCACGATATGAGATAAAAACGACGACCAGAATTCCAGCGCTGTTCTTATGAGGCCTTGGGGGTTATGACGCGGCTGGACCCTACTCCGTCAAGGCCAGTAGCACTGGTTGCGGGATGCATATTGAACGTCTGACAAGCGTCCTTGTTTGTATGACCTGCTTCACGTGTTGTGCATTGACGCCTGGCTCTGATACATTCTGCGCCTTAAGGCGTGGCTTGCACGTCGGGAATTCGTGGAGGCAGCGCTGGATAGCTGTCCGCCGGCCCAAACATTTTGCTCGTGTTGTGTTAACCAAGCTCATCATTAAATGGGCGTTTTCCGCCGTGATTTAGTAAGACCACAGAGTATCCATATACGATGTATCTGAAGCTTAGTCGAAGCTTCACCTAAGCAGCTCCAAAACAAGGCTGTCGCTTGTCTGATTTCCTCATTGAGCGCCCGAGAACGGACCATAGCCGCGTCGTTTGATTGGTTGGAGTTTGTGGCTGGTGGTCCTAGCCACGGCAGGCTGCTGGTGGAGCCACCCGTCCTTCCTTCCTCGGGCGGCTTGAGCTTCGTGAGCTTCGATAACAACGGCAGCCTCGTCTGCGACTGCGACCCGGGTAGGTCATTGCAAGACCTCTTTGACCCATCTCACGACTCGAAACGCATTTTACGAAGCAGCGAGATAACAAAGAACACGGGAGCCGCGAACCGAGGGCGACATACTTACGAGATACACCACAACAACAACCACCTCTTTGGAGGTGGATCGCGACTTGTCAATGCCGAGTAGTTCTCGCCATAACTCGAACCACGCGAAGAAGCCCAAGAAGCAGCCCGCAGAGAAGTGGTACATAATAAAGGACATCCTTCAGGAAAGGAAGTGCGGCGCAGATATCGAGTACTTGGTGGACTGGGAAGACGACCCCGACACCGGCGAACGATACCGTCCTACTTGGGTAAGTCCACAGCTGACCCTTGTCGCGGGGTGATTCTGACACTACACAGACCCCGAGCAAGGACGTCACATCAAAGGCGATCTTTGACTGGAGGAAGAAGCTCGACACACTCTATCGTGAGGACCATACGACGCACTCTGAGGAGTCAGGAGCGCAAAACGAGGACGCATTCGTGCACACGCCAGCGGCCGAGTCGCTTGATAGCAGTCAGCCCATCCAATCGCCGCGCAAGCGAAAGCGACCTCAAACTTCGCAGTCTGACGACTCGCAACTCTGGAATTCGGAAGACAACCTCGACCCGCCAAAAAGGGGAAGGCTCCTTAGCGAGGCCCCTTCCACGCTTTCATCAGACTCCTTCGCCCACACGGATGCCGCATCGGATATTCTGTACAACAACTCGACATTCTTCGTGGCGATTCCCTCTAAAGTAGAACAAGATTTCTCTGAGTACATCAGTGTATCGGATTCTCAAGGCTCAACCGCCCTTGGCTCTCAGCCTATATCAGTCCTTGAGGACGAAGACAGCCAGGTGGTGATTACTGAGAACCTCAGTCAAAGAACCATCCCTGACTCACAGGATTACTCGACATTTGACCCCCAAGACTCACAGGAATTCGGCAATCAATTAGCATCGTCTACCAGTAACAAGGCGAGCCCCAAAACAGACCGTGAAATTCCCGATTCGCAAAAACAGTCCTCACTAAGCAAGACCACCGATTCACAGGCTCCCCTTCTTGGTTTACCAGATCATTACTCGCCGTTCTCTGTACACCAGACCTCCTTACAGTCTCCTTCACGCTCTTCCCAGAACCATCAGCAAGACCCGGTGTCGCCTGATTACATCCCTTTGACACAGAACAGTACTGGCCAGGGTCAGGAACCAGTTTTTGGTGACACCTTAGCCACCTCATCTGAGCTTCAGCAACCGACTGGACTGGGATTAGAGTCACAGTCACAGTCACACTCACGGTCTCAGCTGGCATCCCATCCAGCAACTCAACTCCCAACTCAATCACAGGCCACACGCAATCGAAACCTCTCATTAACGTCTGTATCTGACAGATCGATTCCATCGCGCCAGATTGACGACCTTACTACAGAATATCGAACTGAACATTCAGCAAATCGGTCGCTTGGTGTGTATTACCGGCAAGGGCTGCCTTCAGTCGGAACGCCTGTCTTCCGAACACAGCCTTCTTTTGATTTTGACATTCCGTCCTCCCAGGCATCTTCGCCATCCAACGGTGCCCTTGCAAGTAACTCAAGTCCCTCGGCCGGCATCGAAAACGCGAGCGCGGCTGAGCAGATTGTTGCTTGTTCGGACACGCAGAACGTTCGCAGTCAGAACACGCAACTTGCACAAGTCGTCGCTCCGCTACCTGACATTTCTGCAAGCCAGATTGGGTTGAGTAGCAGTAGTGCTGAAGACGCTGTAGTTCCCGACACTGTCCGGCGACAGCCTTCACGAAAGCAGCGTCTCAACACCGAACCTATCAGTTCAGGCTCTTCTCGACCCGACGATTCTGACGCCGGAACATCCAGCCAACCGCTAAATCAATCGTCTGGGACACCCAAACGTGACGAGGACGAGGACGAGGACGAGCACTCAGAACCTGACAGCTTTCAAACGTGCTTTGAAAGGCGATCGCCACCTCCATTTTCTTCACCTTATAATTCACAAGACGGGGGGCGTCGCAGCCAACCCATAGACCCACCTCCCACTATGGATACAACTAGCGGCGAACCGCTCTCGGCTATAGAGGAGCTTATGAGAATACAGGAGGCTGCTTTACAAGGAACGTTGACCGAGGCTGGCTTGACCAGTCCTACAACCGTTATGGTGCAGCATCACGAAGATGACCCTTCAATGACGGACGCCGCCGATCAGGCGTTCTCGGCGTCCATGATTAATCCAGCTATCCACATCCACTCGCAGCCCCCTATTTCTAGCGATTGGATGGGAGAGCCGGTTACTTCATCCACAGAAATGCCTGCCTTGTCCAGCGTCCCTTCTGGCCCAGCAATCGAGGCTCCGGTCGATGACACGCCCCGAACAGCCAGTATGGGTGACATCTTCCCTGGCAATCTTATGGCCCCTGATTCCGCCGACCAACTCCCCATCACCATCTCGCCTTCAGACATCAGCAGGTCGATTGAACCAGATCTTTCATTGTCCGGACTTCAGCATGATGATCAGCCTTTGGAGTTGCTGCCGGAGGACGACACCACGGCAGGAGGGAAGAGCACCGTGACATCGCCGGACGTTGAGGAGCCATATCTTTCAGCCCCTCCGGCAGCGGTAGATCAAAGCGAATACTTGGTAACTGTCTCGTTCCCGGCGAATATTCGCCCGCTCTATCTGAGCACGATGACGGCATACAAGCGCGAAATCGAGCAGTTCAACCTCGCACTGCAGTCCGACGAGGGCTTGCCCGAAAAAGCCACAGTGGAAGCCATTGGAAGACTGTTTAGCCAGCTCCGCAACATCTGCGACTTGCCTGTGACCCTCGATGGCCCTTCAATCGACGCCCTATCGGCAGTCGATCTCAAGAAGCACGCCATGGGTACCAACAGCAAATTCTTCTTCGTCGGCCGATTTCTTGAGCGACTGCAGACGAGCCACAAGAAAATTCTCATTGTCGTGCGCGACATCAACATTGTCGGTTATCTCGAAGCTGTGGTCGGAACCGGAGACATGGCGTACTCTCTCAAGGGCCTGCACGAGCTCGAAAGTCGGGAAGAGCACTCCTTGCTTGTCGTTCTTGTACATACCGAGCAGCCTATCGTCGACGATTTGAGCGACTTCGACGTCGTCATTAGCTTCGATAACGGCATCCTGCAAACGGACGTCTTAAGTCGGTGGGCTGAGATGAGCGGCAAGAAGCCGATGCTAATTAGACTCATGACAACGTGCTCCATCGAGCACCTCGAGTTGATGATGCCAGCAGAGCTTGAGGGCTTGGAAAGGCAGAATGCACTCCTTATCGCCTTGTTCCAGGCAAGGGCTCTCGTTGCCAACGATGAACAGGGCGAGATGATTGATAACTTTGCCTCTCTATTCGCAAACCAAGCAATCGACCCTGACCCTGGCTTTGGATGGGAGCCTGAGCTTATTCCATCGAACGTTCTCGACTTTTACTCTAGCACACAGTCCCACAACCAAATACCTCCCTCAGCGGAGGAGCTGTCGACCCGCAAACGCAAAGCCGTGAGTTTTTCTTTCAGAGACACAACTGCCAACTAATCCGCGGGTTTTAGGATGACGGGTCGCAACAAGTCGTTAAGCGCCTGCGTGTGAGTCGTTCACCTGAACGAGATTCTGGCAACATCGACGCGGCAGTCCACAGCCACCTCAACCCCGATCCTTCCCGGGTGCATGTCCAGACGACTCAGGGCTACCTAGACTCTCTGTCAACCAAGGTACGCCGCTTATGCTTGTATGCACCGACAATGCTAAGTAACCGTTGTAGATCTCCGAACTCGAGCATCAGTTGGAGGAGAAAACAACGTTAGAGATCAACCTTCGCAAGCACATCACCAATCTTGCAAAGAGGGTCAAGAGCCATGACAAAACCATCAACATCATACAAGAAAGACACATGGCCGCGCTTCGGGAGCGGAGCCACTTTGAATCTCTGCGTGATGATGCTCAGCAAAATGAGGGGAAAGCCTGGGAGGAGACTCATGTCTGGCAGGATAAGGCAAAAACATTGGAAGAGGAACTCAAGAAGAAGAGTGCGATTCTCGAAGAGGCTCTCATCAATGCCGGCACTGTCGCCACTGAGACATTCAAGGAGAAGACGGCGGAACTCGAGAAGGCTTTGGGAAAGATTGCAGAGTTGGAGAAGAAGCTCGAAAGCCGTGACGGCGAGCTAGGATACGCCAGAGATGCATATCAGACGGCTAACCACGCTAACAGCGAGTTGACGCGGGAAAACCGCGAGCTCAAGGAGCAGGTTGACCTACTGCGAAAGTCAGCGGTAGGTAGTCTGGCGCAGGTCCAGAAAGTCAACGCCGGAGAGCAGGTCAAGGAGATGCAGCGGCAGATTGCCGAAACCCAGGCCATCTCCAAAGACCGCGAGAAGGAGCTTGCGCGTGTTGAGAAGGAGCTGCGGGCGCTTAAGAACGGACGAAGGGAGACGAGGCAGCAGAGCGTGCCCCGGAGTCCGAGACTGGGCATGATGAGCCCGAGAACGGGACGCGCCGCGGGTGGTTCGGCTAGTAGAGGAACTTCGCCGACGCCTCACGAGTCGACAGGGAGCACGCCTGCTGCGGGCCTTCAGTTCTTCAACACGCCGGCCAACGGTAGATGGGGCCACCTTCGAGACTAAGGGGGGGGGGGGGTTGTGCAAACTGGGCCTGAGGTCCGGGTCACCGGAGAGGACCATATCATGTTTATATGTACCGAGGCCATGGATGACTGCGTGAAAGATACCATGGAGGGAACGGGAATATGTGATGTTTGGCTTTGTCCTTTCAGATGAGGTGATACAATAAAAGAAGTAATACTCATCGCAGGGGCTACGTCCGTACCCTTTGAGCGACGAAAATCGTGCCACAGCGACTGCGGTTGAAGGTAGCTGAATGGGACGCATCGAGACGTTACATTCCCGAATGTCGAACGCTGGTCCCAATGTTTTCCCCACAGAATTGACTCAATTGCTTGATTCACATGATGACCATTTATCAGCGTCACTGATGGTTGTAGAGTGTGTGGATTTGGTCCAATGGCATTGGGAAGAGCGGTAAGATGGTACATGGGATTTGATTGAGATCACACTACCAGAAAACTCCCTCCAATTCTATCGACTTCACACAAGACACACGCGCGCGCGCCGCAAACAAACTCTGTAGAGTTTGCTCTTCCCTTCTTTCCTCTTTCGTTCCCCTGTAGAATATACAAGTTTGGTTCGTGGTTGATTCTGGGCCGGCCGGGTCTCGCATCCCAGCCGTATCCAAGGACTCGAATCCGGTTAGACGGTCTGCCCTGCTTTGGATCTCCCCGGTCGTTATAGATGGCGAGAGAACGTTTAGTTCTTCTCCTCGGGGTAGATGTCCTCCTTCAGAGGGACGCCGAGCTCTTCCCTCAGGGACTTGAGCTCCTCGAGGTATTGCTCGTACTGGCCCTTGTTCTCGACCTTGGCCTTAACGCCTGTGAGGGGGAGAAATTGTTAGTTCATGTCGCAGTCAATTGTGCATCGTTTTTGGGTTGCATCGTTTTGCGGCATGAGGCAAGGTTGCTCGGGCCTGCGAAAGCGATGCATGGATGCAAACAGGGGGTGGGGGGGATGGCGTACCCTCGAAAATGCGGACGGCGGTAGCGAAGTCGTTGACACGACGGGCGGCCTTGAGGGCGGCGGCGACAACGGAGGGGGAGGGGACCAAGTCGTAGGCGAAGGCGTTGTTGAGGTTGCGCTGTTATGCGAGGAGAAAAAAGGAGTCAGCCTCGTTCCCATCAGACCACTTTAGTCGGAACTGGGTTCAGATCCCGAGGCCCGCTGCGTACCTGAAGCTCGAAAACGTCCTGGACGCCATCGAATTCCTTCTCGAATCTGTTGCCAAACGTCAGCGATGCCAGTTGTCAATCGGATTGATGGGCCGAGGGGTCTCAATGGCTTTGTCGCGCGGAAGGGAAGGCGATGGTGGCATGATTGTCTGGTTCGATCCTCTCCAGCCATCCCTATCTTCCCTGTCGTCTGCCGAAAGATACAGGCCTCTCCGACCCCCGAACTCAGCCGAGAATCTGGGGCAATTTTCCAATGACTCACCTTGCGCTGAACTCCTCAAAGGTCTCCTCGGCGTGGTCGCCGGAGCGGAGGCGGGAGCTGGTGCTGAAGGTGTTGGCGGCCGGGACACCCGCGATGGCGGGCAGGAGCATGCTGGAGCGGGCGACAAGAGGCTGGCGGATGGGGTTCGCACGGAAGAGGGTGGTCGAGCCGCGAGCGGCGACGCGGAGGATGGAGGCAGACATTTTCGGCGACTGGTGAGATTCGATTACAAGAGGCGGGGCTGGCGAAGGGGAGAAAGGGACCGATGCGGACGTTGGGTTGTTCGCGGGCGGGCTGTGTGACGTGGGAGAGGGTTTTTTTTTTATTTTTTTTGCGCGCGAAGCTATAGGCGTTTCGTTCGGGATTGAGTCGGATGATGGTGAGCGTTGTTAGGCACGAAAAAGGATTGGATTCTGCGAGATTTTGATTGGATGACTAAGCCTTAGCTTGACTGCAGGTAGTGTTGCGTTGGAAGGAGGATGAGAGGGAGCTGAGCTCCAGGCAGTACGAATTGAGACCGACTTAGACAGTGTTCGCGGGCAGATAGCGTGTGGGAGCACAGTGCCTCGATCGCTTCGTACGCAAGCCCATCATCAGGCCACACTGGACGGTTCCCCAGAATCCGGAAATGGTAATACCACCCTGCCGTCTCTCACTGTTCCCCAGACCACGAACTTTTCAAGCTTGATAGGTGTGTTGTGTGGTGTCTCTTTACTTCGCTCTGCGTGACAGCTCACCGGGACATGCCGCATAATATGCCTCGTCGGGTGTGCATTCGGATTGGGGATAAATAAGCATATAAAGAAAGTCTAGCTGCAACCCCTCCCCGCGGACCGGAGATGAGAGGCAATTCAAGAGACGCAGTTGCGCCGGTCTTCCGTCCCATCCTGCCACCACCACCACCACCACACACACACACTGAATGGTACCTTGCATCAAATGACATGCTGCAGCTGGTTAGCAGGTCGCTCGGCCTTCATCTCAAGGGGCAAATGGTGATTGGGGTGGGAGGGGAAAAGAAAACACGGGGCCGGGCCGGAACCAAGAGGTCGGAGATTGTGACGGCATCCAAAACGTCAGGGAGCTCTTTTGCATGGGAGGAGTCGTTCAGTTCGTCTCCAGGTCAATTGGCCGGGGCCGAGGCACGATTTTTCAACCGACCCTCTTCTCACATCAGAACTGACTCTCGTTGCCCGTCGTCAGTCTTTGCAATTGGGCAACGTAGCCTAAACTTCCGAGATTGCAAGCTGCATCACGAACCTTGAGGTACCGGGTACCTGCGGCCGTGACGGTTGTTTTGGGGCTAGGCCGGGTTGGCAGTGGGTTGGCCCGACCTGCCAACTCGGTCGACCTTGTCCAGTACTCCTCCAGCGGTCCAGCGCAAGACCAGAAAGACTCAAGGGCCCGCGTCGTTTTGCAGCACGCAGAGGCAGGCAGTGTTGTCCTCTCTCTAATTAGGAGCCAGGCCGAGGCACACGGCCAACAGCATAACGCCCAGCCGGAGATTCTATCCAGACACATAAGCGTAGCTGCAATCGGTAGGTACCTAGGTAGCTTGGATTGAGCCGCTACTCCCTGTAAATACATAGGTACGAATGCTACCCCAGGTTCTTTACAGCGGCATGGCGGCCGATGACACAGAAAAGACAGGGTCACGTGCAGGGCACACTGTGCCATTTGTGCCTTGGAAGAACAGCGGCCAGGTGCCCAAATGCCAAATGAGCATTGGCCAAGGCCCCGCCTCTGATTGGTCACACCAAGGACTGACAGCGAATCACATGCTGCACGATCA
Organism: Colletotrichum lentis; assembly: GCA_003386485.1. Taxonomy (NCBI): domain Eukaryota; kingdom Fungi; phylum Ascomycota; class Sordariomycetes; order Glomerellales; family Glomerellaceae; genus Colletotrichum; species Colletotrichum lentis. The sequence goes on from NWBT01000034.1 coordinate 309,958, forward strand.
AATGAGGGCCGCGAAAATGGCGGCGCAACCAAGTACAGGGTACCTGGACCTTCTCGATAGGAATTTTCCCCTTTTGACAGTTCAACAACTTTTCGCATCGCTGCTACCATCGGCACTCCCGTCCTTCCTTCCTCCTCCTCATAAACCTACTCGTGTGCCGTGGCGTTTGACGGCATCTTGTTGTTTGATTACCTCCTCCTCCGTCTCCTCCCTTCCTCTTACTCTCCAGACCGACTCTTGTCACCGGGTGTCCTGCGGCGTGTCGAGTGTTTGCTGCAACTTGTCTCTTTTTTCTTTTCTCGTTGCTTCTCGTCACTCCTTAGGCTCTGCCTCTTTTTGGGTCGTGTCCATCGACGCTCTGCCGCCCGCGCCGCGTGCATTGCTCAACGCCTACCCTATCTGCCATCAGAAGATCGGCATCTTTCGCATTGAATCCACCAGGGCAACCCGCATCGAGACGCACGGTTGCAACCAAAGTTCTTGTCCGAATTCTTCGCAAGGAGACCGTCGCGCCATTTTCTCAACCTTGTTCCCTCCAACTCGAAGAGAACTACTCTCAAGATGGCGACCCAAGCCCCCTCATCCTTCTACGAGCAATTGCCTCTGCCCACCCTCGACCGTCCCTTTGGCTTCCACCTATGGCCTCTGCTCGACAAGGTCTGGACCCCCATCGTCGGCTACCCGGTGAGCGAGTTTAGGTTCGTGCCTGGCGTCACGCCCATGTCCACGATCAAGCAGGCCGGCATCTTCGTAATCATCTACTACACCATCATCTTTGGCGGTCGCGAATGGATGCGCAACCGTGAGCCCTACAAGCTCAAAGGTCTCTTCCTCGCCCACAACCTGTTCCTCACCCTCATCAGCGCCGGTCTTCTTGCCCTGTACATTGAGGAGCTCCTGCCGACCGTTGTGCGCGGAGGCATCTTCCACGCCATCTGTGACGCCGAGGGCGGTTGGACCCAGCCCCTCGTTGTCCTGTATTACGTGAGTCTGCCAGTATTCGCACTGCTTTCCGCAACTGACTGACCGACCGCTCCAGATGACCTACTTGACCAAATACCTCGAGTTGCTGGACACCGTGTTCCTCTTCCTCAAGAAGAAGCCCCTGAGTATGCCAATGACCATCCTGGCCGTGCGAAACTCGAAACTAACAAACCCGCAGCGTTCCTCCACTGCTACCACCACGGCGCGACTGCTCTCCTCTGCTATACCCAGCTGATTGGCTCCACTGCCGTCTCGTGGGTTCCCATCACCCTCAACCTCGGCGTCCACGTCGTCATGTACTGGTACTACTTCCAGAGCGCGCGCGGCGTCCGCATCTGGTGGAAGGAGTGGGTCACTCGTTTCCAGATCATTCAGTTCATCATCGATCTTGGTAGGTCCCAAATAACAGTCCAAAGTCCCTGGACGCATCCTGACAGCCACAGGCTTCGTTTACTTCGCCTCCTACACCTACTTCACCTCGACCTACTTCCCCTGGATGCCCAATGCCGGCAAGTGTGCCGGTGAGGAGTTTGCTGCTTTTGCCGGTATCGGCATTCTCAGCTCCTACCTCGTCCTCTTCATCTCCTTCTACCTTGCGACCTACAAGAAGGACGGCAAGTCGCAAACCCGCAAGTCTCTCCGCCGCATGAGCCAAGCTCCCCTTCCCGACCCCCACAACGTTGCCTCGGCCGTCGCTGCCCACTCCAACGGCAACGTCAAGGCCAGCGGAGCAAAGGCCAACGGCTCTGCGCCCCGATCCCGCAAGGCGTAAGAGGCTGGCATCTCGGATGCCATCCACGGTGTGGAATGTATATATGCGAATGACCGTACAGGCATTTGGGGGTTTCTGTGCCGAGCATCTTGACGGCTTACACGTTTGGATCTGGAGAGAAAAATTATTCTTGGCTTGAAGGCATGCCCCGGCCGCGCACCGATGGCGACCGTTGGAGGCGGGCGCGGCCCTTTTTTCACAACTGTGTATTACTGCATCGTTCCCGCGCGGCTGGCGAGGAACGCTTTGAAACCCTAAAAGGAGGCCTGCTGTGGTGGGCAGCAAGCCCACAGTTGGACGTGTATGACGATTTGGGAGGCTGACGACGTTTGTATGTTTGTGTGCCTTTGGCGAACTCGGGGTTGGCTTCGGTCGGTGGGTATCATTTGCAATGGATGAAACGACCTCCGGGTGGTCAAGCAAGTGCCGCGCTTTCACCCGGGAGGAACGCACCTAGAACATTTGTAATTTCTCTTGTGTTTCTTGTGTTATAGATGGAGCGGTTGTCGCCTCGACTTGGAGGCCGCCGCCGCCGCTTGATACTAATACTTTTTTTACTGCGATGCAGCCAACCAACCTGCTCTTGGCCGGTGACAAGCCGTCGGACTCGCAGGCATCCATCCAGTTACCCTTCGGGCAGGGCTGTGGTCAACCGGCCACACGGCAGTCCTCAATGGTACGTTGCATTTTCCCATTCACCCCCCTCTCCCAAATGATGAGTAACTCGCGTTATACCCAGCTCACTCAGACGCACAATATGTGCGGGTGCTGAGAACACGTTTGATCACATCTGATTCATGGGCGATTTCAAATGTTTTGATGAAAATCACTGGGACGATATGTTGCTAACTATCCTCAGGGCGTTGCTTGCCTAGCTCGGCGAAGTTCGACGTTTGACGACCGGACAAGGAGGATAATAAGTAGAGGAAATACGATAACCTTGAGCATACCGCTCCAGTGTCTTTGCACGCCGTGATGTGAATTGTGATGGCTTTGTGGACATGGAAGAATGAGACTATCCTTAGACGCAGGTCTTCCGGCTCGAAGACCAGATCGCTGGAATGGCATGCATGTCATCATCCGTTCGAGGCGTAATCAATCTCCCTTGGATCCATTTACATGCTACTCTTCGTGTTCGGCTTGAGATATTCAGCCCCCCAAGTTAAGCTCCAACGCAGCCACAGTCCCAATATCGCCCCCAAACCGACTTCGCTGGCCGTCTTCCCGCATGCATGAACACCAACCAATGGAGGCTTGCTCAGTTTACCCGGTTCGCACCCTTGGTGTTGATTCCAGCTTCCGGACTGGTGGGATTCACACGCGAGACTCCTACATGCAAGAGATTAAGCTATATGCATGCAACCACGCCCATTCGGTATGGCATCGACTGCGTCTACGGGCACGCTCGAACGCCATGATCCTTGGTGCCATTTCATGACGCCACGACGCGCAATGAGGCCAAGTTTGCATGAACCATTGCACAGTCTGACATAGTTTTGTAGTAGGACTTACCCGGTCGATGGTTTGAAAGCTACGTTCTACCTCGCATGTCTGTCTATATGTGTGGCCGCCATGGTCAATCTCTATAAAGATGATCTGAAGTCCACGTTGAGTGAAGACACAGCTTCTTTTCCAACCCACACCTCACCATCTTCTGAAGCGCCAATCCAAGAACGCGATGGTGCTCCTTGCCAGCCTCGTCCTGTTCCTGTTCACGCTGCTCGCGAGAGCGGCATGCTCCCCCACAGTTCCAACAGCCAGAACGCTCAATGGAACCTACGAAGGCCGTCATCTTCCCGAGTTTGGCCAAGACCTGTTTCTCGGCATTCCGTACGCCCTCAGCCCCCGCCTCCGTAACCCCGTACCCCTGGCCGAGTCCTGGACCGGCGTCCGCGATGCCACTCGCTATACCATTGCCTGCTATGCCGATTCCTATAAAGGGGTTCTGGAAGCTGTTGGTGCCACTATCGGCGAGGACTGCCTGAACCTGAACATCGTCCGGCCTGCTGGAACGACCCCTTCCTCGAAGCTCCCCGTTGTCGTATGGATACACGGCGGCAGCTTCACCGGTGGCTCCGGTGTAGACGGGAACACCAACACATCCTACGTCATCCGAGACTCGGTCGAGAACGGCACCCCGATCATCGCCATCACCATCAACTACCGTCTCGGCTTCTTCGGCTTCCCGGGCGGCTATCAAGCCGCCGCGGAGGGTGTCACGAACCTCGGCCTCAAAGACCAACGGCAGGCCCTGCGCTGGATCAAAGAAAATATCGCGGCCTTTGGCGGCGACCCGAGCAAGGTCACACTGTGGGGCCAGTCCGCCGGCGCCATTTCCATTGCGCACCAGATCCTCGCATACGGCGGCGAGGGCGCCGAGGAGCTGTTTAGAGGAGGCATCCTCGTAAGCGGCAGCGCAGGCTTCATCACCAACATGCTGTTCCCTACGCACCCCAACATCCTGAAGTCGTACAATGATGTCCTGAACGCGACGGGCTGCGCCGATGCAGACCACACCTTGGACTGCATCCGCGCGGCTCCCGCGGACGTTGTTTTGAGCGCCACCAGATCAGCCCCCGTTCCCGCCTGGTGGCCGAGTATCGACGGAGATTTCATCCAGAGGCCCCCGACGTGGCAGATGCTCGAGGGCGACATCGCCCCCGTGTCCGTCATCGTCGGCGCCAACAACGACGAGGGCCTGTTGTCGGTCAACTCGATCGCGCCCGGCGTAGAAACCGAGGCCGAGGCCGCGTTCGTCCTCCAAGCCAGCTTCCCCGCTGCGAGGCCCTCGATCATCCAGGAACTCCTGGCCGCGTACCCCGTCGACGGCCCCAACCCGCCCTACTCGCTGCCCGTCAGCTCCGATCCGGCCGACGACGTCTTCTGCGCCGCCCTGCGCGACGCCAACATGACCTGCGGCGCGCAGTACCGCAGGCTGGCCGCCATCTTCGGCGACTACGCGCAGGCCAGCGGCCGGCGGCTGACGGCGCGCGAATGGGCCCGGGCCGGGATCCCCGCATACAGCTACCGCTTCGACACGAACCCGACCGACATACCCATCGCCAAGAACGCCCTCGCGCCCGGGTTCTCGACGCACTCGTCCGAGTACTCGTACTTCTTCAACTTCCCGCCCGAGTACTACATGCACGGGCTGAACCCGCCCGTGCGCAACGTGTCGTCGCATCTGACGCTCTCGAGAAACATCGTGGACAAGTTCATCGCGTACATCGCCACGGGCGACCCGAACTCGTTCAAAGGTACGTCTTGTTCCCATGTTATGGGCGACGCGGAGCGCTTGTCCCTTTCCCGGTTTGCCCAGACGGATGCGCGCTAACCCCCTCGTCCTTGACCGGACAGTCCCCGAAGTGCCCGAGTGGCCGCAATACTCCGTCTCAGAGCCGGCGAACATGGCCTTCAACGCCACCTTAGCCGACAACACAATCTACACGCGCGTCGAGGCGGACCTCTGGCGCGAGGGGAGTTTGGAGCTGTGGAACAAGTACGCCGTCGAGCTCAGCTTCAATGGCAACTGGCGTCCGTGATCGGTTGATTGCTCTGGGGGTCGTCATTCAGCGCTTGGCTTTGAATCCTCACTTGTCTTCCAAATGTGGACACGTTGGCGGTTGTCAAAGTCCAATCATGCCGGGTCGCATTCCTGCGGACGGCCTCGGAAAGTAGGAGTTAGCCATCGTATCAATAGTTGACACTTCGGATCCTTTCATAATGTCAAATATCTGCGAACTCACCGAAACATCAGGTGTGTTTCCCGCCATGCTCTCTCTACCATGCCCTGAGGTGAAGCCATCGAGAAGCAAAGGAGCAACTTCGTCAAGGAACATTTGCCAGAGTGCCCGTTCTGAATCACCTCATGGCTGGGGTCAGTCGAACGTTGTTTCAAAAGCACGAAAGAAGCCAAAGGAATATTTCTCTCAACCGGGATCTGGAATTCGTTCCATGGCCCTGCCTTGGTTGTGAAGGCTCCCGCAATATCAATTACCTACTCCGTCTCCACCGTTTCGTGCCTTCAACAGGCCACCGTCTCTATTCCCTTGCTGAGGGAAATAGTAATGCATGAGAAATGAAATGCAGAGAGAAAATACAAAGGCTCAACAATAAAAGACGCGCATGGGTGGATTACTTGTTACATAGTTCTTGTCTCTTTCTTTCTTGTATCAGGTGCCTATCCTTCTCTGACAGAGACCCACGAATGAAACAACTGGGTGGCGGTTAGTTGGTTTAGTAGTGTCAAGAAAAACAAACCAAGCAGAAAAAAGGAAAATGAGGTTGAAAAAAGCAAGTTTTGCTGCCCAAAATCTCTCTCCGAAACAGTTTCGCAGCGGCCGTTACGCCTAGAAACAAGACGGTAGCCTCTATTCGTCACTCTTCCCCCGGCTCGCTGCCACTGCGAGAAAGAATCGAGAGATCGAGCAAGTCAGGGAGACCCCGTCAGACCCATGGCCCTAAAATGCATCTTGTCCCACCTCCAACCAAACCGCCGGTTCCCTACCAATCTTGAGAAGAAAAGTTGAAGAGGTGTGCAACGCCGTTTGCAATCAGAGAGAGTGGAAGAGTAGTGTGAGTGTGTGTGTGTGTGTGTGTGTGTTTTGGTTGGTGCGCGATGACTAGACTGGTGACATGAAAGCGCTACGATGGGGCCCGCAAGGCCATGTTGGTGACAAATGAAAAAGAAACGAGTCGAATTGTTTTGAGGGCTTGAACTGAGCCCGGGAAGCAGAGTAGATTTGATGCTTTGTGCAATCTGATGGTCTCACGCTCGAGGCTTGCGCAGTGGCTATTGCCGACCGATGCCGGGACGAGGGGACTTCAGTAGCTCGGCTGATGAGATCAGCTGGATATCGAAGATCGTAAGTACGTAATGGGTCATGATCCATTGAGCGTGGGCGACAGCCGAGTCGGGTTTGGTTGACGCGAAAGTATCGCTTCAAGAGCCAGGATGGTCTGACTGGTACGAGATCGACGAGTGGTACTCAGCAGGACTGGTACAACAATAGCGGCTCTCCCACGTTTTCGATTTCGGGAATTGTGCACTTCAGGTCGAAAGCCTTGGACAGCACAATCTTGAAGATCTACAACAGGTCAGCCACTGGTCGAGCCGCAACTGCAGGAGGTACTTGGAAGACTCACCTTTTGCACGTTGATACTATGGCTCGTGCTGGAGAAGATCAACGCAGCGCGCATTGCCTTTGCGAACCGGCGGGCCTAGCAGGGTCAGTTATCCGAAGGGAACGAGGCAGGCTTTCGTTCGACCAACCTGGTTTGAGATTTCCTCTTGGTCCTCCCTTGGGAAGTTGACGAAATGGTCGTACTTGGTGCCCACGAGGATAGGAATAGCCGTCTTGTTGAAGCCCCTGCCCTGCCGATACCACTCCTTGATGCTGTTGAGCGTGCTCTTCCGCGTCAGGTCGAACATGAAGAGGATGGCGACAGCGTCGTTACAGACCAGGGGCAGCATGTTGACGAATTCGCGCTGGCCACCCAAGTCCCAGATGGAAAAGGTAATTTCGGTATTCCGGATCGAAATGGTCTTTTCCATAAAGTTGACGCCCAACGTCTGGATATAGTCTTCGTCCCAGCTTCCCTCGACGTACTTGACCATCAAACTCGTCTTGCCGATTTGCGCATCCCCCACCATGCCAACCTTGATTACGACGTGGTTGCGACCGTTACTGGCGGCAGCCTCTGCGCCGGCACTGCTGCGCGAAGCATGGTCGGCGTAGCTTTGTTGTGCGCCGGCGCCGGACAGACCGGAGGCAGGCCTCGAGATGGGAGGGGCGTTCATGGGCAGAGGCGGTGTGTTGTAACGATCGGCTTGTTGGTCTTCGGACCGCGGGGATTGTGGGAGGCCCTGGTCGAGGGACTGGCTGGGTTGGGGGCGCTGCTTCTCCGAGTAGTCATAACCATTGTTCTGAGCAACCTGCGGAGGGACATCGAAACCGCCGAGGGTGTCGTCTGGGTGAGGCGGGGCGGCAAGCTGGTCATGCTCCATGGTGTCGACTGCGTCGTGGAACTGGGCCGGTGACCCCGCGGATAGTGTGGAGGAATCCAGCGTGGAGTTTCGCAGGCGCGGGACCAGAGAGTCCGTCTCGAGCGGGGGACGAAAAGACGACGATGCTGAACGCAGCCACCTTGGAAATGACGAGGACAAATGGCAGTCGGTGCCGAATTGGAGGACGGACAGAGGGCCGGGGCGGGGGAGGGGGGGTAGGCGGCAGGTTTCAGTTGAGGCCCGACGATAGCTTCATGGGCACTGCCACGTACGGCGTGGGAATCGATCGGGAACGGAGGCCTGTGTCGAAGTTCAGTTGTTCAGGCAGGCGAGTCTGTCACTAGTTAGGAATTGGCGACGTCGACACAGCTCGCAGGAGGTGACTCGTGAGGCAGGGCGGAGAGAGTAAGTGTCAGACAAAGATGTCTCGCCTAGCATCTCTCTCCACACACGGGGGCTAGAGGAGGAGGGAGAAAGAGAGGGACAGAGACGGGCGGGTGTGTGGTGCGGTACAAGGGGACCAGTACTCCATCCATACTACAGTGCAGTGCGGAAAAAAGAGACGGGATTGGACGACGGGCTGAAGCAGGGGGTTGCCCGCCTGGAGCTGGAGTCGAACCTGGCAATGACAAGAAAGGCGCTGTATTGGACGAAACGAACGTACCAGTAGTAGATCAACGGAGAGTTGCAGTGGTGTTTGGCTGGGACTAAGAGTGACCGGTTGTCGAGGCGGGACTAGACAACGACAACAATGACGACGAAGATAGAGGCCTCGTTTGTCTGTCTTCTCGTTTGAGAACCGATCAGAGCGGTTGAGGAGGGGAATGAAAAGCCAGGTAAGTGGTTTTCCGTGGACCGTAAGGCAAGACAAGGCGAGTGAGTGTACGGTCAGGTATCGACGGGTCGGGATGTCGATGAGATGCGGCGGTGCGGTGCGCAGTGGCAGAACGAGGTTACGGTAATGGAATGTACCGAAACGGGGCCAGGGCAGAACGGGGAGATGGGGATGGATGGATTAGCGGAGATGCAGCCAAGCAGCGTGCATGTCAATGTCAAGCGACAGGGCGGTCGAGTTGTGAATGTGCCAGGGGGGATGGATAAGACTGTTGTGCGACGACGTGTGCCCGTGTTGTGTTGTGTTGTGTTATGTTGTGTTGTGCCGCTCGCTGTGTGTGTATGTGTATGTGTGTGTTTTGGTGCTGGACGCGGGAAGAGAGGGGACGGAGGGGGGATGGGCCCGCCCTTCCCTCAGCGCAGCATCAGCATCTGTGCAACACAAGTGCAGCGTGATTAGTGCCCGGCGGAATTTTAGTGAGGGACGCCAACGCAGGAAACGCAGGGAAACGGCAAGTCAGGGCCTCTCCAGTCATGGCGCTTATGGCAGATCGAGGGAGGTGCGACAGGG
>NWBT01000034.1:323803-417432 GCA_003386485.1 Colletotrichum lentis
GGGGGTGGATGGAGGGGTAGCACAGGTTGTGGTGAGTCTGTACCGTCAATTCACTGTCTCGAACACTGTGCATGCAGGGTCTCGGGGGTTCCACTCCGCGCCGCATCTCCGAGCTCCCGACTGACATCTCACGACATCAAGCCGAAGCTGGCGGTGACACTGTGCGCGGTCGTCCCGTAACCAATGTAGCCGCTGTCATGATCGTTTGTATCCACGGGGGACTCGGGGGCCAACACGCATTCAGATGCGCTTGCAAACTCGGCTTCGGTCCGCAAGGTCGGCTTCGGCCTTGGATCTCGATCCAAGCGTCTTCCAACAACCTACACGCCCCATCTCGCAGCAGAACCTCTCTCTCACTTGCATCAAGAATAGGTTCGAGGATGTGTATCAGAGCATCCGCTACCACGCTGTATGAGCAAACAATGTCGGGCGTGTTGAAGCACACAACTTGCCACGAAGCAGTTAGGATGGCCGTGAAATCCTCCTATTCTCCTAATGTCCTTGAAACAGCAACAGCGGCACGAGGGTGAGGGTCTCACCGATGGTCCTGGTGCGGAGGCACTCGAGAGCGGCTTGGCAAGCAGGCACACACAGCACCATTCGTCGTGTCCTTGCGCGACCGCAATCCGTCGCTCTGGGTCCTGACGTGGTCGGCCAGCTCTCTCCCTCACCGAGTCCTGTTGCACCCGCATCGTGGACGGGTTGCTTCGTGATGGTCGAGATCGGATTCCGGCAAGCGTCGAGGCCTGATGACGCGGCAGCGCTCAGCTGTCATGTTGCGCGGTGTGCCGGGTATGGAATGTTGGCGGAAGTGTCTGAAGCACGGTTCCTGGATACGCCTAGTGATACCCGTCATGACCAGTCAATTTGCCTGGGGTCCCAAAGGCTTGTATCGTTTGACAGACTGGGACACCAACAGCCAGAGCAAAATCGAGAACACATCACCTCTGAGGTCGAGAGCACATCGACCCACCTCCCACCTCCAAGCGTTCCCTCCATCCCGCCCAGTACGACTCTCCCCGCGGGTGGAACGGACAACATTAGAGCATCCAACGACGTCCTTCAGGACTCTGCGTGAGGTTGCGCAATCATCCTGGACAGCGGTAAGGGTCTTACCAGCGATCACCTCTGATCCGCCGTCGCGATGTATAAAACATGGTCAACTCGCCGTGCCAACGAACTGATCACGCCATCCTTGTCCCTCATCTCAACTTCCAGACCATCATCAATCCATCACATCTCAAAAAAACCCACGACCATCGGTCCTCACGCAACTATGCAGTACACCTTCCTCGCTCTGCCCGTCCTCCTGGCATGGGCCTCTGCTGCACCCCAAGACCCCCAGGTGCCCATCTCAACCTCCATCACGACCCTCACCGTGACTGGCCAACCAGTCCCCGCTCCAACCGAGCCAATCCCGAACAACCCGGATCCCGTCCCGGCGCCGGTCCCCTCCGGCCCGTCTCAGCCCGCTCCGCCTTCCGGCGGCCCCCACTGCGTCTGCGGCGCGACCTACTGCGGCAAGGTCCTAGTTGGCTTTCAAGGTGCGTGACTACTCTGTGTGACCTCTGATACCACTAAGCATACCCTCACGAAAAAGAAGGAGAAGGGGGGGCAGACCCAGACCCTTCTCTGGGCTGACACCAAGCTAGGCTATACCACCGAGCAGGTCGGCCAAGGTTACTGCTCCACCCCGGGCACGAACTGCGGCACCGCTGCTCCGGCCCCCGAGTCCCTCGAGAACAACCTCTTCGTCTGCATCTGTCCGCCGGGCCAGAAAGAGGGCTCTACCATCGAGCTCCTCTGCACGTGTCAAGGCCGCTGCAAGAACGACGAGCCGGACTTCATCGGCCGCTGCGAGACACCATGCAATCTCGGCTGCGCTCCCGCGGCTCCGGGCTCGTCTTCGATCCCGGTCCCACTGCCCGTGCCTGTGCCGGTTGAGCCTGCTCCCATCCCGAACGAGCCCGTCCCGGCCCCGATCCCGCCTGTCCGCAGGCGATCGTAACGACGGGTCACGTTTTGTTGATCTTTGCATCCATGAGACTGGGTATTATCTTCGGCTCCTTCTTGTTTGCTGCTTGTTTGGTACTTGTTGCGGGTCAACGAGGACTGAGACGAGGGTCGCGTTTTCAGTCGGTACCCCATGAAGGGTCCGGCTCCCACACTCTTTACGGTTTGGGTTGATGGGGTGGGCGAGCATACGAAGGGACGGGGGACGTTTTAGGCGGATACGCTGCCCTCTGGGCAAACCACACTCTCTAGGCTCAGATACCAAACATTCTTTCATTTTGACGTCTGTTGCCACTGCCTATCCGGCTTGGACGAATTCGTCGGCCCACGTCTACGTCCAATGTCCAACGATCAATGCCAAGCACGAGACAAAGTGATGGTTGGCTACTTTTGCAGAAACAACAAGGAGAAGAAGAATCAACTTTAACGCATCAACTAGATCACTCATCGGCATGTACAGCACGAAAACCACGACAAAAAAAAAAGTTGAGCATCATCATGAGAGTCAAGAAGAAGAAGAAGAAGTATAAGAAGAAAATTGCCCATGCTAGAGAGCTCCCTGTCCATGCAGCGCCTCTAAAAGATGCTTCCCGAGTCAAGATATGTATGCCACCGAGGTTGCGCTTTACGACGTGGCGCAAAGGAGATCTCTCTTCTCTCTCTGCCGCGCTCTCTCATCCTCTGTAGAATCTATGCCGTTCGGGCCTCGACGGCGGCCTTGATTGCTGCGGTAGGGGAGGGAGGGAGTCAGCAGATGGTTCCGGCAAAAGATATCCGAAATTGTCTCTCACCTTCGGTGCTCACTTTGGCGTCTCCGAAGAGCATGCGTGTTCCGGGCATGTAGAACATGGGATTCGGTACATCGGCTGCCTCGGGGTCAGCATTCCAGTTCCGCTCATCATTCCTTTACTCGACCGAAAAACAACTACTCACCATAGCCGCTGGCCATGCCTCTCTTCATCACAATAACCTGCTTGCTCTTCCAAGCCTGCAGCACGGGCATACCGGCGATCGGGCTGCCGGGCTCCAGGGCGATGGGGTTGACGGTGTCGTTCGCGCCAATGACCAGCGTGACATCCGTCTCCCCAAAGTCGTCGTTGATCTCGTCCATCTCGAGCACGATGTCGTACGGCACGCTCGCCTCAGCCAGCAGCACGTTGCACTGCCCGGGCATGCGGCCGGCCACGGGGTGGATGGCGAAACGGACGTTGATGCCCTTGGCGCGGAGCATGCGCGTGATCTCGCTGATGGCGTACTGCGCCTTGGCGACCGCCATGCCGTACCCGACAACGATGATGACGTTCTCGGCGTTGACGAGCGCCTCGGCCGTGTCCTCGACGTTGGTCTGCGTCACGGCGCCCTCCATCTTGTAGTCCGTCTGCGCCGGCGCCGATATGCCGCCGAACAGGACGTTGGTGAGCGAGCGGTTCATCGCCACGCACATGATGTACGAGAGAATGGAGCCCGACACGCCAATGAGCGCGCCGACCGTCGTGAGGAGCGGGTTGTCCAGCATAAAACCCTCCGCCACGAGCGCGAAGCCCGAGTAGGCGTTAAGCACAGTGATGACGACCGGCATGTCGGCGCCGCCGATGGCCGCCGTCGTGGTGTACCCCTTGGCGAAGGAGAGGATGGTGTTGGCCGAGAGCGCCGCCGCGGCGATCATGGGCGAGCCGGGCGCCATGGTCACGAAGGCGCCCATCGTCGCGATGTTGGCCGTCAGCATGCCCGAGTTGATCAAGTGCTTGCCCGGGAGGACGATCGGGCGGGACGACATCCTTCCCGCGAGCTTGAGGAATGCGACGATGGACCCCGTGAAGGTGATGCCGCCGATGAGGACGCCCAGGTAGCCCGTGACCAGGTGAAGCGTCCCAATGTCATCGATGTGCGCCATGACGCTTCCGATAGAGGTCAAGACGGCCGCCAGACCAACGACAGAGTGGAGTGCGGCAACGGTCTGGGGAAGGTCGGTTGGCGTGATGCGCTTCCCGATGAGGATGCCGGCGATGCTGCCCAGAGCCGCGAGACCGCCGAACTGCGTGAGCACCTCTGGGGAGAAGCCGACAGCCAGCAAGGATGCCAACACGCCGGAGCCGACTCCGAGCATACCAAGCATGTTGCCCATGCGAGCAGTCGCCTGCGACGCCAAGCTGGAGAGGGAGCTGATACACAGCACGGAGCTGACGGCGTAGCCGGCTTGGACGAGACCCGCTGTTCCGGTGGCTGCTGCGGCAATGTAGCCTCCGCCGAAGAGGGCTGCCGGGATGGCGTAGAGCCACGGGTATTCGGGGGGGTCAGTCGGCCGCTTGAACATGTCCAGCATGCGCTTTGTGAGGACGAAACCGCCGGAAACGTTGACGAAGGCGAGCAGAACGGAGGCTGCGCCGAGGACCTGGGGGAAGGTTTGCGGGACATAGCCGCCGCCCAGGATGAAGAGACCGCCGATTCCGACCATGCCTGGACCCGTGTTAGTCTCGTCTTGACCTAGCCCGGCCGCGAAATTTACCTGAGATGGCGTTGGTGACGCTCATCAGGGGCGAGTGAAGGGCTGGCGTCACCCCCCACACGACCCTGTAGCCGATGAGAGAGGCCAGAGCAAAGGTGAAGGCGTTGCCCATGAAAAGGGGGCCGGTCATCTTGCCCAGGGCCAGGGCGGCTCCCATACCGGCCGTCACGGTGGCGACTTCGCGAGAGGTCTTCTGGAAAGGGGTCAGGGCGACGACTTCGGCTTCTTTCGTGACGGGCGGTGCTTGGACGGGCGCGGGCGGCGGGGCTTTCCGGGGAGGCGGGGGGAGGACGTCGCCTTTCAGAGTGACGATGGAACCGCGCACAACCTCGTCGGTAAGATCGATGCCGAACTCCTTCTCCTTGGGTGCCATGGAGAGGAGGAACTTGGTGACGTTGTTGGAGTACAGGGTCGATGACTGCGTCGGCAGTCTGGAGGGGAGGTCGGTGTAGCCTGTGATACCGTGAGCCGAGGCCTTTTGTCTTTCTTCTTCTTCTTCTTCTTCTTCTTCTTCTTCTTCATCTTTGAGCTGATTGCCATTCACGACTTACCAATGATCTTGACGCCCTTGTACGTATACAGCTCGCCGGGCCTCGTCTTTTCGCAGTTGCCGCCGGCTTCTGCCGCCAGGTCAACCACCACTGAGCCGGGCTTCATGACTTCCAGCATGGACTTGGTGATGAGCTTCGGAGCGGGTTTTCCGGGAATCAAGGCGGTGGTGATGATGATGTCGACCTCGCAGGCCTGTTCGTAGAAGAGCTTCATCTCGGCCTCGATGAATTCCTTGCTCATCTCCTTGGCGTATCCGCCAGCGCCGGAGCCGTCTTCCTTGATGTCGACCTCGATGAACTCGGCGCCGAGAGACTGCACCTGCTCTCGGGCTGCCGGACGCGTGTCGAAGCCTCGCACGATGGCGCCGAGTCTTCTCGCAGTGGCGATGGCGCTGAGTCCGGCAACACCGGCACCGATGACGAGCACCTTGCAGGGCGGGATCTTGCCGGCGGCGGTCACCTGGCCGGTCAAGAAGCGGCCAAAGTTGTTGGACGCCTCCAGGACCGCCTTGTAGCCGGCAATGTTGGCCATGGAGCTGAGGGCGTCAAAGACCTGGGCACGGGAGATCCGCGGGATGAGGTCCATGGCGAAGGAGGTGGCCTTCTGCGCCGCGAGCCTCTCGACCAGCGGCTTGTTCTGGGCGGGCTGCAGGAAGGAGATGACGGTCTGATTCTTCTTCATGAGATCGATCTCAGAGGGGCTCGGGCTGCGGACCTTGAGCACCACGTCGGAGCCGGACCAGACCTGGTGAGCAGCGTCGACGAGCGTCGCGCCAGCACGGTCGTAGGCCTCGTCGGGGAAGTCAGCCTCGGCGCCGGCGCCTCGCTCGACAAGGACACCGGAGAAGCCCTTTTTGAGGAGGAGGGCTACGTTCTGAGGGGTCAACGCGACGCGTCGCTCGTTCAAGAAGACCTCCTTGGTCACGCCAACAGTGAGCTGAGCGTACGGCACGGAAGATGGCTCTGCGGTGGTGGAGTACGTCGCCGTGGCCGCGCGGCTTGGAGCTGACGCGGCCGAGGTGTGGCGGACGAGCTGTAGAGGGCGGGAGGCGGCCGGGACGAGATCTTTCACCTGGCGGCCTCGCGCATGGCCGGAATGCCACTTGCGCTGCGCGTCGACGATGGACGCAACCGGCGCAACATCTGATGCTAGGTGATCAGCGTCTTCGCAGCGGAGGAGGGTCCGAAGAGGCAATCGACCTCGTCCGTTGCTTATTACCGGGAAATTCACTCACCTAGGCTGGCAGGCCACGCGCGAGGAAAGAGCCGGGCGGATGCGCGTGAGGAACACAGGTTGTAGGCCATACCTGGCCGCAGGATAGAGGGGTTCATCAGAGCGACGGGGCTTCGGGTTTGTGCATATCCAAGCTAACGAGGCCGGGGCGACGAGGCGGAAGGGCAGCGGTATCTCATCTGCTCGCAGCAGCCACTGCCGGGTGGGTGATGGACGACTAGCACTCGGGATTTTTGGTATTCGAGGACCTCGGGTATTGACTGTCTGTCGATCGTGGCAAGAGAAAGGAACAGTTTTGAGATGAGGGGAAGGGGGAAGGGGGAAGGTAAGGATACAAAGAAGGGGAGAGGAAGAAAGAGAGTCGGGATTGACTTTGCGCCTAGAACGAGAGAGAGCACAAGACACAGATGACCTTGTCCGGTCGGTGTCACGTTCTTTGGCCGCGTCTCGATCTATCCTCGTCCTTTTCCTCGCCCGTTACTTTGTGCCCTTCCCCTCTCTAACGCCCCCATCCTTCATCGGCTACTCGCTCGCGTACCCGCATCCTTGTTTTCTCCCACCCCAGGTCCATTGCATGCCCTGACGGGAAGTGCAGAATCGGCTCAAGCGTGTCGCAGATGTCGCAACATGAGCTCCAAGCTCCTCCAATCATTACCCGACTTGGGCGTGTTTGGAGTAGTCGTCAAGTCACTCCCTCCCCACGCCACGCGAAGCTCCCTCCCCGCCTGGCTTCCCCTCATGTTGGATGGGTGACCGGGGACGAGCACGGTGCGGTACTTCCGCTAGAGCGGCCTTGACGAAGGACTGCGGAGAGAGGGAGAGAGGGACAGAGAAAGAGAAGCGGACATGGAAACAGTGCGT
Source organism: Colletotrichum lentis (assembly GCA_003386485.1). Taxonomy (NCBI): domain Eukaryota; kingdom Fungi; phylum Ascomycota; class Sordariomycetes; order Glomerellales; family Glomerellaceae; genus Colletotrichum; species Colletotrichum lentis. Next base: position 330,969 of record NWBT01000034.1, read on the forward strand.
CACAGATGTTTGATGGTGGTGCGCCCGTGTGTGTGTGTGTGTGTGTGTGTGTGTGTGTGTGTGTGTGTGTGTGTGTGTGTGTGTGTGTGTGTGTGTACGGTACGCCAGCTTGGGATGGTCGGATGTGGTATGAGGTGTTGGTGGAAGAGGCCTAGTGCATGCTTCCGTGCAGGGAAGAAGCTAGGTAGGTACCTACCTAGGTACCTAGTGTGGGGTGTGGGGTTGCCGACGCTAAACTCGGCGCTAAAACATGGCAGACGCTCACTGCCTGTTTGAGGACCTGACATGTCGTCGATAAGGCCCGCGATAAAGCCCAAGGTTCTGCCTCTATTGCTACCTATTGTGCCTATTCGGCACACCCACCAACCCCCCCTGTTCTGCTCCGTGCTTGCGGTTTGCTGCCGCGTTCCGTTGGAAATGCGGGGGAAGGCCAGCTCGTTTTCAGGATGCATAGATATCCGCCTCCTCGGCAAGCCATTATTTTCGCAATTTGCTGTCGATTGCGTATATTGGCCGGACGTCCATCACACAGCCACGCAGTCCAGCAAGAGGAACGGACGGTTCGCATGGAAGAACTTTGGAATGCCTCTTCCCCCAACCAGCTGCTGAAGCATCCCATGTTTCGACGGACTTGTCAAATGCCCAACACAGACAGTGTATCCGCAGCTGCATAACTACAAGTGCTCATGCACAAGCAGAAGGGAAAGTATACATGTATGCACCGGCTAGCTCGGAGCGTCCAAGAAAATCGATGTACTGTGTCGATGATGCTGCAGGCGTGCAGGCGAGCAGCCAATGGGGTTAGTACATCGCGAGGAGGGCAATGAGAGAGAGTCAATGTGAGCCTTGCCGTCAAAGTGCATGATTCTCACCCCTATCCGCGGAGTATCAGTGCTTGTCTCTTTGAAGCCATGGCTCATCTATACCCAGGCGGTTTATCCTGGCTGACCTTGGATTCCGCGCCTCGTCCAAATTGCTCCCAGTGAGCCAATTCCTCTACTGCCCGTATTCTTAACGCCTTGGAGTGAAATGTGTACGTTGGTTTTCTCGTCGTGTCCCCAATCCATCACCGTCCCACCACATGCTTCGACAGGCCTGCGAACTTACTGCAACAACGAGTCGTCGTCCTCCACAAGCCCCATCTTGGCCACGATCATGTCCATGGAGGTTGGCAGGTGCAGAGGCAGGTTGGCCAACGCAGTCTCAAGGTTACTGGTGTAGAGGGTCCCCATTTTTGCATACTCCTCTTTGGGCGATACCGCCGTGGCCTTGTTTACGGACAGGTCCATGTGGAGACACTCCAGACCGGCATTCACAATGATGAACTCGGCTTCGTTAAAATCGGCCGGTGAAAAGTAGACTTTGAGGACCAGGTTGGTGAAATGATCCAGGTGGAGGAAGTTCGTTACCCACTCCAGGCCAAGTGTTTTGTGAGCTGGCCAGAGTCAGCATGAAGCACACACATCGCCTTTGCAATAGGTTTAAACACGCCTCGAACAAAGGAGTCATCCCCAACGGCTTTTTGGAGAAAATCGTGGGCAAAGATCGAGCCGTCATGGACGACTCCCCTTCCACCATGGATGGGGTCGCTCGTCTGGACAGAGTTGGCATGGCTGGCAGGCGTCGAGATGGACGAAACGATGGTTTTCGGCTGCAGGTGGACCGGTTTTCGGTGCGACAGTCGACGTATCCGGGGTTTTGGATGTTGACGTTGCTGACGGTACAGGAAAGTGGAGCTTGAGGCTCCGAGGAGGCGGACTACGCCGTCTAGTCGACGGTCTATGAGATCGATCTTCTCCTCACTGGACAGGCGAGGAAAAGAACCAGCAGGAAAAGGGCACAAAAAGGCGAACTATTGGGAGGTAATAGATGCGAGTCCTCTTTTCTTTCGGCTTGAGCCCCGAGGTGTTCTTGCACTCGATGCCGGCTTGTTCGCAGTGAGCACAAGGGTCCTCCCTATCACAGCGGATCTGGAGCTAAACAGTCAGCCCTGTGAAATGCGCATACGAGCCATCCGACAATCTAGACCGAGAAGAGGCATCGGTTTGGAGGGAGGTTTGTCAGTACCTACCTTGCGTGCACGACAAGCATCACACTGCACAACGGTTAGCTCGGACGATCTCAGCACAACAGGCTCACTGCGGGGACTTGCCGCTCGTTTGATGGGAAGGTTGGAGCTGCCGGCAGAGGTACTCGGGCCAGAGACGGCAGATGACGATGCGGGATGCATCACGGCGAGGCGAAATGTCTTCCGAATCTATGAGGCCTCTATCGATAGATGGTGTCTAGAATGTGGGTGAGTAGGTGGTGAATAAGGGGCCGAAGGGAGCCGGCGGGCCGGGCGAGCGAAGATCCGGATCGGGGCTTTTGCACAGCACGGGATTGGTGGAAATTACCAAGACAGGGCCCGGAGAATGGTACAGTCGGGACCCGAGCAAACCGGAAGCGAAAGAGTGGGCGTGACAATTCGGAACCAGGCCAGGAACAATGATTCGGCGGTAGGAACACGGCCGGGGGCTACCAAGAAGGACGGGAGCGGAGCGCGCGGAGTCCGCGCCCGAAGGACTTTGCGCCGAGCCTTCGCCACGGTATCCAGGCGGCTGCCAGGTCGCTGGGCTCATGTGGCAACGCTCTTGGAACTAACGCGTCGGCTATTGGGGCGGAGTCTAGCTCTCTGTAGCAGGTATCTGCAGTCAGAAGAAGAAGACAAGGAGCAGTATCGTGTTTAGAGAGAGGTTGATAAAGGGACCATGATTACAGAGCCACTCAGGGGTTCATCAACCTTACATTAGGTACCTACATCACCTACTAGGTAGGTAAGACAGGTAGGTACCTAGGTAGGTGGATGCTCTGCAGCAGAGGGAGGGCCCGGCCGTACTCAGGTTGGGCAGGGCTTTTGCCTGTAACATAGGGCTAGTTCACATTGTTCTAGAGCGGCAATTCGTCAGTTTATGGAGTGTATAGATCGACAGGCGAACCGGGCGCCACGGCATAGTAGTCTATTCAAACGTGTCCCCACCGGCAGAGCTGGGATGTCGCTGCTACATACTACCTACCTACCTAGTAGGTATCTGGGGTGCGCGGGGTACTGTCCGTACAAGTGCTAATTATTCGATATGTGTCTGAGAATGTGCAGAGAAAGAGATGCAACTTGCGACACAGTCGTCGGGGCCGATGATGACTTTTAGAAGTTGGGAGTTGGATCAAAAGGTTTTCCGAATTGCCTGTTCGCTCTCGGCCTCAACCCTAATCTAGTATGTTTTGTTCCCTATTCCCCAGTGTCGACGACATGGTGCTTTGGAGTTGACGGGGCGGCAACAGACAGGGCAAGGCTGAGAAGCGCACGGCGAAAGAGTCAACCTGAATGCCGGCGAGAGCGGACTTTTCGGTCCTTTGTCCTCTAGTCATTGAGTCATTCGGTCACTACACGCACTCCATGGCTGGTAAGGGGTCAGTAGGTGGTCAGCATCATAGGGGGATGAAAGACTCTCGCAACCCGAGAGCACCGCGCTCCATTAAATAAAGACACCCGCAGAGGGTAAAAGGTGGGACCCATTAGGCCGGCCAGGGAGCTCAGAGAGTCCCGCGGCCACCGACGGTCGCCTGCCAAGATGGGTTCGGCCAATCATCTTCAGGGCTCGAGTGACGCACAGGTAGATCGCGCCTTGCAATGACGGAGCTGGAAACATTAGCAATCAGTCAGTTCGCCGCGAGTGCGTCGCAAACGCGGTCGAATGTATTCAGATGCACAGGCAAAGTTCTCGGATAGACATGCTCTCCTTCGCTTTCAACGTGACAGAGATAGAAACACGAGTCCATCTTCGTACCTTCTGGAAGCCGCTTAGGACGTAACACAACCCCCTTCGTCTGGTCTCTCTCCGTCCCATATATTCCATTCGAGATTCCGCACGATTCCCAGCCGAGAGAACACACGCGATTCACGATCCAGTCGTCCTACCTCGCCTCTTCTACATACCTTGGGTTTTGCACTTTAAACTCTCTGCATACATAGACGCCTGCCTGCATTCGAAACCCACCAGATCCTGGCCACCACGGGCCCTCTGCAACAGCGCCCATCCACCACAATGGGGGCCGGCTCCGAAAAAGGGGAGCACCCCCCCGCCGCCGACGCTCTCGCCGCGACGAGCTCACCGGACGAAGCCGTAAAAGACGAGGGCGGCGCATTCAAGGCCTACTTGGTATGTCGTCAACAACGTTTTTCATGGCCTCGCTTGCTAACGCCGCCGATGCAGCGCATCTTCACATTCGGAGGTCCGTTTGAAAAGTTCCTCCAGGTTGTCGCCCTAGCTTGCGCAGTGACTTCCGGTGCTGGCGTCGCCCTTCAAAACTTGATCTTTGGCACCTTCGTCACCACCATCCAGGATTTCACCACTGGAAGAGCTTCCCCCGAACAGTTCCGTAGTGAGGCCGCCAAGCTGGCGTACGTATCTGTGCCCATAAGTCTTTCAATAAAGTCAACACCACACTAACAACCGAGAAGCCTATACTTCGTCTACCTGGGCATTGGAAGATTCGTCCTCTCCTATGGCTACATCTCTCTGACCACCTTCGCTGCCTACCGCATCACCAAGAACATCCGCCACAAATATCTTCAAGCCGCCCTTCGACAAGAGGTTGCCTTTTACGATGTTGGCTCCGGAGGCTCCATTGCCACCCAGGCCATTTCCAACGGACGTCTGATTCAGGTCGGAATCGCCGAGAAGCTTGCCCTGACATTTCAGGGGCTGTCCGTCTTCCTCGCGGCGTTCATAATCGCCTTCGTTACCCAGTGGAAACTAACACTCATCGTCCTCTGCATCGCACCCCTGCTCTTGGTTGTCATGGGCGTCGTGTCGACGATAGAGGCTTCCATCGAGACCAAGATCCTCAACATCTATGCCCAGGCTGGCTCTCTCACCGAGGGCATCCTCTCGAGCGCCCGTACCATCCACGGCTTCGAAATCCGGACGAGATTGGTCCAGAAATTCGACCAATTCCTCCAAGATGCCCACCGCCTGGGAAACAAGAAGTCCCCCCTTTTCGGCGTCCTCTTTTCCTTTGAGTACTTTGTCATCTACGCCGGCTTCGCCCTAGCTTTCTGGCAGGGCATCCACATGCTGAACCGTGGGGAGATTGCCGAGTCTGGGGACATCTTTACGTACGTGTCATTGACGGAGTCACCGAACGCTGGCTAATCTTCACAGCGTCCTCTTGTCGGTGGTCATCGGCGCCACCAGTTTGACCATGCTGGCACCCTATGTCATCGAGTTCACCCGCGCTGCGTCGGCCGCCGCTCAGCTCTTCAAGCTCATTGACCGGAAATCCGACATCGACCCCTTCGACAAGTCTGGCGACCAACCTGCCGAGATTGTCGGTGTTGTCGATCTGGAGAACATCACTTTCGAATACCCCACCCGTCCCGGAGTCACGGTGCTGAACAACTACTCGTTGCATGTGCCCGCGGGTAAGGTGACAGCACTTGTGGTAAGTCTAACTGAGCCTGAACTGTGTATTCGCATCTGACGGTAGGTCTCTTCTAGGGATCCAGCGGCTCTGGCAAGAGCACAATCATCGGCCTGATTGAGCGATGGTACAACCCCAAGGCCGGCACCATCAGGCTTGATGGCACGCCGATCGAGAAGCTCAATCTCAATTGGCTAAGAAAGAATGTTCGCCTCGTTCAGCAGGTACGTGCAACCGGCCCCGAGGTACTCGGCTCATGCTAACGTAGTCCTGTACCTAGGAACCTGTCCTCTTTCAGGGAACCGTATTCGAGAACATTGCCAACGGACTGGTAGGAACCCCGTGGGAGAGCGCACCCCGCGAGGAGCAGCTGTTCCGTGTGCAAGAAGCTGCCAAGATCGCGTTCGCTCACGATTTTGTCTCGCAACTCCCCGAGGGATACGAGACCATGATTGGCGAACGTGGAGGTCTCTTGTCGGGTGGTCAGAAACAGCGTGTTGCAATCGCGCGCAGCATCATCTCGGAACCGAAGGTGCTCCTCCTGGACGAGGCCACCAGTGCCCTTGACCCCCATGCCGAAGGTGTGGTGCAACAGGCATTGGACAAGGCATCTGAAGGCCGGACGACCATCGTTATCGCTCACAAGCTGGCGACAATCCGCAAGGCGGACAACATCGTCGTCATGAACAAGGGCGTCATCGTTGAGCAGGGCACCCACGACGGACTCCTCGGCCAGAACGGGGCCTACACCCGTCTTGTGAGAGCGCAGAACCTGAGTGTTTCCGACGAGGGGTCCATCACCGGGACGGACGAAGAGGAGGAAAACGCACCGAAAGAGAATGTCGAGCTCGCCAACACCATGAGCCGCTATCAAACCACGGACCAGACACGCATGGAGATCCAGAAGGAGCGGGACAACTACGACCGCCACAAGACGGTAGGCCTGGTCAGCGTCGTTGTTCGCATGGTGCGCGAGACTCCGGAGCTGACGTGGGCTTACCTTTGGACTCTCATGGCTGTGGTTGCTGCCGGTACGTCTTCCAAATACAATCTTGACTGGCATGGTGGTGTCATGGCTTGCTAACACCACGCAGCTGGCGCATTCCCTGGCCAATCCTTGATCATCGCGAACCTTGTTGACGTCTTCACCCTGACGGGCTCCGAGATGATAACGAAGGCCAACTTCTTCTCCTTGATGTTCTTTGTGTTGGCTCTCGGTGTGCTGGTCTGCTACTTCACCATGGGTCTGACGACTAACGCCATCGCCCAGGGGCTGAACCACAAGCTCAGAAAGCAATGTCTCAACGACTTCCTGCGTCAAGATCTCCAGTTTTTCGACCGCAGAGAGAACAACACGGGGGCGCTGGCAAGCAGGCTCGAGTCGAACCCCCAGGCCATTCTGGAGCTCATGGGGTTCAATATCGGCCTGATCCTGATCTCGACCCTCAACGTTGTTGCTTGCAGTATCTTGGCCATCGTCACCACATGGAAGCTTGGATTGGTCGTTGTTTTTGCTGGTCTGCCACCCCTCGTGAGCGCTGGCTACATCAAAGTCCGCCTTGACGCCAGGCTCGACGCCAGCACTTCCAAGCGCTACTCTTCGAGCGCTGCTATTGCGTCTGAGTCGGTCACGGCCATCAGGACGGTGTCATCCCTGGCCATCGAGGAGAGTGTCCTGAAGAGGTACACCGACGAGCTGGACCACGCTGTCTGGGCGTCGACTGCGCCACTGTTTATTATGACGATTGCCTTTGGTCTGACACAATGTATCGAGTACTTTTTTATGGCCCTCGGTTTCTGGTTAGCATTCCTCTCCTTGATCGTTAATTTTCCAAGTTCTGACCCCCACGCGAATCAGGTACGGCTGTCGGTTGCTCTCGTTCCAAGAAATTACCATGTACCAGTTCTTCGTCGCTTTCATGGGAACATTCTTCTCGGGACAAGCTGCTTCCCAGCTGTTCCAGTACTCAAGCAGTAAGTAAACAATGCCAATCACGGATAAGCGGACCCGGTTTGACTCTTGTTAGGTATGACCAAGGGCATCAACGCCGCGAACTACCTCTTTTGGCTGCACGACCTGCAGCCCACCATTCAGCAGACTCCGCAGAATCGAGATGCTGCGCCCAAGGCTGGTAGCGCGCTCGGTTTCGAGCAGCTTCGCTTCTCGTACCCTCTGCGGCCTGAGACGCATGTTCTCCGCGGGCTCGATCTCGAGGTGAGTTGAAGCAAGCAAAAACACAGCGAGTGCTTCAAGGCTGACGGCGAAACAGATCAGCAAGGGTCAATTCGTCGCCTTCGTGGGCGCCTCCGGGTGCGGCAAATCCACAATGATCGCCATGCTTGAACGCTTCTACGACCCGACGACCGGCACGATCCGCGTCGATGGCGACGCCCTCTCGGAGCTCAACCCCCGTCTATACCGTCGGATCGTCGCTCTTGTGCAGCAGGAGCCGACTCTGTTCCAGGGTAGCATTCGCGAAAACATTGCGCTCGGCATTGACGCCGAGTCCATGACGGACGTGACGGACGCGCAGATTGAGAAGGCCTGCCGTGCAGCCAACGCGTGGGATTTTGTCTCGTCGCTTCCCGAGGGCCTCGCGACCCCCTGCGGCAGCAGCGGCATGCAGCTGTCCGGTGGTCAGAGGCAGCGAATTGCCATTGCGAGAGCACTCATCCGCAACCCAAGAATTCTGCTGCTCGATGAGGCGACGAGTGCCCTCGACACCGAGTCGGAGAAGATTGTGCAGCGCGCCCTCAACGAGGCAGCCCGTGATGGTGAGAGAATCACAATCGCCGTCGCCCATCGACTGTCCACTGTCAAGGATGCCGACATGATCTGCGTCTTCTACGGGGGCAGGATCGTAGAGAGGGGCACGCATTCGCAGCTTGTTGCCAAAGGTGGCATGTACAAGCGGATGTGCGAGGCGCAGAATCTAGAATAGGCGCATTCTCGTACGCATCATCATGAGATGAGCGCCCGGGGGGGAGGGGGGATCCTTTTACATTTGATTTGGAATTCGGCGCCGTGCATAGAGAGTATGACGTTGGGACGGAAATGTGAAGTATCTAGATGGGCTACGCTTGACCTTTATGGGCCCCCACTAATAAGTAACGGCCTGAGTCTTTTTTCTCACAAACTTAGCCAGCAGTTACTGCCTGCTGTATCCGTAACACCTTGGCCCTTTCTGTACACATACAAGTCAGCCATCAATCAGCGACGGACTGATGGGCATTGGTAAGTCGAATTGCGTTTAGGTAAGCAGTATCAGTACATTCAAACAGCACTCGAATCAAACTCTCGCAGTTTTTCTCGTCGGCTCGCCCTTCGACCAAAGGGAAGGGTCCCCGGGTCTCCGGCTCCTGCGGTCACTTTCAACCTGGCCGAGGCACACCGGAGACTTTGCAAAGTTCGCCACGTCGTCCAACAGCCAAGAAAAAGCTTTTCGAATATTGGCAAAACCTCCTTGCCGAAATCTTATCGGAGCTCGACCGTTTGCTTTTTGGCGGTTGCGCTGTCGACTTTTACCTGGGTAGGTATTCGTACCGGCCAGATCAAAGACCGAAATGCATTCCGCAGACCAAAGCATCCATCTAGATGTTGTGATGACCGGCCATTCTAGCCTTTTTTTCCCTGTCCCCTTTCTTCATGGATCATCTTGGTTCATGCAAATGCACTACGACGATTCCGATCTCAACACAATCTCCCAAACAAGGTGGCAGGCTGCCTGCCACCTGCCGCGGGCTTGGTCCCCCAAGACTCCCGCACCCCTCTTCCCCCCTCTGGGCATCGCACCCTGGTCTCCGGCTTACAGTACACAGCTGGCAGCCAATCAGAGGCCCCAATCCGCCCACGAGGTTGGCATCAACGGTGACGGCAGATTCCCGACCGGAATCGACAACATTGACGAATCATGGTCCTTTTCAGCAACCCCGAAGGCTTTCCTCTTGACCTGCAGCGCCAAGTCAACGCCACATGACGCCGTTCATCTCTTCTGCCCTCGACACCCCACGCTTCCAGGCTTCATCCCCCAAACCGGCGACCGACGACGCAGCTCTCTCTTGCTATCCCTGGCATTATCTCCGGCCCTTGGTCGTCGACAAGAGCCTTGGCATTGGATCGCCGAGCCGTCGAGCCCTCAACTCGCTCACACACGTGTCTCTTCCGCCCACAATGAGCCGTGAAGTTGCACCCAGCTTCCTTCGTCCCAGCACCCTGTCACCAACGCCGTCATGATATCGGCCTACCTGTCCATTTGCGAGCCAATTGCATGTAGATACTGGGATTCGGGCGACGGAGGTCACACCCGACGCGTTGGTCCAAAGCTCCTCCAGCTAGGGGGGTGTTACGCGCAACCTGCAGTTCTCATCCCGGCTTCTGCAATCATTAGCTCACAAATGCGAGGATTATCGAATCGAAAAAAATGATAATCATGCAGCGAACAATTGCATGGTGCTGCCGGATGAGGCATTGGCCGGGGGTTACACTCGATCCACATGGGACGGACGAGCTATGCTACTGCTGCTTGTGCGGATAGTGTTTATGTATTTATATAAGCTCTCCGCCTGCAGTAAGCTTCTCTCTAGCTTGGAGGATCTGTCGCCCTTTCTCTGACGCTTCACCGTTCGTCCCGAATTTATTGGCAGCTAATTCACAAGCGGTCGGATCTACATGATGGCAAAGCTCGGCCCTCTCGCAGTCTTCTTGGCTGCCTCGCTGTCCCTTGTGTCGGCGCAGACCTACCAGCGACTCGGAACCTGCCCGGACCTTGGTTGCGTCTTGCCGCCCGACCAGTCCGACTTTCTCCCCGGCCAGCTGTTCGATCTCCGCGTTGAGGTCCATGCACCCGTCAACGGCTCCGAGGCTTTCAACAATGGCGTGCCTGATGAAGCTTTCACGGTCAGCATCGCCAAGGAGGGTGCCGGGGCCAAGAGCTTGACGGACTTTTTCGGCCTCAAGGAGCCCGAGCTCGAGAAGTGGTCGTTCGGTTGGTACGAGGACCTCTATGCCGAGGACGCGAAGAAGAAGAGCGTCGTGAACGTGGCCTCCAAGATCTGGCGCCACCTTGCTCTGTACGAGCCCGGCAACTACGTGGTCACCCTCAAGTACTACGACGGCAAGACCACCACCGCCAACTGGGTCGTCCGGCCTCTGGCAACGGAGAAGAAGGCCAAGAACGTCATCTTCTTCATCGGCGACGGCATGACGACCAACATGGTATGTGTGACCCCCGTGCGACCGTCCGTGCCAGCGGCTTCTTCTGACACATCACAGGTCACTGCTGCCCGTCTCCTCGGCCACAAGAGCATCAACGGAAAGTACCAGACCAGCCTGGCTCTGGACAAGTTCCCGGTCATCGGCCACCAGATGACCCACTCCATCGACAGCTACATCACCGACTCTGCGAACTCTGCGTCTGCGCTGTACTCTGGCCACAAGAGCACCGTCAATGCCATGGGGTGAGTGCTTTCGATGGCGCTCGATGGCCTTTCCCGACTGACTGCGTTAGTGTCTACGCCGATTCATCTCCCGATGCCTTTGACGATCCCAAGGTCGAGACCATCGTTGAGCTGATTCACCGTATCTGGGTATGTTTGCGCGCCTTTGTGGATTTGACATCATGTACTGACTTGCTAGGGCTCCGCTTGGGGCGCCGTCTCCACGGCCTTCATCGCCGACGCCACCCCCATCGCCCTGACCGCCCACACTCGATCCCGCTCTCTGTACGGACCCCTGATCGACCAGGCCCTCAACGGTGTCACAAACTACACCTGGACCAAGATGAACGGCCCTGACGTCTACCTTGGTGGCGGTGCCGAGCAGTTCTACCCTGGCAAGGGCTCTTACCAAGGAAAGGACTACTACGAGGAGTTTGCCAACAAGGGCTACACCGTCGCCCTAAACAAGACTTCCCTCGAGGCTGCCGATGCAAACGAGAAGATCCTCGGAATCTTCACCCAGGGCAACCTCCCCGTCTGGCTCGACCGCAACGTCCTCACCGAGAACCTGGCGAAGCTCACCAACGACCCCACCGGCAACAAGAGCGCTGCCACTGACGTTCCCGGCCTCAAGGAGATGACCCTCAAGGCTGTCGAAACCCTTCACAACCGCGGCGGCGATAAGGGTTTCTTCTTGATGTCCGAGGCTGCCTCCATCGACAAGCAGATGCACTCGCTCGACTACGACCGCGCCCTCGGCGACCTTCTCGAGCTCGATGACACCGTCAAGGCCACCATTGAGAAGCTTAAGGAGCTCGGTATCCTCGACGAAACCCTGGTCGTTGTTTCTTCCGACCACGGCCACGGCTTTGAGTACGTTCCAGCCTCGTCTAGCCTTTTTTTTTTTTTTAAGCTGACCTTCAAAGCGTCTTCGGAAACGCAGACACCAAGTATCTCGCCGAGCAAAAGGACGACCGCACCAAGCGCAAGGCCGTCGGCGTCTACGCCAGCTCCGGCCTGTCCCAGTACACTGTTGAGCAGCCCGGTGTCAGCTACAACACCGGCCCCAACTTCCCCCTGAACTGGAACCCCCGCTACGCCATCGCCGCCGGGTTCGGCGCCAACCCGGATCGCCGCGAGGACTACAAGCTCCACCAGTCGGCCCGCACCCCTGCCGTCGCGGCCACCAACACCTCCGACTACTACGCCAACCCCAAGGATGCCGTCGACGGTTTCGTCGTCAACGGCACCCTCCCCACCAACGAGGCCCAGGGTGTTCACTCGCTCACCGACGTTGCCGTCTGGGCTCGCGGCCCTTGCCAGGAGACCTTTGGCGGTACTTACAACAACATTGACATCTTCTACAAGATGGCCAACTGCCTCGGCCTCGCGCAGCCGCGCAACGGCACGGCCCCCGGCGGCGGCGGTGCCGGGCGCAGACGAGCGCTCCAGGCTTAGTTGCGTGATGTGTTTTATAGACTACAAAAGCATTGCGAGCGGTGTTGGGTGTTCAGTTTTGGGGTGAGTGTTGAACTTTGGTGATGGTATTGCGTCTTCGGGAGGTAGATACTTCGCCACAATGGCACGTCTAGTACTGCTATATCTTGAAATAAAAATAGAATACTATGTTATCAATCTTTCTCAGATTGCTGTAAAATGCGTTTTTGCATTCTACTGCCAGAGCAGCTTATGGAATAGCAGCTTTAACTACAGGCGGTATATCCGTTTAGGCCCGGGTTGAGCCACTTATAGGTAGCGCTTTTAGCCAAGCTGGTTGGCTGTTTAATATAAAGTTGACGATGTAGCTATTGTAAAGGACCAGGCGTTGGCCAATAAAATGCCCATTCTCCAGAACCATTCTAGCTTAATGTCATGGCGCATGCGCGGGAGATTTGAGCCCACCTCGTGGTCGAGATGCTCGCTGTCCGATAGTCCAGCTGGTGACGGCGTCGACAACGAGGCCAAGAACAAGAGCCACAAAGCTTGCCCTCAAACGACTGGCTTTTACTTCACATCAACTTTGAGGACTCGGTTGTTAGTATTCATCTTCCGAAGCTGGCCTCTGCATCATGACGAGGGGTGATGGTAAGTAAGGGGGGGGGTGGAGGGCCGACGCAAGAGCCATGCACGCATGGTGCATGTAGACTGCAGCATTCCCAAGGCATAGACTGTCAGACTTACATACTAGTAGTGCAGTCCAACGCCCATCATTTTCAGAATACCCAATCAACTAGAGTCCCAAGTTCCGGATGTCAAGGGGGAGGCCCGCCATGTCTATATCGACTGAGGAACAGGAGACGATCCACTCCGGTGGTCTGCCAGTCAGGCCACGACGACAAGACGACTTCCCTGGCAAAATGTCACCCGTTCGTCACTCGCTCAGCAAGTCGATTCCTCCCGTTTTCACAATCGATACAGCGAGCCCCAGGACCTAGGCGAGAATGACGAAACAGGGACGGTTCTTCCAGGGGGGTGCTGGCCGTTACCGTCATGGGAAAGTCGTGTCACGAGCGGAAAGGCCGTGTCCATACAGCACGACGCAGCCTCAAAAAAACGTAGGCCAGCCGAGCATTCTATTTGCTTATTCTCTGGTTGCGGCCCCGTCAGATCTCATCTGGGCGTCCGTCGGCTGTTCCGCCTGCGCTAGGCTAGCATCGATCTCCTGCAGCAGCTCCGGCACAGGATGGCTTGTACGGAGGACCCAACTACTATGTACAGGAGGCTGTGTTGTGAAAACGCGAGGCACAACTGCGTCGGTTTCGCGTTCAGGTTGAATGCGATACACATCGTCCCGAAGAATTTTGGCTCCGCTTCGATGCCACACACCTGTCCCCGGCCCGGCCCCGAGCAGCCGCGGCCCCGGTCCACCATATTTATAGCTCTGGACCCGAGACCACCCCCGACTGACGGCCTAACCGACCTCTTCTCTGCCTTGATCAGGAACGAGCCGGGCCTACTTCTCAGCAAGCCTCTCCAGGATTCCCAGGGCCTCTTCGTCGTCGACCTGTCCCTCGCACTTGCCCGTGTAGCAGCTCGAGTGCGCCCACACCCCGTCCCCCAACCCGTCCACCACCTCCCCAACGTTCTCTTTCCTCACGCCGCCGCCAATAATGACCTCCAGCTTCCTCGCTCCCGCGCTCGCCTCGCGCACCACCAGCTCCAACACCTTCCGGTTCGCCGCCGCCGTCCCCGGCCCGCCCGAGGTGAGAACCCCTTGGAACCCGCACGCCACCAGGTCCCTTACTCCCTTCTCGACGTCTCCTTCCTCCCCAGAGCGAATCACCTCATCAAAAGCCCGGTGAAAAGAACAGGCCAGCCCACCCGCGGCCTCGACGAGCCTTCGGTTGGCCCCGACGTCGACCGCCAACGCCGCGCCGTCCCTCCTCAGCGCGCCGAACACGAACCCGTCGCCCCGGTCGGCCCGTAGCGCCCCGCGGAAAGCCTCGACGTCGCTCGCCATCGCCGCGAGCTCGTCGTCTCCGTACACAAAGTCCACGTCGTCGGCGGGCTTCCCGCGCGGCCGGATCATGATCCGCAACGGCACCGTGAGCCATTTCGCCACGCCCTCGAGGTCCGCCAGCGCCGGCGTCGTGCCGCCGGAAGGATAACTCCCGCGCGCATTGAGCTCGATGCGCTGCGCGCCGAGGGCCTGGGCGTGCAACGCTGAAGAGGGCGAGAAGACTGGTATTTCGAGCTTGATTGGCATTTTTCTGGATGGTTTGGGTGTCGCTGGCCAAGATTACTGTTTGGTTGATTATAGGTAAGGTTGAGATGAGTTAGGTAGCTGGAAAAGCAAGCATGACCCTGTAATCTTTCTTTAACGTCTAATTGGGGGCGGTCCAGATTGCAAACACAAAACACAACACTTCGATTGGAAGACGCGGTCTTTCAAACCTCGTAGAAATCCAGTCTTGCACAATCTCCGTATTCCTCCTCGACACCCTTGCTTCCCTTTCGCTCGGACGGCAGTCCCAACATCAGATTATGTCGTCCTTCCTTGCCACCGCTCTTGTCAGTATCCACCACGAGAGACTCTTGTCGTTCGAGTTCTCTTGGGAAGCTTAGTCACCGTGCATATCTTATTAAACTTAAGCCGTGGGGTAAAGGGGGGAGGAGGCGTTACCTCAACAACAAGATATGTTTGGTCAACGATGCTCGATTCCTACGGGCATTAGTTCTACTAGACCTTGGGTGACTCGGGTCTGTCTATCTATGAATGTGCGCTCTCTTTGAAAAGATCATGATGGGTATCTCTCTAGTCGTGACGCCCAATTACCTCATCCAAACGCCCGACCCAAACTAAATCCATCCAGGCTGATTAGTCTTGGCTGATAGTGCAAATGTTCAGTCAATAATTCCTTTCCCAAACACAAGTGTCTATTCATCAACGGGCCCTTTGACAAGGGCTGTATCGCCGATTATAAGACCTGTTCTGGCTCAGGGAAACATAGGCACGCCAAATGGATACTGCCGCCTAACAACTAGGCCCGGTGATGAGCGGGAGTGTCGGGCGGATTGATCTCTTCGCCGAGCGCAGCCCCTATCTGTCCATCGTGCTCCTCCGCAACGATCTGGGGGCTGTTCGAATGACTCCCCGCGTGTCTACCCTGGCGATGGTCATAAGGAACAGGCTGCCAACTACCCGAAGCAGAAAACGAGTGGCGCTGAGGGTACTCGGGGATGGATGAGTCGTAGCCGTGATTAGACATAGAGCGGCTCTCAGAACTTGCATGGTTGGCCGCCATCAGGCCAGAGTCACGACCGTAATAGCCGGCCGGCGAGGAGTTATGAGTCTCATAGTTCTCATACTTGGCTGCCATGGAAGGCGAGTTGCGGTTAAGCAAATGCCAATCTTGAGCATCAGAGAATTGGTTGGCCATGAACCGTCGGGGCGCATAGTCCACCTGAGGGACGTGAGGATGACTATGAGATCGATCGTAGAAGCCCATTGGATGACTCTGGCCGAACTGAGGGTGACCATGGTTCTCGGGGTACGGCTGGAAGTGCTCGTCATAGTAGCCATGATTCCGGTGTGCCATAGAAGGAAGAGGGCCACCAAACTCCATCGGCGTAGAGTAGTGCTGCACAGAATGGTGGTTATCCGGAACCCCATAGTAACCAGTGCTCTCTTGAGGAGTCTGAAAATGAACACGGCCACGCCGCTGAAGTCTGTCTTCCTCGTATGGATGAGCTCGGTGGTTGCTTCTGCGCTTGGGAGCTTTCGAGGGCGCTTCTGAGAGAGTCGATTGCTCAGCAAGCGGCCGGCTCGGCATGCCAGGAACTGCACTGTGTGGCTCCAGGTCGGCAGCGGGGGCTCGGCTGTTGGTGCGATAGGTACCTTCGAGAGTCGAACGCTCGGCGGAAATATGTGCTTGGATTGGCATGTGCGGGAAATAGTCGCCGTAAGAGCTCATACTAGCTGCGGGAACTCGATGGTCCTCAAAGTTGAAGTGCTCAGCAGACAACGGGCCCTGAGCTGAACTGCCGGGGATATACTTATTGTAATGGCCCATGTCAGCCTCGGGGACACGACCACCTTGGTGTGGAAAAGGGGAAGCTTGAGAATGATCATGCTGGGCGGGGAACCGAGTGAGGAGCCGGGGTTTCTTGTCGTCGTTCGCTGCTTCATCCTCGGAGTCGTTCTCAAAATGATCCTCAACCTCGGTAGTCTCGTCAGTTTGGTAACCGAGGCCGTGTCCGACCTGGCTATCGGCGTCCTGGCTCTCGTTGACAAAGGTCGTCGCATCATCACTGTCGTAGTCGAACTCGGTCTCTTGGGTCTTTTCCTCTTCCCTGGCCTTTTCCTCTTCCCTGGCCTTGTTGGCCCTTTTGACGGCATTCTGATACTCGCGCACAAAAATCCCAGCGTTGGGCGAGATACGACTCTTCTCAATGTTTTGGAAAAAGTGCTCGACTGGATCCACGTTAGCAATTGTGAGGTGAGCGGGGTAAGGCTGGCTTACATAGACCGAGATGAGTGTAGGTGCGCTTGGCTTTGATGCCCATGATGGACTGCATCAGCGGGGCGAGTTGCTCCCAGTTTTTGACGTGCGCGGGGCCAGTTCCAATGCGCTTCTGGGACTGGGGCACAATGACACGCCAGAAAACGCGCTCCTCGTCGACCGACCAAACTTTACCGCCCATTTTGTCGGTCAGGTGTGATATGAGTAGGTGTGGAGGTAAAGATGCTGATGAGCAAGGATTGAGTAAGAAACCTATTGAGCATTAAATAATATGATCATGGATTTACCCGAACGGCCAGAAATGGTGACTGAATTACAGACCTTGGTAGAGTGGACGAAGTGAATGAAGCCGAGAGAATTTAAACTTGCTCTGAAGGATTGCAAGTGAATGAATGATTGCAGGCGAGCCCAGGATGAAGTTAACTCGGCTATTCGGGAAGGAGCGAATGGATACTAGGCATGTAAGAGTGACTAGGCTCCTAAGGATTTCCAATATAAACCAAATGAATTAGAGACGAGGCGAGAGGGGCAGGGAAATTCTAGACCCAAGTGCGTGTTGTACTAGGCTTTAAGAGTTGATTTTAAGACTGCTGTAAAAAGGTTAAGGTTTTATATCCTTAGAGGATAGGTAATGCTTAAGGGTGGTCTAGTGAATTAGGAAAGAAAGGAGCATGTGAATAGGCAGGCAGACAATTACCTAAGGGCTGTAATGAAAGTGGCTCTCTTGAACAAGACAGAATCAGGAAGGAAAGAGGGACAGGACAGAAAGCAGGACAGGACGGAAAGAGCAACAGGACGGAAAGATCAACAGGACAGAAAGAGCAACAGGACGGAAAGAGGGGAAGAGGGACAGGACGGAAAGAGGGACAGGACAGAAAGAGCAACAGGACGGAAAGAGGGATAGAACAGAAAGAGCAACAGGACAGAAAGAGCAATAGGACGGAAAGAGGGGAAGAGGGACAGGACGGAAAGAGGGAAAGAGGGACAGGACGGAAAGAGGGACAGGACAGAAAGAGCAACAGGACGGAAAGAGGGATAGAACAGGACTAGAACAGGACTAGGATAGGAGAGAAAAAGAGACAGGACAGGACCAGGACAGGACCAGGACAGGACCAGGACAGGACCAGGACAGGACCAGGACAGTGCAGAAAGAGGGATAGGACAGTGCAGAAAGAGGCACTATTAGGACAGGACAGAAAGAGGGATAGGACAGAAGTAGAGCGTAGTAGAAATAAGTTAAGAACTAAGATAGAAGGAATAGTAAAACAAGAGTTATGTAAGACATAAGCAGCAATAGGACAAAAGCAGAAATAGGATTATACTACATTTCTATAGATATACCTATGTAATAAAGAGATAAAACTAGCTAAGAGAAGAATATATACAGACTAAGACTGTAAGGACTAGGGTGGTGTGCCACGCCCTGCAATAGACCATTCTGGCATTGCCAAAAGATCCGCCAGTTCAGGCACTTCGTGCCTAGACTGCACCACACATGTCCTTAAGTAAGGCGCCTGGACGCCGGCGTCTTGCCGACCGGACTAACCCCTTACAAAGACCTAACAGTTTAAGTCTAGGTCTTTAAAGTTCTCTATGCACTGCTTATTTTGTGTTTAAACTTAAGTAACATATATCTGTGATAAGTCTTAAGTTTATAGATATTAATAAGTAATGAAAAGTGAATTATATATAGATAGCTCTTACTGCCTACTTGTTTTTAGAGCTATGAGATAAGAAAGCAGTCTAACATAGTGTAGGTAATGTGTGCTTAGTAGAAGTTAGGTCTAGTAGGGAGGCAATATTCTAGAGGGTAAGGTGACAGCACATTGCAGTAAGAGCTCTAATAGAAAGACGGAAACTAATGATAAGACGCAAGAGCACATACTGAAATAGTAAGTCATTAAATAAGATAATGAAAGTGTTGCTATAAGGTGAGGCTTAAGACTATACAGTTAGGGAAGCTGGGTGCTCCTCCTTTGAAAATGGATAGAAGAATACTCAACACATCTAGCATTGCTTCACAAAGCAAGCCTCACCCACCATGACTTAGGCATCAGAGAATCAGGTCATCAACTACCTACTCAAAGGGGTTCTGTGGCACTGGGGCTTGGCAACCCCTGGCAGTCAAAGATGCAGCCAGACGCCATTCGAGTCTCGAGAACTAAACTCATTAGCAAACACTTCTGGTTTCCCAAAGTGGCTAGCTCACAATGCTCTTCTTTTCAGCTGGAACTATGCCTTCTCTGACCCAAAAACCCCAGCCGCCCATCATGTTGGCTAGCATCATGTCGGTCGTCAAGCGGTCACCAACGATGGCGACCTGGGATGGATGGGAGACACCCGTTTCGGGATGACTGCGGAAGTACTCCATGATCTCGGAACCGCAGCCGGGCTTCTTCGTTTTGTGAGCAAGAACGGTGATTCCAGTTGCTTCCTCTAGTTCCTTGGCCAGCTTCAGCGAGGTGTCGTAGGATGTGGCTCCGGCGGTGTTAGAAACAATGACCAGCCGGCGGCCGGGATACGCGGCCTTGAGCTGCTCAAAGTGTTCCTGGTATGATGGTGAGGGGAGATGAAGGCGCGATGAACTAGGTAGGTCGACATACCTTATACGGCTTGTAAACTTCATTAGTGTGGGGAACCGCGAAGCAATCGTCCTTGTCGAGAACAACCGCCCGGATGTCACAGTTTCGGTTCTGCCCCTCGAAGGCTTTCTGCAAGGGAACTGGCAAATCGTTAAAAGTGGCGACGGTGTGTTGCGGTAGACAAAGGGATGGTCTGAAAAGCAATTTAAAGACATTCACCGATCCTGAGAGGTTGAGATTCATATTGGCGAACGGCCTAGAGGCGAGGAGGCTGTGGAGAGGTGACGTCTGTGTGGTTGAACGCTTTAGACTACATAGGTAGATAGAGTTGAAATTTGGCTCTTGGGAGCTTGGGGTGGTAGCTACCCCTGGCGGCTGATAAGATAAACGTTGCCGATGTGCAGGGGGCCCTGTCAGCCAGCTTCTGAATGTGGATTACCGCCTGATGATGAACAACATCTTGATGTCTGATTCGGACAGGGAGTAGGGCTGGACCTAACATGAGAAATATAAACCGATGGATAAGGAAATTCCGAATTGAAGCCCAGCACAGAATTGCTGCAGAACCATTTCATCTTATCACTTTGAAGGTGTCGTCGCTCGCCTTGAACCCGTTGGGGTTGACACTTTCGATCCATCTTCTCTTTTTGGGACTGGAGAAAGACTCGCCAATACTATCTCTCAATTGAATTTCAGTTACATAGGAACGTCATGTTGGACGACAGGCATTATCATATCCTAGCAGATGACACCAGTCTCTCGGTTCGGCCATGATTCGAGAGTTTCTCCCAAAGGGATAGAGCGAAAGTATCAGCAAGGACACAATTATAGACCGCTTGCCAAAAGCACGCCAAGGAGAAACCATGGACATAATGCCTGATTGAACTAGATAGATAGCATCATATCGTGACTATAGGTTGTAGGCCACTACTGTACTCTACGTTACGTAGGCAGCGTTTGAAATTAAATAACGCGTCTGTGCGTAGACTGTGAAATCGTTAGATGTCACGTACTGCCCCCTAGTAAGGGCTAGCTAAGGGGGTAACCTTACAAAAAGGCTACATCTACGTATATTTAAGCATCTAAATAGCTTTAATTAAACTGTAGTAATAATAGGATACTACTAAAATAACAGCCTAAGACCTCTATAGCAGCAGCTAGTAACATAAAGGGTCTATCTCTAGTGCTACTAGCTAATAGTACCTAGGCTTATAAGGCTGTATATATGTTAAATTAGAGGGTCCTATAGAGGGTACTTTAGGTATGCTAAAAGGGTGCGTAGAGATAGGAGTTATTAGCCTAATTTAGCTTAGTTACTTAGTAAATAACAGAGGGACTACTATAGGCTTTACCTTAGGTAGTAGGCTTTATAGAGGCCTTAGGCACCTAGAAAAGAGGTTGCTAAGGGCCTAGTTAGGTAGTAAGGCTAGGCGTAAAGGTAACATAATAGTTATAGTTATACATATAGAGATATATATATAATATATAATATATATAATATTAACCTATTACTATTACCTTTATTAATTAGATAATTAAGAGTCTTATATACTTAGAAATTAATAGTAATAAGCTTAGTAATATAATTCCTATAAGCAAAAAGCATATAATAATAACTAATAACATAAAGATTACTCTAAAATCCTCTTCTAACTAGACTATCTAGTTTAAGCAGCTCTAGGTAAAAGCTAAAGCCTATAACCTATAAGAAGTAATTAACCTATTAGTAAGTAATTCTTATAAGCTTAGTAAGACTATTATAGTACTTATAGAGCGCTTAATACGCCTTTAGCCTTATAACTATCTAAGATACTAAGCTCTACACCTAGAATTAAACTCTCTAAACGCTTAAGCAGTAACCTTAATTCTAACAGCTAGTTAGAGATTACTCCTTAAGCCTATAGCAGTAGATAACTTATAGGCTAAAGAGGTCTATAAGCTCTTACTAAGTAACTTACTGTTATATAAGGAGCAGTAAAGTAAATATACTAATACATTAAAGGAGTATAAAACATATATATAAAAATACGCCCTACTATAGGACTAGTTTAGAGATACTATAAACATTAAGCTCTTAAAATACTATTATAAACTAGATAAGCACCTTAACTAATAGGTAAAAGAGCTTAAGAATTATATTACTAAGCGCCTAGAGGAAAGACATAATAAGGTGTAGATAAAATATAAAAGAATTCTCTATAAAGACGCCTAGAATTACCTTAATAACATAAAGAAGCTTAAGAAATAGCTTCTTATATAGGAAAGCACCCTTTATAACATAAAGGCTAATAAAGTCCCTAACATATAGCACTTAAAGTATTAGTTTTAGGATATTATAAAAGCCTTTTTAACTAGTTACCTTACCTAATAGGTATTTACCTACCTATAGTAAAGTAAGAAGGACGCTAAGAAAGAGGATCTTATAATCTCTATAATAATAAGTAATATATAAAAGGTAATAAAGCTCTTTAGTAATATACCTATTAGGTAAAAGGCTATATATAGCGCCTTTAGCCTAACTAATATAAGTTATAAGAACCCTAAAGGTAACTATAGAAATTAAAATAATAGAAATTAAAATAATAGAAACTATAGCAGTAGGAATTATAGCTATAGAGGCTGCTAGCAGATATAATTCTATAAGCTAAACATACTTTATAAGTAATCTTTATTATTATTAGGGCTCCTAACGCCTTTATAAGAGTAAAGCATACTACCTAAGTAAGAGAGGTCTAGTATAAGCGCAGTAGAGATACTACTTTTAAAATATATAAGCTGCTAGCTTTACCTTACCTTAAATTACTATATTAACTACTACTAGTACGCCCTTCCTTATATACGCCCTAAAGGGTAGTAGTAAAGTAAAGCAGTTAAGGCTATAATTAAAAAGTATATATAATATAACTTAAAGCTTACTAAACGCTTATAAGAGGTAAGAATAGTAACTATTAAGAATAACTAACTATATAGTAGGTGTAGAGGAAAGATTATACTAGCCTCCTTTTATATAGTAAAAAGCCTTTATTACCTAGCTTACTTAGTAATATTAGATTTAGGCTTAATAGTATATATTTTTAATAAGCCTTTATAGTTTAAGATAATAAGGGCTACGCTAGTAGGTAATTTCCTATAGGCTAGCTTATAGTAACTACCTATTAAAGCATATAGCACTATATAAATTAGGCTTAGGGGGTATATAAGCACTATTATAAGGCTTACCCTATATAATATTACTCTTTACTCTAGCCTTATAGCTAACCTAGTGTCCTTTAAGAAGCTAAAGTAATAAGGTATTTAGTAGGATATAAGCCCTAGAAATAACTACCTACAAAAGATAGATAGGTCCTTTATAGCCTACCTTAATAATATTTATAACTAATAGGTTCTTACCTATATAATGTAGTAGTATGTATCTAGCAGCGTCTGTGTGCACTTTATATATGTAGATAGTTAGTTTAATTCTAACTGCAGGAAGCTACTTTTATAGAAGTCTATTTAGCTACTAGAGCCTTACAAAAGTAGGGCCCTAAGCCCTATATGCATAATAAGGCTCTAATAATAGTGCACCTCCTAACGTATTATGTTTCCTTTATATAGAAATACCCCTATACTAAGTTAGGTAAAAATAAGCTAACCTTCTAATGTTTAATAATAAAGTAGTTTTCCTCCTATATAAATTATAGGAGGTTTTTCTCTCTATATATAGATTAACTGTATTATATATATAGTATAGTGTAAAGGAATACCTTACTTATTCCTACTTAGATAGTAAATAATATAAGACTCCTCTTATAAAACTAATAGGTTCTTAACTATAGGCCCTTTAAAGTAGAGGCTGCTTTAGCTGCTGCTATACTCTTACCTCCTATAGGCTTAGATAAAGCGCCCTAACTACGCTAACAAAATAAATATACTATAAAGACGTATAGGAGGCTAATTCTTAGCAGCCTATTTACTTAGCACTACAGGCTAGGTTACCTAAGCCCTAAAGTAATTAAGAGGATTATTAATATAGCTTATAAAGTGTATCTTAAGGGCTTTAATAATTATAAGATTTACATTATTAACTATAATACCTATATAAAAGGTAAAGCTTACTGCTTAGCTAGGCGTAGCCTATATAAATCTATAATCTACATAGAGCCTAATAACTACTTAGTAATTAACTTCTATAATCTAAAGGTTAGTTACATAAGGTATATATCTTATATAATAATTTCTAACTACAGTAGTAGTTATATATAGGATTTCTACTTACGCTAAAGAACTACTAAGATACTACTTACTATACTTATAGACTTCCTTACCCTATTAGAAGTATAATATAACTATTAGATAAAGGTTATTAAGACTAATAATAAGCTTCTATACTACTTAGATATTATAGATATAATAGAGGTATATAGTATATACCTTAAGGTAAGCGCCCTAAATACCTAAGCGTAAAATAGAGCTGTAAAGTATATTACTATAGTTATTAAGTAAAAAGCATATAGTATAGTAATTAATATATACCTACTAAACGTCCTTACCTATATAACGTAGTAGTATACGTCTAGTAGCGTCTATATGCACTTTATGTATACAGACAGTTAGTTTAATTCTAACTGCAGGAAGCTACTTTTGCAGAAGTCTAATTAGCTACTAGAGCCCTACAAAAGTAGGGCCCTAAGCCCTACATACATAATAGGGCTCTAATAACAGTACACCTCCTAATGTACTATATTTCCTTTATATAGAAATACCTCTATACTAAGTTAGGTAAAAATAAGCTAACCTTCTAATGTTTAATAATAGAGTAGTTTTCCTCCTATATAAATTATAGGAGGTTTTTCTCTCTATATATAGATTAACTATATTATGTATATAGTATAGTGTAAAGGAATACCTTACTTATTCCTACTTAGATAGTAAATAATATAAGACTTCTCTTATAAAGTAAACGTCCTTTAGCTAGAGGTCTATATAGCTGCTACCTACCTTTATAACTATATACTATAAGCATCTTATAGTTAGAAAACCCTATACTAACTATAGTATAAGCACTTCTAAAGTAAAGCTAATATAGTGTATACTTAGCTAAACCTTTCTTACCTATATATATATAGTTATAAAGTATACATACTTACTGCTAACACCTAACTTTACTATAATTAACGCTAATAACTAGCCCTAAGGGCCTAAATTAGCTATCTTATAGGCTACAGCTTAAGTAACTTATATTAAATATAGAGCCCTACCTATAGTAAAGTTTTTACTATATAGGACGTTATTTTTAATAAGAAGGTTACCTTTAATAGTAATATTATAAAGCTTACTAATAATATATATAAGAGTAATCTATAGGAAATAGCTACTATAATTAAGCATCTTATACGCTAAGAGGTATAAGAAAGAAGCTTTATATATACAGCAGATAAAGAAGCTAATAAGATCTAAGAATATACTAACTGCACTAAGGAGGTAGAAAGCCTTAATAGCCTAACCCTTTATAGCTGTAAAGCTAAAGACCCTTTAAATTACAGCTGTAAAAGGCTAACCTCTTTATTACCTTATACTAAAGTAAGGTTTATATTAATAACACTACTAATAATACTACCCCTAAGAGCCTTATTTATAACTACCCTTAGAGATATACTTAACGTAAGGGGGTAGGAAGAAGGATCTTAATCTTAAGAATAATAATTATAAGTACTTAAAGAAGCTGCTAATAATATAACTCTTAAGTATAAGCTGCTAAGATAATCTTTTAAGGCTACGTTTCTAGTAGGTTACTCTTACTAGAAGTAACGCTTATATATTAAAGCTAAGTAGAAATAACTAGATAGCACTTATATACTATAAGAGAGGGCTAATTACCCTATTTTGCTAGTAAGTGTAGGTCTACTAGGTACGCCTGTAATAGAGCTAAAAGCGTAACTAGGTATACTTTTAAGTACGCCTAGCGTGTAGCCTAATATAGGCTAGAAGCAGAAGGCAGCTAATAGGCTTACTATAAGGAGCAGTAAAGCAGCCTTTTTAATAAGCACCTACTAGAAATACCTACCTCCTCTTCCTATATTATATAGTTAGCTAGTAAACTACCCTTTTAAAGACGCTTTTAAGAAGGCTAAAAGGAGCTATCTTTACAGCTATAAGACATTAAGGTTATAGAGAGAAGTTCTTAAAGGCTTTACTTATAGTAATTAGATTCTTAACTATATCTAGGTCTTTATATATAAACTTAATAAGTATAGCTGCCTTATAAAGGTAAAGGTAAGGCTTATTATATATAGTAACTAATAGGTAAAAGATTTATATAATATGTATATAGCTATATTAGTAAGTATATCCTTCTAAATATTAATAGCTCTAGCTGCCTGCTTTAACGTAAAGTTACTTTAATATAATGCTATTAATACGTTTATCTTTATAGATATTAATAAGGAGGTATATATAGAGTTACTACTAGGTTACTATAAGAAAGGTGTTATTATATACTTTTAGAAAGCCCTTTATAGCTTACGCTAATTACCCCTCCTTTAGTAATAGCACTTTAAAGTAGGACTTATTATATAAGGTTTTTAATATGTTATAGGTAAAGATTACTACTAGTAGAAAGGCTAGATTATATTCTTCTTTTATATTAATAACTATATATTAGCGTTTCTAAAGGCCTATAAGCGTATAGTAATTAAGGAGCTAAGAGCCCTCTAAGTAAAGTATTACCTTAAAGGAGGCTAGAAGCTCTAGTAGTTCCTAGGCCTTAAAGTCCTATATAACTATGTAAGCAGAAGACTTTAGCTCTTATAAGCAGTATATATAGAGAAGGCTATAAAACTACTCCTTATATATACTAACATTATAGATAATACATATAAATTTACCCCTATAATAAAGAAAGAGCTTCTACTGCATACTAATAACGTAGTATATTATAAGATAAATAGATACTAGCAGAAAGTTAGTATAATCCTTTATACTGCTATTATAATGCGTCTTAATATTACCTTTATAGTAAGCAGGCTTATAAGGTTTAATTAGAACCTAAGTAAAGCCTACTAGAAGGCTACTAACTATATATTATTATACCTTTATTATATATATTACCTCTACCTTTAATTTAGCACTAAGCCTAGCAGTAATAAAGACGCCTTAGAGGTTACCTCTAATATAAGCTTTATAGATAACTTACTTAACTGTAAGAGCTCCTAAGCCTTTATAATAAAGCTTTTTAGAGGCCTTATTACCTAGCAGGCTAATAAGTAAGATACTATTACTATATTAACTACTAAGGTAGAGCTTCTAGCGCTCTTATAAGTAGCTAAGGAAGCCTTTTTTACTAGCTAATTAATATTACACTTATAAGTATAGCTTCCTATAGAGCGTAGCTAGCACTTAATATATATATTAAAAGCGCCTTAGCCTATAAGAATATAGATATAATATAATAATTAACAGACTGTTAATCTTATAACTAAGAAGCTCTTAAAGCTCTATATAAAGTTACATTATATAGATATTTATAACTACTAGTTATAATAAAAGGTTACTTAGCAGTATGTTAACGTTATATATATACTATCTATAGAGCTTATAGCAGACAGACTTACTAAGGCCTTTAACTTATTAAAGCATAAAGCCTTCCTATAATAGATAAATATAACTAATAAGAAGGCGTTTCTTAAGTATAACTAAGCGTAAGAGCTTACTAAAGATAAGGCTTACTTAGAAGTATAGATAATAAAGGAGGATATATAGGCTGTTAAGGAGACTTATAATCTCCTACGCGTTAGTGCCCTATAAGCACTATAGATTATAGGAAAGCCCTTTCTAAGCGCCTTTTACGTAGGGTATTATAAAGTAAAGGCTCTACCCTTTATAGCTATAAGCTGTAAAGGCCTATAAAAAGGCCTTCCCTAAGGGGGTATATTAAATTAGAGGGTCCTATAGAGGGCACTTTAGGCGCGCTAAAAGGGTGTATAGAGATAGGAGTTATTAGCCTAATTTAGCCTAGTTACTTAGCAAATAACAGAGGGACTGCTGTAGGCTTTACCCTAGGCAGTAGGCTTTATAGAGGCCTTAGGCACCTAGAAAAGGGGTTGCTAAGGGCCTAGTTAGGTAGTAAGGCTAGGCGTAAGAGTAATATAATAGTTATAGTTATATATATAGAGATACATACATAACGCATAATATACATAATATTAACCTATTACTATTACCCTTATTAATTAGATAATATACTGTAGTTATTATAACCCTATTATGAAATTAACCTGCTAGTAAGCTACTAAGCAGCAGTTAGATAAGGATTATTATAAAGCAGCTATTACTATAAATAAAGCCTAAGTTAATTATCTTAAAGACAAAAGGTCTAATTATAGTAAAGAAAGTAGTACAGAGGGTAGTAGTAAAGCAGCAAAAAAGTTATCCTAGTAAAGATAATAAGATTAGTAAAAATAATAAAGGCTATAAAGTTAATAAAGTTAATAAAGTTAATAAAGGCTGTAAAGGCTTTAAAGGCTGTAAAGGCTGTAAAGGCTGTAAAGTTAATAAAGGCTGTAAAGTTAACAAAGGGCGTAAAAATCACATAAAGACTATAAAGTTAATAAAATTAATAAAGGCTGTAAAGGCTATAAAGGCGTAGATATCTTAAGGCTGTAAGAAAGGCGTAATTAATAATAGCTGCAAAAAAAGCATAATTATTAAAAGCTATAAAAACAATACCTTTAATAAAGCCTATAAAAATAGCAAAAACGACGCCTTTAATAACGTAATTAATAACGTAATTAACAAAGCCTTTAAAAGCTACGCCTACTAGCTATAATTTAAGCTTATTAAAGACCCCTCTAATTATAAAGTTACAGTATAATTTAATAACTATAATAACCCCTTTAAAACTCCCTTTAAGACGCTATTACAGGCCTTATAACTGCATACTTTATTACCTTTACAGTAGTAATAAAGTATACCTACGCCTTTTCCTATTAATTATAAGCTAAATATTTACTTCTTAATTAAGCCCTAATTTCTTAACATAGCGTTAGTACTAATTATCTACCCTTTTTAAACTATATAGCAGATAAAGGCGTTATTAGCTAGTAATATTATATAGATGTAATAGGAGAAGCAGTTATTAAAGGAGATAAGAGATTATATTTAAAGCTAACTTTAAGGGTAATACCTCTTAAGAAAGAGATAGTTATTAATTAAATTTAGCAAAAAGAAGGTAACTATAAAGATGTTAGTTACATACTTTTATAATAACTTTAGTTCTATAAATAATAAATAGTTAGACTTACTATAGGCTGCTATAGCTAAGTAACTTATATTAATTAACAAACGCCTTTCTAACGTATTTTTTATAATTAAAATTATATATAACGCTAGAATAATTACATTAGCCTTAAGTACTCTAGTATAGATAAAAGCAATAAAAGTAGCAGCTGTAATTAAGCTAACTAAAGTAGGTAAAATACTATTACAAAAGCCTTATAGCTAACTAATTAGCTAGCCTCTACACTTTAAGCTAAAAAAGCCTATATTAAATCTAATAATTAATAAAGTAGTTAAATAGGTAAATCTAAAAGAGAGGTTATTTTAGTAGCTAATAAAGCATTATTAGTGTGCTAATTAGACTAGTTATTATAATAGTAATAGGTAAAGCCTAAATACTAACTAGTGCTTTATACTTAGAAAAGAGCACTTTTAACTTATACTAGGTAACTTTAAGTTATAGCAGGAGGTAATATTAAAGCAGCAGCTAGGTATTTTAATTAATAATCCTCTACTAAGTGTAGTAATTACCTTTAGTTAACAGCACGCTACAAAAGGTACAAAAGGCAAAAGAAAGGTAGTAAAGCAGGGTGTAGATAATAAAGCTACAGCAGGCTAGCTAGCTAGGCTAACTGCTACTATATATCTAATAAGTAATAATACTATAGGAAATATAGTTATTAACTTATCCTTTAGCGCTATAAAGATAGGCTAGTTATAATAGCTTTAATACGCTTAGTCTCCTTATACTTAGCAGTAATAGTAATAGCAGCAGTATTAACTAATTAACCTAGCGCTGTTTAGGCTGCTGCTACTACTACTGCTGCTGCTGCTACAGACGCTATTAAGAGGGGCTAATCTAATACTATTATTATTACTACTGCAATATAAAGAAAAGTCGCCCTTAAGTAAGAAGGTTAAAGTAGGTAAATTTATTAAGTAGTTTACTAATTAAGAAGGTAACTAATAGGTAAGTAAAGGTAGCACTAGTAAGTCCCTTAAGTAATTTAGATTAGTTACATCTAGCCCTATAATTATCTAGTAACTACTAATTAAGTACTTCTCTAAGTTAGGTATACCTATTAGCCTAATTAGACTGCTAAAGTAGTTAATTAAGGCTTTTCTTATAATATAGGCCTTTTGTAAGTAGTTATAATAATTATTAATTTTAACTAACGCAGCTAGGTAACTAAGTAAAATTTTATAAGCTAGTAGCCTAATTATTAAAGAGGATAAAGTTAATAAAGGAGCTAAAGTTAATAAAGAAGCTAAAGTTAATAAAGGAAATATTTATAGTTAGCTTATTAAAAATAGGCGATTTAGTAAGTAGGTATACCTTCTGTTAATAACTTACTAATTTACCTCTTTTATAGATATATTATTTATATTCTTACCTATAGGGCTAAGCCTAGTATTATTACTAAGCCTCTAACTAAGTTAATTTCTCCCTAATACCCTACTTAATTAATTACTTAACAATATTAACAATAAAATTAATAACAAAATTAATAATAAAGATAATACTATTAACCTACTAGGCGTAAAGGCAGCTAACCTAATTAAAGTTATAGCTAGCCTTTTGTTAACGTAATTAGATTTAGGTAGCAGTAAATAAAGAGATAGGTAAATAATAGGAGTAATAGAGAGGTTAGTAAGTAGTAGAAGTACTATAATAGTTATTTTACTTTAACAAAGGGCCTATAAGGCTATTTTTAATGCGTTTTTTTTTCTTTTTAATATATTATTTTTGTTATTTATCTTAACTGTAGCCTATTTTAATAATAGTAATTACTCTGCCTTAGAGGCAGTCTTAATACTACTGTAGCTAAAATACACCTCTATATCCTACGTAATAATAAGGTTATTAAAAATCCTTTCTATACCTTTAAAATTAATAAAAGAGTTATAAAAGTAGCTCTCTATTTACTTTATCCCTTACCTAACTTCTACTACGCAGTCTGCTAATAGGTCTTTAAAATCTTACTTATTAGCCTTATCTTAATTCTATATAGTATATTACTATTAGAATAACCTCTTTAGATTGCTAAAAAACGCCTTAATTAGGTTAAAGTTAGGTAAGTATAAAGGAAGAAACTTAAGTATAACGCTAGCAGTATTATATACCTTCTAAATATCTTATTAGTAATAGAAGCTTACGTTATCTATAATAATAACTAACTTTAACGTAGGAAAGGCAGTATATCTTAGTAATAAGCAGTAAGCCCTATAATATCTACATAAAGAAGCTATTACTATTTGTTATCTCTAGATATATTATAACATTAATAATACTATTAAGGGTAAGGGCTAGTAAGATCTAATATTGTTACCCTTACTTAAGTATAGTCTTTTAATAGGCCTTAAGACCTTTTAGCGCCTATCCTATCCTTTACGCGCTAGAATACTTATTAACACTAGACTTATTAATAAATATAACCTACTGTAGGCTATACCTTTATATATAATATAACTAGGCATACTAAAGATCTTTATCTTATTAGGTAGTAATAGAATAGGTTTTTTTTAACGTCTAACTAATAGCTTTAAGTTACCTACTAATATTTAACTTATAGAGGGTTATACTAAACTACTTAAATAGGAAATTATTTATCTTATTAAGGGTAAGGTTATTATAATACACTAGAAGCTCTAATAGCTTATAAAGCTGCTAGTTCTCTAGCTTTATTTAACTATACCTTATAATAAGGTATCTCTTTACCTGCCTAGTTACTTAGTATTAATGTTACTACTGTCTTATAGTCTAGATAAAGCACTTTATCTAAGCAGCTACCTCCTTATTTATCTTCTTTATTAACGTTAATATCTATACTATTTTCCTCTACTTATCCTTATCTAGCGTTAGCGCTATTATTAGTATTAGTTTAATTAATAGTCTAATATTTAATTAATAGTCTAATATTTAATTAACAGCCTAATATTTAGTCTAATTAGCTAGTAATAGTAATAAATAAGATAGAGATAATAAGGATAAAGGTATTATAGGCTTTATAGGCTTTATAGGCTAATTAGGTTCTTAAGCAGCTTTCTAGTGCTTTCTTATACCTCCTCTAAGGTCTAGGTTACATTATAAGATAGCGCTAAGTTATATATAGTAACAATAAGGGATAAACCTCTACAGTAATTAATTAAATTAAAATTAACCTTAAATAGTAGTTTATATAGGTCTAAATAGCTTTACTTTAAGCAGTAAGCTAGTAATAGTAATAGTAACGTTATAATATTTAAATACTAATAGTTCTATAATTTGTAATCCTACTAGCAAAAAAGTAGTTAATTTAGATTAGTACGTATTTCACAGTCTACGCATGGACGCGTTATTTAATTTCGAACGCTGCCTACGCAACGCAGAGTAGATGCACCAACGCTTCCCCAGTTCAATTAGAGACACGGACCCACTTCACCGTCTCCCTCCCTGCCCGACTTCACATTTTCGCGTCAGCGCGTCGTCCGTTGCCGTGCTGTGCCCTGAGAGCCCGCAGTACACAACCACCTGCCATTGAGCCCATATATTGGACAAGCAACAACGTTACGTCGACAATGGTTCGAAGGGGAACAAACGAATCCGACGTGGGCGACTCCCCTAGCAGGAGACTGAGCCAGAAACGCTCCCGCCAGCAACTCCAGGACGATACGAAATCCGAGCCCGTGAACGGCACTCCATCGAAGCGGAGGCGTCAAGCTGCACCTGTCGACCCATACGAAATACCCTCTGATAACGATGACGAAGAGGAGGTAGATACGGAACCCCTGGCCGTGAAGCAAACTCCAAAGAAGCGAAGGGGCCGCCCGCCCAAGCCCAAGCCCGCCGTTCCGTCCGCCAGCGGCCCCGTCACGCCCTCGAAACTGCGACATGTGAACGCTCTGGTAACACCATCCAAGGCCATAACACCGAGGAGGAGACAGGCGGCCGATCGCTCTGCACGGAGGAAAAGCGCCCGGTCCTTGATCCAGAGCGTCATCGCCGATGATAGCGAAGATGACGAAGGAGGCCTGGCCCGGGAAATTTACGAGTCGAGCGAAGAAGAAGACGAAGAAGAAGCAGAAGGTGAGACGGAGGAGGGAGACGGACGAGACACAGCACCGACAGAGACCGCACAACAACCCGAACCAGAAACACCATCCGCGACGCCCTCCCGTCGCCGGGGGCGCCCGCGCAAGCAACCGCCGCCGAAATCCCCGACGCCGCCCCGCGACCTCCCCCCCCACGAGATCTACTTCGAGCACAACAAGCCCGGCCGCGCAAAGACGTCGCACAACACCCTCTCGTCCCTCAAACTCCTCACCCACGGCGAGTTCTTTGACCTCCTCCGCGCCCGCGAGGAGCCCCACGCCGAGGACCTCGCCTACCTGCAATCCCTCCACGAAGCCTCTTTCGAGCAGTGGCGCTTCGAGCTCGGCCAGGGCTTCAGCCTGTGTCTCTACGGCCAAGGGTCGAAGCGCGACCTCGCGGGCAAGCTGGCGGAGCACCTGTACGCGGCGGACCCCAAGGCGCCCATCGTTGTGGTGAACGGCTATGTACGCACCATCACGCCGCGCGACATCTTCACCACCTTGGCCTCGGCCCTCAGCCCGCCCCCCAAACTACCCGCCCAGGCCACGGCCATGGTCCAGGCCCTCTCCTCCGCCCTCGCAGCCTCGCCCGCCCACCTGACGGTCATCCTGAACTCGATCGACGCCGTGCCCCTCCGCAAACCGGCGACGCAACAGCTCCTCGCCCAGCTCGCCGCCCACCCTCGCATCCGCCTCGTCGCGACGGCCGACACGCCCTCTTTCCCGCTGCTCTGGGACGCCGCCCAGCGCACCTCGTTCAACTTCCTCTTCCACGACTGCACCACCCTGCAGCCGCTGGACGTCGAGCTCGACGCCGTCGACGAGGTGCATGAGCTGCTCGGCCGCAAGGCCCGCCGGGTCAACGGCAAGGACGGCGTCGTCTTCGTCCTGCGCTCGCTACCCGAGAACGCCAAGAAACTGTTCGAGCTGCTCGTCATCGAGGTCCTGTCCGTCATGGACGACGGCGAGCAGCAGCAGTTCGGCGCCGAGAACCCGGGCGTTGAGTACCGGATGGTGTACAACAAGGCCGTCGAGGACTTCATCTGCAGTTCCGAGATGGCCTTCCGCACGCTGTTGAAGGAGTATGTATACACACGCGCGCGCGCGCGCGCGTGCATCTTTTCTCACCCGGCATTCTCATGTCCGTGAACATTGACTGACGAGCGCAGGTTCCACGACCATCAAATCATCACCAGCAGGAAGGATGCGCTCGGCACGGAGCTATTGAGCATTCCGTTCGGGCGGGAGGAGCTCGAAGCCATTCTCGAGGATCTGATGTCATGATTTGGGGCAGTGAGTGACAAACTGGGGAGAATATGCTTGTTATGCGAATCGTTCCTTCGAAACGAACACACACACACA
Source organism: Colletotrichum lentis (assembly GCA_003386485.1). Lineage (NCBI taxonomy): Eukaryota > Fungi > Ascomycota > Sordariomycetes > Glomerellales > Glomerellaceae > Colletotrichum > Colletotrichum lentis. The sequence continues at coordinate 365,101 of NWBT01000034.1, forward strand.
CACACACACACTGCATGGCATTTGCACCTTGGTATGGGAAACGAGATATAACCGGCATGGGCGGTTAACCACATCATAAGCGTCGCAGCAAAATATATGAAAACAAAACATTGCATTCGTAATGATCATGATACCCATTGGATGCTTTAGGAGTTTGTAGGTCAAACTAGTGAACCCCATTGACCGGCCATCAAACGTCATCCGGAACCCCTGCTATGCTTATACCCCGATGCTTTTGACACAAGTCCAAAGCACCACCGGCACAATAACGTTATCGTTTCCGCCGGTCAGGACGGCTTCCGTCAAGCTGGCGATGCTGGCGCAAAAACCAGCGTTACGAGCGGCCGCGGGCCAGGCCACCTGCTGCTCGTCGGCGACAGGCCAGCCCCCAACCCTCAACCACGTCGTCGCCGCCATGAGACCGAGGAAGACCGCCACGGCAAAGGCCACGCTACCCTCGAGACTCTTTCCACCGCCCCAGACCCACTTACGGTGTCCGTAGCGGCGGCCGATAAGGGATGCGGCTGCATCGCCTAAACCGACGCAGATGACGCCCGCCACCATGCTCACCTCACGCGTCGGTACCTCCCAGCCGGCCAGGTAGCCGCTGCCGGTACGCGGAAGGGTTGCCAGGGACAGCCAAAGCGGGATGGCGCAGCCGATCAGCAGGAACAGATGCGAAATGACGACGGGGCCTTTGTGGTCTCTTCCGTCGACGTAGGGAGTGAGGAAAGAGGCAATGGGTCTCGACAGGGGCGGTAGCTGACTCGCTCGCAGAAGGTCGAGTATGAGGAAGATTGCGAGGACCAGGGACAGGGCCAGGGCGGCGAAAACAGGGTCGACGTAGGTCGCCGGTAGGAACATGCCAACCATCATGAAGTGGAACACCTTTCGCCTCGTGTCCACTTCGTACTTGGGGTCAAGGCGGATGACCACAGTCAAGCCGACGACGACAATGGCAAGCCAATAGGCGCTCATCAGCAGTCGCGTGTTCGCCTCGCCAAAGTCGGAGAGCCGGATGCGTTGCACCCAGCCGAGAGCCACCTTTGCGCCTTCATCTAGGCGCGTGGGCAGGCAGATCCACCTCTCGAGGTTCGCCTCGACGACTTTGAATCTGAACCGCGGCAGCTCACCAAGGAGGTATCCCAGCGCCCACCCGACGGGTTCGTTGCCCATCAGGGCAAATCTGCCGATGTACTCTCGCACAGGCACAAGAATGATGGCGACGATGCAGATGTAAACATAGGTTCCGTACGTCCATTTTCTCACGGTGGCTTGTGCCTCCGTCAGTTTGAAGAACGAGCGGACGGTGGTCGAAGCGGTGCGCTTCCTGCGACCCGCGGATGTGTGGGTCAAGGATCGCCGAGGTCGAGGCCGCTGTAGGATGTAAGGGAAGGTATTGCGTCGCCCAACGGTGGTGCCGCCTGGCGATTCCAGAGACTTGCTCCAAGAGCCGTCCAGCTTGCGGTCTGCTTGGGATGGCATGTCGGCCATGCCGAGCGTCCTGACTCTCATCATATTTGAAAACGACCCGTTCACTATCTCGTCTTCCGAGTCGCCCAGTTCCGAAGCAGATTCCTCCAGCGACGAACCCAGCAGTTCATGCTTGAAGCGGCGTATGGACAAGCCTTCAAAGAGGAATCCAAAAACGGACGACTTTTTCGAAGGGGTTGCAACCCGCCTGAATCGTAGCCTCGGAACCCTAGCCAAGGCGATTCCCCATCGAATAACGGGTCCACAGATGACGAGGACGCCGACGCCGCCTCCCCATAGGAGTGCTTGGAGAATGGTAGCTTGGGGCGAGTGTGCGAGCAGCAGTACATTGATTAGGGCAATGGACAACAGCTGTAGCTCGGCTGTAAGCAAGCTCGTTGTGGTAAGGTAATGCAACACCAGGAGTAGAGTCTGATGCAGCGGATAGAGAAGTACGGCAGTCTCTGGGGAGACGGCCGGTCTTGCGTGCGATGTAGGTGTCGTCTGGTGTGACATCAACACTGGTAGGCATGAGAAGATCCATTGAAGAGGGTTGATTGCTTCATAAGCGTCTGCCGTAGGAATTAAATACTTGGGTATCGATGAAATACTGAGAACGATGTTTGGGAGGATGACGGCCTGATTGTCGGGGGATATTAAGAGTGACAGCAGTAGCGTCACGGAAGGCGGATATAAAATAGGCGCGGGATCGAAAATCGTGGGCACGTCGATTAGCGACTTCTTGGAAGAGGTCTTGTGGCGGATCGACCACGCGATCAGTCGGAGTGGGTAGAGGATCATAAGAGCCGTGATCAACGCGGCTGGGAAGCGCAGTTCTGCAGGTTGTGAGTGTACGTCTGGCCCGCCAGCTGGGCATCACATACCTCGACTCCAGGCGGAGAAGATGGGCCTCACCGTAGGATTGGAACGAACGACGGCAAAAAGGGAGCCGACAATGACGAACTCGGATGCGCGGCGAATGAGTTCCTTGGTGCGCCGGTAGTTGCGGTCGTTGAGGAATCTGCGGGCTTCTCTCCGGTCTTCCTTTTCCTTACGTCTTTGCAGGGCATCCTCCTCCTGAGCTGGAGAGAACAAGGGCGTGGATGCGCCCGAAAGCACTTCGTTGCGCCCCCTCAACCCCTTGTGCAGTCGCAACTTGGGTGCCGGAAGCCCCTTTAAGAAATGCTCATCGTCGGCTTCAGTACCGCTATCGCTCCCGTGCGAAGAATCCTTGGCGAAGGAGGGGAATGGAGACGGGGTTCGGCTCGAATCTGCTGACGAGGTCCCCGGCGGCGTCGGCGTTGCATTGGCCGGGCGGTACACTAGGCGGTGGGCGGGGTGAGGGAGCTCGTTGCTGAGGTGGTGGTAGGGATGGGGTGATCGACTGAGGGTCCGGATCTCATCGTTTTCTTCTGTATCGTGGCCGAAGAGAGCGTTTGGGTCGAGGTGCTCGGGCATGACGAAGCTATCGCATCGGGGAGGTGTTGCGCCAGCGTTCATCCACAAGTCGCCGAAGCTATTCGACGCGGGTACGGGTGCGGGTAAGGACGTGGGCGTGATTATGGGTGTTGACGCTGCTGGGCAACATGGGGTTAGGTAAGACGGGGGGTGTGTCCCAGGTGAACGTAGGCGAGTATGGTCCGAGACGTCGCAACACGAAGACTGCTTGTTTTGTTGATGTTGTTTGGTCAAGTCGAGTCAAAGTCAGGCCATTGGCGATCGGTGATGAAAGAGAGGAGTGAGGTTTGATGACGTTGAGGTGGCAGTGGGGAGCTCCCCATCACATGAAAGACAAGACACGAGAGCGAGAGCGAGAGAGAGAGGCGCAAATTGGGTTAGGTTGCGAACCGCTAAAGCTGGTAGCGGGCTTTCTTGCCTCGCCGTGTTGGGAAAGCGGCCTACATATCAGCCGCGCGGCGCCAGGGAGGAATGCGCCAACGCGACTGGACACTGGATGGGACGGCACAGTGACAAGTGACAGCGGCCAAGGCCCCAGCCTGCCAATGTGAAATTGGGCCTTTGACAGTCAGGAGACCCTCCCACTGCCGACCAGGTTTCTTTTTATTGTATTTCAATCTTTTTTTGGAGGTTCTGTTGCGTGCACGAGCCGTAAGGCCAAACAGCACAGCCAGTGGCTTAGCCAAGGGCGCTCAAGGCCCAGCCTGCCATGCTGTTCTTGGCGGGGTCGCCATGCTGGGTTCTGGTTGAGCGCTGGAACTGCGGGTGAGAATGATTAGGTAATGCCATGATACACTGTACAAAAATCTTCCCGACGGGACCGAGGGCACGTCTCTCGCTCGCGAGACCGGCAAGACAAGATGACAAGAAACACCACCGTGATATGATGATGAGGCGCTTGATGACATGCCCTTGCCACATGGGGAGCATTCCTGATACAGGCATGCGAACTCACAATCCGGTGATCCCATGTCCGACACCCGGCCAGGGCGGCCTCGATTCGCGACCCGATCGATGCGGTGGGTGGACAGGCAATGCCTGGCATTATCCCTTCTTGACGGGAGCAATGTTGACGTCGCGGTGTCATTTTTAAAGTATTCTCGACACCGGCACAGGCCAAGCCAAAGCGCGGTCAGCCTTCAGCTCATTGAGACGATAAACTCAATTAGCCGCATCAGCGCACAGTGATGACCAGCCTAGTATTCGACAGACCTTGGCATCATATTTCGCGGTTCTGTCACAGGTTCGACTTGACTTAGCGGCCTGGTTATGGCAGCGCACGCACTCGACGTGCTGCTTTTACGATGGTCATCGGTGTAGAATCAATAAAACATGCTGCTGTCAACTTGCAAGACCGGTTGCGACGTTACCATATGGTTGGCGACTGACGAAATGCCTCAGGGCGTCGACAGCGGAAGATGTGCCAAAAATATCTGTCAATTGGAAACCGGAGGCGGTAAGCCACAACCACAGGCAGATCGTTGTGTCGAATTGAAGGATGTATGCACACGGGGCGCAATTCGTGCGCACGGGGCGTAGGCCTAGAGATAGGCTTAAGCCCAGCGTAGCCAGCCCTTCGCTAAATACTAGAGGGACTGCTGCAGGCTTCTTCCTAAGCAGTAGGCTCTAGTTATAGCCTTAGGCGCCTAGGAATAGGGTTCTTATAGGCCTAAGTTAGGGGCTAGCAGCAGGGCATAATAGTTATAGTTATATATATATCTTAATATATATTTAATTAACCTATTACTATAACCTTTAATAATCTAATAATTAAGAGTCTTATATACTTATAAACTAATAATAATAAGCACTATAAAGCTATTTATAAGCTTATAAGATATCTACTAATACTACTAAGACTATTCTTAATAGCCTTACTAATTAGGTTCTTTAGTTTAACTAGCTTAAAACTAAAGTAAAAACCTATAAGCTTTAGGATGTAATTAACCCTTTAATAGCTATATATAACGTATCTAAGACGCTTACTATACTGCTTACTAAGCTAGAAAAGCCCTTAATATATAATTACCTATATATAGGCGTAGTTATAATAATCCCTATAAGCACTACTATAAATACCTCTTTAAATACTACCTCTTTAAGAGCTATAAGCGTCTTAGTATATAAGACGTACTTATAGACTGCAGCCCTCTAATAGCAGCTATAGCTGCAGCCTTAACCTAAGCTGCAGCCCTTATATAAGGAGCCTAAAGATATAACTCTAGCCCTAGACGTTAGCTGTATGCTTCTACATATAGCAGACATCTTATAGTATATATTACAGCTAGAGGGCCTCTCTCTAGCTAACCTACTCCTTTATAAGGAGCACTATATATAATATAATAATAACCTATATATATAGAAGAAGTGCCTTAAGCGCTATAGTAACCTATAAGAATAAATATGCTATACTATTTCTACTAACCTTAAGCTTTATTACTATACCTCTAACAGTAAGGTTAACGCTTAGGTTATTACCTTTTAGGCTTATATAAGAATACACCCTTCTAAACGTAAAGAGAATATATATATTACGCTAGAAAAGGTCCTCTAAGTAACCTTAAAGTATATAACTAAGAAAGAAGTTAAGGCCTAGCTTATAAAGTAAGAAAAAGCACTCTATAAAGCTGCTACTAGCAGCATCTTAGGGACCTAGCTCTTAAGTAACTAGTTTAACCTATTTATAGCAGCCTTCTAGAAGACCTATCTCTTAAGCTAGGTATATATATACTACTGCATAGAGGTTACTAACGCTTTTAATAACTACCTAACGCTAGGATTAGTCCTCTCTAATATCTAAGAGTTCTTATAGTTAGTAGATAAAAGTAAGTATATAAGAAAGGCTAAGTAAGAGGCTTTTAGCTCTACTTATACTAAAATAATAGATAATAATAATAAGAAAGAGAGTTATAGGAACTATAACTATAGTAAATAAGGCTATAACTATAGAGGGCATAAGAGAAAGAGAGTATTATTAGCTAAGAGAGTAAATACCTCTCTACCTTTATAAGAGGCTAGCGTAACTATAAAGCATAAGCGCTTAAGTATAAGTGTAAGTATAGTAAAGATACTACCTATAAAGCGTATAACCTTAGATACTACCTATAAGCTCTATATAGGCCCTTATTATAGTATTATATAGTGCTTCTATATACTTTCTTACCTAAAGAGAAATAACAGACTGCTTAGTAAAAGCATTAAAAGGCTTATTAAAATACATCTCTAGACTAATAAGGCTCTTACTAAGAAGCTCTAAGTAGTAAGAATATTAGCTAAAGGTTCTAATTAACTCTATAGTAGGTGCTAAGGTAAGATTTCTATAGCCTCTTTTTATATTACTAAAAGCTAATATTACTTAGCTAAGTTAGTAATACTTAACTTAGGTAGTAATATCTATATATTTAATAATACTATATAGTTTAAGACCCTCTATAGTATACCTATAGATAACTTTATATAGGTAGGTATATAGTAGCTACTTATTAAGGCGTATAGCACTATAGAGATTAAGCTCTAAGCATATAGGAATTATATTATTAAGCTTACTTTATATAATATTACCCTTTATAAGGGTATTACTACTAACCTTATATCCTTCTTAAAGCTATAGCAGTAAAAGATCTAGTAGGATATAAGCCTAGGTAATAATTACCTATATAAAGTAAATAAGTTCTTTATTACCTATATTAATAAGATTTACAGCTAGTAGGTGCTTAACTATTAGCCCTTTTTATTAGAAGCTACACTTATAGCTGCAGTCCCCCTGCTAGCTATTTATATAGATAAGATACTATGCCTAAAGCGTAAAAGAAACGCCTTTATAACAGCTACCTATAGGAAGCCTATCCTTAGTAACCTTCTTACTTAGCACTAGCGTCTTAGACACCCTAGCCTAAAAGCGCTTAAGAGGATCTCTAATGTTACTTATAGGATATATATCTAGGGTTTTAATAAGCCTATTATAATAGTTAACTATAAGGCTTACACCTTAGGTAAGGCCTATTAAATAGTCTAAAGAAGCCTATAAGAGTTAGTTATCTATATAAAGCTTAGTAACTACCTTATAGTTAACTTTTATAACCTTAAGGTAGGCTATATAGGTTACTACTTCTATATGCTCTTTTTAGACTGCATAATAAGCCTAACTTAGGACTTTTACCTTTAAACTTATAAAACAGATATACTACTTATAATAATTATAAACTTTCTTACTATACTTAAAGTACACTACAGTTATAAAATAAAGGTTATTAAGACTAATAATAAGCTAGCTAATTTTTTTTTATAGTAATAGGAGTCTTATATTATTCACTATCTAGGTAGGAACTAGTAAGGTATTCCCTTACACTATTCTATATATATAGTACTTATTAATCTATATAGGTAGAGAGAAAAACCTCTTATAATTTATATAGAAGGAAAACTACTCTATCTTATTAAACATTAGAAGGTTAGCTTGTTTTTACCTAATATAATATAGGATTATTATAAAGGGAAAACATAATACGTAGGTGTAATATACTATTATTAGAGCCCTATTATGCATATAGGGCCTAGGGCTCTACTTTTGTAGGGCTTTAGTGGCTAATTAGACTTCTATAAAAGTAGCTTCCTACAGTTAGAATTAAACTAACTGTCTGTATGTAGAGCGTATAGACGCTGCTAGACGTATGCTACTACGTCATATAGGTAATAAGCTAGCTAATAATAATAAGGTTTCTATAAGCCTTAATATATATAGTATACACATTAAGGTAAGCGCTCTAAATACCTAAGCGTAAAATAGCGCTATAAAGCGTATTACAGCTGTAATTAAGCGTAAGGCTAGGTGTATAGCTATTTATATAAAGCTTCTAAATGTCCTTTAGCCTAAAATTTATATCTCTATAACCTACCTTTATAACTATATACTATAAGCCTCTTATAGTTAGAAGACTCTATACTAGCTGTAGTATAAACACTTCTAGAGTAAAGATGCTATATAATTTACCTAGCCTAACCTTTTACACTTAAGAATCTATAGCTATAAAGCGTATACACTTACAGCAGACGCTTAGCTTTACTACTAACGCCTAAAAAGGCTTACCTTATATATATAGATAGGTTATCTTATTAGCTACACTTTAAGTAACTTATACTGCATTTAGAATCCTCTTTATAGTAAAGTATTTATAATAAGAGATATTATTTTTAATAAAAAGCTTATCTTTAATAGTAACCTAAAGGCCCTTACTAAGGATATTTATAAATTAGACCTTTAAGATATTTAACACACTATTAACTACCTTATTCTTAAAGGCTAGTATAACATAACTACATTTTATATAGCTAATAAGGAGGCTAATAAGATCTATAAAGACTATAATAAAGCTAAGGGGGTACCTCTAGGTGCTACCCTAAGCGCCTTAAGTATAGTAGAAATACTTTCTAATAAGCCTCTTACCCTAGCGCTACATACTAAGTCCTAGTTTAAGCTTATAACGCTGCTGCTAACACCCTTAAGATTAGTATTTTTTACTATACTTATAGTAGCGTTTATAGGGAGGTAAGAAGAATCTTAATAAGCTAATAAAGCTAATAAAACTCTCTTTCTAATATGCTACTAGTAGTTATATATATCTTTTAAGGCTACGTTTCTTACTAGGTGTATATATAATAAGCATTCTTATATATATAACTCTATAAAAAATAAATAATAACTAATAGATAGCACTAAAACGCTTAGGTTGTAGGCTAGCCCCCTATAAGACCTTATATAAAGTATTAACTAATCCTTAGAACGCCTTTATGTAATAGGATTATATAGTCTAAAGCTAGCACTTATAGTATCTCTAGAGGGAGCTTATTATAAAGCTAATACCCTATATAGTATCTACTAGAAGGAACTTCTGCTGCTTCCTACGTCTTATAATTAACTCTAATACTATCCTCTTAAAGACGCCTTCTATAAAGCTAAAATATTATATCTTAACAGCTATATAACCTTATGCTTATAGTAAGAGGTATCTAAGGCTTCTATATATAGTAATTAGATTCTTAGTTACTATTAGGTCTATACTTATAAGCTTAATAAGTATAGCTACCTTAGTAAAGTAAAGGCTAAGCTTATAATATAAGGTAACTAATAAGTAAAAGATAACTAAGATATATACGCTATAATGCTTATAGGTATATCCTTTTAGATCCTAATAGCTATAGCTACCTACTTTAATTATAAGCTGCTCTAATATAATATAGTAAATATATTTATATATATAGATATTAATAAGGAAATATATATAGAGATACTACCTAGACACTATAAGAAAGATGTTATCTTACGCCTTTAGAAAGCCCTCTATAGGTTACACTATTTGCCTATACTCTAGTAAAAGCACTTTAAGAAGGGCCTTATAGTATAGGGTTTTAAATGTATAGCTAGAGAGGATTACTATTAGCAGAAAGGAGAGGTTACCTTCTTCTTTTATATTAATAATTATATTCTTACCTTCCTAAAGGCCTATAAGCTTATAGTAATAAATAAGCTATATACACTACAGACTAAATATTACCTTAAAGGTAGTAAGAATCTCTAGTAGTTTCTTAGCCTTAAAGTTATATATAACTAAGAAATCTATTACCTATAGCTCTTATAGGCTATATATACTAAGAAGTATAGGAAACTACTTTCTATATATACTAATATTATAGATAATAATACTACTTAGTATACACCTATAATAAAGGAAGAGCTACTACTATATAAAGATAATACACCTCCTATAGAGATTTACTATTATTAACGTAAAGTTAGCACTATCCTTTACACTACTATAATAATATATTTAGATATTACCTTTACTATAAGTAGGCTTATTTAAGAACGCTAATTAAACTAGCGTAGAACTAATTAGATCCTACAGTTAAGATTAGTTACATAATGCAAAAAAAACAACAGCAGTTAGCCTAATATAAGCACTATACCCTATTCTTATGCTGTTAACTTAGTAAGGTAGCTTATTTAAAAACATATAGTACTATAGGGGTTAGTATAGTCTACTAGAGATAGCTTTACTCTTAAGGTCTATACTACTAAGGTCTGCAGTAAGAACTCTTAACTATAGAGGTATTTAACCTTAAGAGGTAGGCTTATTAGGTATATATAGTTAGCTAGGATAGAATCTAGGATTCTCCTATTAACTATACCTATAACCTACTAAACCTATAGTTTAGATAAATTATCCTAAAACCTACTAAAGTAACTAAATTAAATCCTCCTTTTTAATCTTATTAAGTCTAATCTTATTAACTCCTTATCCTTAGTTATACTTACGCTTAACCTAGATAACCCCTTTAAACTAGGCACCCCTCTTAATTATAACCCCTTAGAGGTTATAAAACAGTTTATAATAGCTTAGATAAGCTCTATTATTAAGTAGTATAGAGGGAACTCTCTATATAACATTATTACTATTAATAGCAGAATAGATAACTATATAGTAATTAATATTACTAGCGTTAGATTAGTAATCTTACTTCTTAACAGCCTAGCAGCTAATATAGGCCTAATTATTAGGGTAAGGTAGGCCCTACAGCAGCAGCTCTGCTCTTTTGTTAGTAGGATAGCCTAGAAGCAGGATAACGTATCTAAAATTACAATAATAAAGAAGCACTTAGGCTAGCTGCAGGCAGTAATCTATGCTATTTAGTAGGTGTAGTATAATTAAGGCTAGACAGAAGTAGAGATTTTGCTAGAAGCTCTAAGGTGTTAGTTAGAAACTTAATATAATAGTTATACTTAATATATATTACTAGACCCCTAGAAAATAAAACACGTTTACATAATGTATAGCCTAGAAGGGCATAAGTAGGCTTATAAGATTTAATTAAAACCCTTTAGATGCATACTAGAAAGCTGCTAATAGAGTTCTTTAATACCTCTATAAAACATAATACCTTTACCTTTACTTTAGCGTTAAGCTAGGTAGTAAAGATAACGCCTTTAAAGTTACCTCTAACGTAAGCTTTAGTAATAATACTCTAACCTAAAGGAGTTTATAAGCCTTTATAATAAAGCTTTTTAGAGGCCTTATTATGTAGTAAGCTAATAGATAAGATATAGTTATAACCTTAATAATAGAAGTAGAGCTGCTTATACTTACCTAAGCTGCTAAGAAGGCGCTTTTTATAAGCTAATTAATCTTATAACTTTAGATCTAACTGCCTATATAGCATAAAGACCTATCCTTATATATATTAATAAGAGTAACGCTAATAAAAGTATAAATTTAGTGTAATAACTAGTAGATAGTAAAGCTTATTATAAGTAAAATTTTATAGCTACATACTAAGCTTTACTATATTAATATTTATAACTACTAGTTACACTAAGAATTTACTAACAGCTATATAGACGTTATATATACCCTATTAGTAGAGCTTATAGCAGACAGCTTAATAAAGGCCCTTAATTTAGTAAAGCATAACGCCTTTCTTCTCTAGCTTAATATAACTAATAAGAAGGAGGTCCTTAAGGCTAACTACATAAAGGATCTTATAATTAATAAAGCCTACCTATAGGTAGAAATAGCTAAGCCTAACGTATAGGTAGTAGAGGAAACAGTCTTATAAGTATATAAGCTAGTAGGAAAAGCCTTCTTATACACACTAAGCTTATATAATATTAACGCCTTTTTTGCAGCCTATAAAGGCTATAAAGAAGTCTTTCCCTAAGGGGGCGTATTAAATTAAAGGATATATATATATAGGGTGTAATTTATATATATAGGACGTAGGCCTAGAGATAGGCTTAAGCCTAGTGTAGCTAGCCCTTTACTAAATACTAGAGGGACTACTGCAGGCTTCTTCCTAAGCAGTAGGCTCTAGTTATAGCCTTAAGCGCCTAGAAATAGGGTTCTTATAGGCCTAAGTTAGAAGCTAGCAGTAAGGCATAATAGTTATAGTTATATATACATCTTAATATATATTTAATTAACCTATTACTATAACCCTTAATAATCTAACACGTTAGGCGACTGTATTAGAGTTAGCGTCGCTAAGAATATAATACTACATAGATAGAGATAGAAAACAGTAAGAAAATTACATAAAGTAATTAATTAGTTATATAATATTAATATCTAGTCTAGGTCCTCTAATGTTAGCTATAGGGGTGTAGAAATTAGAGGTACTTACTAGTTAGTAAATAGATTCCTTCCTAATTAGGTAGCTTTAGTTTCCCCTTCCTTATATAACTAACTAAAAGATCTAGCGCCCCTACTAGTATTATAACTATAATAATAAGGAAAGAAAAAAGAAATTTAGTAAATCCTATTATAGGTATTAAAACTTTTATAACCTTTTCTTTCTCTAGACCTTTAAATTCCTATTTCTCCTACCTTAATTAAATTATAGGATAATCTAAAAGGTTACTATCCTAATTACCTCTTCTTTATTAGTATGTTATATAATCCTTTAACTAGTATTATCTCTAATCCTACTAACAATCTAGTAATTAATTCTAATCTTAAATCTTTATTACTATATAATTTTAGTATCTACTCCTATATAAACTCCTTAAGTCTATCTAATATATCCTAGCCTTAATTTATTATCTATTCTTATATCTAGGAAATAGCTAATACTATTTAGAATTTTTATAGTACCCTTCTTAGTAAGAGGAGTCTTACATTATTTACTATCTAAGTAGGAATAAGTAAGGTATTCCTTTACACTAATACTATATACATAATACAGTTAATCTATACATAGAGAGAAAAACCTCCTATAATTTATATAGGAGGAAAACAACCCTATTATTAAACATTAGAAGGTTAGCTTGTTTTTACCTAATATAATATAGGATTATTATAAAGGGAAAACATAATACGTAGGGTAGGTTACACTATTATTAGAGCCCTATTATGCATATAGGGCCTAAGGCTCTACTTTTGTAGGGCTCTAGTAGCTAATTAGACTTCTGTAAAAGTAGCTTCCTGCAGTTAGAATTAAACTAACTGTCTGCAGCATAAAGTACATACAGACGCTGCTAGATGTATACTACTGCGTTACATAATAGTACCCTTCTTAAAATCTTATTTATTTTATATTAGATTTCCTCCTTCTTAAATTTACTAAACAGAAGATTTATATTACTACCCTAGCAGTCCTTATTACTATTAGAATTACTACTACTCTTAATAAGAGATAAGAAGGCTATTTTCTAGCCTAGCTAAGGGGATAGGATCTTTAGTAATATAATTAGTTTAAGACTCTCTAGTAATATAATTAATTTAGAGGGCTAGACATACTAAATTTAGTAACCTTCTATATTCTTTATAGCTTACAGCCTATTAAGTTAGTCTTTTAAGCCTATAAAGGCGCTATATAGATTAGTTATTTTATTATTAATTATAGATATATTAATAGCTAGGTTACTAATTCTAGAAAGGTTAATTATAGGGTTAGTAACATTAGGATTAGTAACACTAGGATTAGTAATAGCTAGTATTAGGCTTATATAGATAATATTTAGGAGACATATTTTATATATTTTAGTTATATACTGCTAAGCAGGAAGCTTATTCTAGATTAGATATATAATAATAAACACTATAGCCTTAATTATATTCTAAATATTAATATAGTTCTTCTAAAGCTTAGTTATATTACTTCCTTTAAAGATAATAACTTATGTAGCTACTACCTATAACGCAGATTTAAGTATTAATTTCCCTCCTTTAATAATTATATTAGTAATATCCTTATAAAGCTTAGAATTTAATATTAGATAAGTTATCTTAGTTAAGGTCTTTTAAGACTACTCCTTAATCTAGCCTACTATCTTACTAGTCTAAAACTTCTAAGTATATTCTAACGCTATAATCTAGATTACTAGTCTTTTAAATTAGGATTAGTCCTTTTTAAGGTCTTCTTTTATATTTATAGCATCCTTATTATTAGTTCTAGCTTAGTTATCTTTACTTAGTAGTCTCTTTATAAGGATACTATACCTACCTTTCTTTATTAAATTTAGGGCTATTATAAATTTCTAATAGTAGTAGTACTATTACCTTACCTTAATCTACTTAAGGTTATTTTAGTTATCTACCTATAATAAGGTGTCTACTAGGATAGTATAGTATTTAGTTAACAAATTAGATATATCTAATTCCTTAAGTTTGCATACTATAATCCTCCTAAAAAGAATTTATTATAGGTGTTAGTAAAGAATAGATTATTTAGGAGGGTAAGGTTAGTTTAGAATACTAGATAACCTTAGTGTGTATTTAGTATCTAATATTAACTACTAGTTAGTCTATCTAGCTTACTTAATTTATTATAGTTTAGTTAATTTATTATAGTTTAGTTAGTTTAGTATAGTTCCTTAAGCATAAGTAAAGTAGGTAAGATACAGACTAAAAGAAAAAAGGACAGAAGGAGGCTTTTTAGTTATAGAAGCAGAAGGACTCTTAAACAGAAAGTTACAGCTGCTTAAGGTAGAAGCTAGTTAGTGCTAGTCCCTTAAGACTTTAAATAAAAGTTAGTTTAGGTTAATATTTTCTTCTACTTCTTAATAATTACGTAAATAGTAATAACAAATCCCTAGGTAACTATAGGTATCTAGATCTAGGTTAAAAAAGCTTTAGCTAATCCTAGTAGTAATTATATAGTATAAATATACTATTTAATTACTTAATTTAATATATAACTCTGCTAATACGTTTCTAGATTACAAATAGTCCCCTCTATTATAGTTTAAACTTAGGTAGTTTTCCCTCTTACGCTAATATAATAAGATTACCTTTTTAAAATAAAGTAGAAACTTATTAGTTATGTTTTTCTAGCCTAGCTGCATTCCTTAAATCCTAGGTAATAGCTACTATTTATCTACAGTATTTAATTATTATAATATATATAACTACTATATTAGCTAACTACTCTAGTAATAGTAATATTCTATTAGGCTAGGGGGTAAGGCTTATCCTAGGATCTTAAGTGTAGGTCCCTAGTAATATCTCTAAAGGTATAAATCTAATTAATTAGATCTATCTTTAATTAATAAATATAAGAATCTTACTCTAGTGTAAGTCTTAATCTCTTAGGGTAAATTTCCCTATAAGGACTTCCTTAGTAATTAGATTAATTACTAGCTAAATATACGTCTTAATTATACTAATAGATTTATATAATTTAACTAATATAAGTGTAACTATTATTAATTAATTTAATATTACTAAGCTAAATTCTTATAATATAAAGGCACCTCTAGCATTAGGGTAAATAAATTACAGTATTACACCTATATTATCTATCTACTCTATTAGGATAGGGATAGCTTTACTTATAGATACTATTTTAACTAGGTGTGCCTAATAGAATCTACTTAAATAGTTAATCTAGATTAGCAAAAAGGTATTCCCCTAATTAGATTTAAGCAGTAGTCCTAAATAGTTAATCCTAAGTACTTAGAATAGCATAGTAATCTAGTTTACCTAATTAGGGTGTAATAGCTTATATAGTATAACTAATACGTATAGCTAACATCTGTAAATATACACTATAATATTCTCTACTATTCCTAGCTAGTATACCTCCTATACTAATTTCTACCTAGTAATATTAGGTCTAAAGTGCTCTCCCTTATTATAGGCTAATTTATAGGCCTATACTACCTTAGATAGAATTAAGTATTAGTATTAGAAACTATATAAGGTATATATTAGCACTCTATTAAGAATTAAGTATAACTTACTTTTAACTGCTATAGCTGCTAATAAATAATTATCTAGTCCCTTAGTTACCCCTATTAGAAATCTATAGACATACTTATACTATAGTTTATCTAACTACTTCTTTATTAGCTATACTAATAGTGTTAGATACTCTAGTTATAATTTAAATAATACTACGTTTATAGGAATCTCTTTTAGTTTAGTAGGTCTACTATCTAGAGAGCGCTAGGATTTAGGCCTTAGCTTTAATAGTAATAGGGATTAGATAGTATTATTAATTTTGCTTAGCTTTAGGTTCTCTGTAATAGCGTTTTATAATATTTCCTTATATCCTCTAATTCTATCCTCCTATACCTATTTACCTGTCTTAGTAACTAATCCTAGAGCTTCTAAATTATTATCTTTATAATTATAAGATAGGAAAATTATATATAAAAGGGTATTAGCTGCTATGTTCTGCTATCCCTATATATATTTAATCTCTATATTAAGTATATAAAGTTTAGTAACCTAATATATATAAATACTATAGTAGTTAGATAATATAAGGAACTAAGTAATTAGCTTATAGTCTGTAAATATAATTAATAGTTATTTAGTGTAGAGGAAATAGCTATATTATTAGTAAAATTCTATAATTACTAGTAATTTCTACTTATAGGTGCTATAATTTCTTTAGGATTTAGTTAATAGGAATAAATTATATAACACTAGCACTACTCCTGCTTTTTGCTTCTGCATTACTATATATCCCCCTACGTATTTTAATGTATTTAAGAACAGTTAGATTAAGTTACTAACTAATAGGCTATACAGCCTAACTATATTATTTACTAAATCCTTAAGTAATTTAAACGCTAAGGCTTCTATATATCCCTATTTCTATAGTACTGTTTCTATTAATTAGTGTAATAGTTATAAGATTTTAGTATAATTCTTTATCTATTAGTAATATAGTCTAGTAGCTACTAGAAATAATTACACTTCTATTTAGGTTTTAGGTACTAGCTACTCTACTAACTAGGCTACCTAGCTAGGCTTAATAGAAGTAACACCTCTAATAGAGTAGGTCTATCCTATTACTATAATTAAAGTTATCTCTAGATTAATCTTATGTTATAACAATCTTACTATTACCTACACTAGATGTAGTAGAAGGTAGTCCTTAATAAATACCTATTCCTCTTCCTAAGTCTTAAATTTAGTAAAGATATTATTAAAGTAAATCTCTACTAGAGATATATTCCCTAAGGCTAACAGACTTAGTAATAAAGGCTTTAAATTTAGCTCTAGAATTAGGCCTAAGAAGATTTAACTAAATTCTGTTATTTAGTAGGCTAATAATTTTACCTCCTACTGTATCTAAGTAGGTTATAATTACAGATAATTTAGGGTATTAAAGGCGTAAATATATTAGTAATTAGGGTAAATAGGGATTAACTAGTAGGTATGCTTTAGATCCTAGTATAAGTATATACCTATATGTAGGTCTAATAGGTTATTATAGATCTCTCTTATTAGTAGAATTAGTAATAATAGTAATTCCTTATTAATATTACTAAAGTTAATTATTAATTAGTGCTTACCTTAAGGACCTAGGTCCTTTACTACTATTACAGGCTTAGCTCCCTATTTAGATGTAACCCTATTAGCTACTACTATAGGCTTAAACAACCTAAGATCTTAGCCCTCCTAAATAAGGTAATCTAACTAGTATTTCTTAGTAGCATTCTATTACTTACATTAAGATAAATTCTATAGTTATGCTCCCTTATGTAATTGTAGGATGTAGGTGTATAGGTTAGTTAGAGGAAAGTTATCTAGGAATAATAAAAAAAGGGTTTAATAGGTATAAATAACTTATTTAACCTCTTTAATATCTCCTTTAGGTATATTTAGGCCTAGCTGTATTAGTTCTTTATCCTACTATACGTTTATAGTTACTAATAGGGTCTAAAAGTTAGTTAGTAGTTACTACACTTATTAGGTAGTAGGAAATTTAGATAGGGTAGGCAGTAAGGGCTTTACTATTTCTATATTTAAAGGTAACTATATAGGTTTCTTAATAATTACGCTAAGTAATCTAAATAAATAATACTATTTAATAATATAGGTTAATCTTATTAATCTAGGTGTATAGCTTATAAGCTAAGTTAAATTAGTATCCTATAAGTAGGTAAATCTAGGTCTAAAATCCACTAGTACTATATCTAACTCCTATAATGTAATTAGTTAGGTTAATAATACTAAAAATAGTTACAGTTTAATAACTTACCTAAGTTAATAATTAGAAATTAGTTTTCTGCCTTATTATCCTTATTATCCTCTAAAGATTCCTTAACCTCCTTATCTCCTCTAGAATTACTATTATTCTTATTATTATCTTAATTATCCTTAATTATAACCCTTAATTAGTTACATCCTATTAAATTAGTACTATCTAACACTAGGTTAAGGATTAGGCGCTAAGTATCTAACATTTCTATTAAGAGACCTTTAATTTCTACTATCTGCTTACTATAGGTAGGATCTCTAATTATAAGTTTTACTCCCTAAGGGTTAATTAATGCTCTTACATTATATAACTATAGCATCCCTAATAATAATAGCACTAATTAGTCTAAATCTCTAAGTCTAATATACACCTAAATTTCCTATTTTATACTATAAGCTATAATCTCTACTACTATAAAATAGGTTATAACGTATATAGATCTACTTACTACACCTATATTAAGGCCTTTAAATCTAATTCTAGCTAGTAGGTAGTATGTTAACTTATACTTATTAACTAATTATAGCAAAATAATATTTATTTCTAATCCTTAGTCTGCTTATACTGCCTTTTAGGGTAACTAAAGTCTTATTATTAGGGTTGCTAGTATATACTTAATTTAGAAGGGCCTAGTAGCTTTATAGTTATATAAAAAAAGCTTAATATTAGCCTTTAGATTAGTAGTAGTCTTAATATACTTAGAGATAGATCCTAAATATATGTTAGTAACTATAGGGGTATTAAACTTAACCTTTTTAGGCTGCTTAACTATAATACATTATAAAATTACCTACAGCAATTTAGAGAATTCTAGACTTAACTACATTAAATTAACTAATAACATATTAAACTTAATATCCTTTACTATCTATTAAATGTTAATTAGAGGCTTCTCTTCCCTTACTATAATAGTAGATAATCCTACTTATTATATTAATTTCTTTCTTACTAGGGGGTTAGGTTCCTTAGGTTCTAACAGATCTACTATCTAAATATCTTACCTAGGCTTCTTAAGGGCATTAACACCTAGGATTTAATTTACTTATAATTTCTACTTTATTTTCTTAATTTACTACATATAGCTTAATAGTTATTACTTTTTTTTTTTTTAGTAATAGGAGTCTTATATTATTCACTATCTAGGTAGGAACTAGTAAGGTATTCCCTTATATTATTCTATATATATAGTACTTATTAATCTATATAGGTAGAGAGAAAAACCTCCTATAATTTAAATAGGAGGAAAACTACTCTATCTTATTAAATATTAGAAGGTTAGCTTATTTTTACTTAACATAATATAGGATTATTATAAAGGGAAAACATAATATATAGGTGTAGTGCACTATTGTTAGAGCCCTATTATGCATGTAGGGCCTAAGGCTCTACTTTTGTAGGGCTCTAGTAGCTAATTAGACTTCTATAAAAGTAGCTTCCTACAGTTAGAATTAAACTAACTATCTGTGTGTAGAGCGTATAGATGCTGCTAGATGTATACTACTGCGTTACGTAGGTTTAATAGTTATTACAAAATAGTATTTAATATTAATCTATTTTCTCTAATTTACTAATCCTACAGCTTCTACCTAGGCTACTAGTAAGCTAATTTTTAGGACCCTCTTATTAGGCTTTAGATTATTATCTATAAGGATCTTTATTACCTCTACTACCTATTTAGACAGTTATATAATCTCTACTAATTTTACCTCTACTAATAGATATAACTCCTCTATATCTAATAACGCTAGAATTACATCTAATATAGTCTCTACAGGCGTAAATTTATAATAGTAGGTTCCTATAGTAATATCTATTAGGTCCTATAGGTTCTTTAGTTTATCCCTAGGTGTAGTAAATACTAGAGGTTATAGCGCTAGTTATAGATATATTAATTACTAAGAGGCCTATATAAAAGGCTGTAGGTAAGCTATAGGTCTCTATTCCTAGATGTAATGTAATTATACTAAGTGTATATCTACTACTTCTAGCAGTAGGTAAGTACTATTAGTAAAGCTATAATTTAATAGGAATATTATTACCTTAATATAGGCTTACTCCTATAGCAGTAAAGGTTAGTTATAACACTTTAGTTACCTATAATTTAATTCCCTACATCTAATATATAAGATATCCCTATCCTTTATTAGTATAGATCTATTAATATAGGGATTCTTAGATATCTTCTAATCTAGTAAATTAGGAAGATTCTTATCTTTCTAGTTAAAATTAATACTAACATCTTAACTGCTACAAAACGCACCTTAATCCTAGTATTAAGGAAAGTTACCTTATTAATTACCCTAATTTAACTAGTACGCTTAGGTTTAAGGCTAATTATTATAACTCTATATTATCTAATTTAGTATAGAGAGTTATAAATACCTACTAGATAGCTACAGTAGTATAAGTAACTAGTTATAGTTTATATACTAATTTAGAGGGGGTATAAGTAGTACTATTACTAGACTAAAGAGGTTAGGTAGTTAGCTAAAGTACCTACTATAATTACTATAGATAGGCTATACACTAGTGTGTAATTACATAAACTACCTAGCTAATAGGTGCTCTACAGCCTGTCTTAGATTCTAATAAATAACTATTTCCTTAAGTAATTAAGCTTTAGTAAAGTCTGCTTTATAGTAATCTTCTGCTTCTTACTTATTAATAATTTAGTATATATCTTAAATAATATTAAATACTAATTTAAGGCTAGATACTATTATTACTAACATACTTAATACTTAGCGTTAGAGGTTAGAATTATATAATCCCTTAACAAATTATCTTACTAATCTAGTTAATACTATCTTCTCTAGCATTAATAATATAATACTAATATCTACGTCTTTATATCCTACTTAATATAATATTAAGACTACTTAGTTATAGTATACTAATAAGACTTTATCCTTATCTTAAGCTAGGAAGTTAATATCCCCTCCTATAGCGTCTTAGTTAATTATCTTAGATAGGAAATACTCCTTTAATAAGGCTTCTACTACTACTAGATTAGATAATATAGCTATACTCTTAATTACCTTATCTATAATAGTAGTAAGGTGTAGCACACTATTAAGGTAGGTTGTAGTATCTCCCTTATATTATATATTAAGGGTTTTTAACACCTAGGATGCTAAGAGGTTTTAAGGGTTATATTCTATCTTCTTAAAATCCTACTTTAACTAAGTAAGCTAATAGAATACTATAATAAAGCTATTAAAGGTCTTATAATTAAGAGTAGAAAGTAGTAACGTAAGTTAGGTTAGGTAGTTATTACCTAGGTTAGTAGATATAGCTATAGTTATAGCTGTTAGTAGAGGTAACTCTCTAAATTTATTAGGTATTATAGTAGATACTATTCTAATCTAGCTACTAATATAGTATTTATTAAGAAGAATTACTAAGTTATCTATATTAAGCTAATTTCTTAATAGTTTTTTTAATAAGCTTTCTAATATTAATAAATATAAATCTAGAAATAAGAGGAATAGTAATAGTTATTATAATAATAGAACTAGGTGTCTAACGCCTAATATGCTAGCTAATAGTAGGTTAGTTAATAGGCTAATATAGGGGGTTATAGAGGCTAATTAGGCGTCTAAGACATCCCTCTTATCTAGGATTATAGGTAGAGATACTAAATTAGGCTAAATCTAATATTACTTAGATAGGCTTTAATAACTTAGATAAATCTAATATATTAATTACTTACAGTTAAATTACTAGTTATTTTAGGGGCTTTAATATAAACTTAATAATAATATAATAAGTAGTTTAATTATAATAGCAACTTAATATATAATCCTTAATTAGTATATAAGGCCCTTAATAGATTTAAATAACCCTACTATTATCGCTAGAATATAATGCTACGCAGATAGAGATAGAAAACAGCAAGAAAATTACATAAAGTAATTAATTAGTTATGTAATGTTAATATCTAGTCTAGGTCCTCTAATGTTAGCTATAGGGGTGTAGAAATTAGAGGTGCTTGCTAGTTAGTAGATAGATTCCTTCCCAATCAGGTAGCTCCAGTTTCCCCTTCCTCGCACGCTGACCGTTTCCCAATTCAGACGCCACCCTCCTTAATCTTCCCGCCGAAGCAGCGAATTGACACAAGTTCGTCCACAGCTGCCTCGGTCCCTTCGCCTCCCGCTGCAAGTAGAATCCGGTTGCTTTTGCTAACGGTAGCGGGCCACGAAGCATGCCACACCTGCCTGGGTCGGCATCCATGACTGTGAAGAGAGTCGAGGCCCGGCATTCGACTTCAGACTGCTCGACCGCCGGAGAGAGTGATGGCGCATCTCGTATCACCTGGTCCCTGCAGTGGCTCTAGCATTGGCTGGCAGGGACCGGGGATATGCTGGAGAAACCACAGCACACGCCATATACTACGTAGTAAGTACTCCTCCAAACAAAAGAACAAACCCACGGGAAAAGTCAAAATACGAGAGGCTCCACGGAGTACGGATACGTACGATGGTTATCGAGTGTCGACCCCAACCTCGTCCTGACGGTCTGGCCCTGATGCACAGTACTCTGTAGAGCGACGGCACACCCCACCCTCCGCATGGTACCCAGGTTCGCTGTTTCAACGCACGCAAACAGACCGTCAAACGGGGCTGAGAAGTCGCCCGGCGGCTTCAGGTGCACAAACCGGTAACGAACGCTCCGAACGGGCGACGCCCACAGCCACTGTCAACGTCCACGGAGGACGGAGTCGGGTCCAGATGGATGGTGCGCGCTGTACAATCACACTCGCCGTATGAAGATGTACATCGGACTCATTCTTCCAGGCACACAGGTAAGCAAGCCGGGAGGGAGCGTTCCTTTCGGCCAGGCGCCATCTTTTTCGGTCCCAAAGACATTTGTCCACCCAGGTTTAAGTCGAGGGAGAAATCGATAGAGGCTCTATCAACGGAAGGGAAACCGAGGCCAAAAAGTAACGAGCGTCATCCATCAGCTCCCTTGGAGATCCGCGACACCTGTAAAGCTGCCCCGACAGTGGGTTCGTAATCGACCTGCATCTGCATGCATGCAGTGCCAGCGTGGTGGATGTCGCAAAAGCTGCAGCACCGAGACCCCAGACCCCGACCCCGGGCGCCCGCTACCTGCCTACAGTACGAAGTACCTATACGAAGTAAGGATACACCTCGGTACACTACCTAGGACGGCTGGGTGCAGGCTTCGAAAGTCAAGACTCAGGACTCAGGTCGCAGAAGCAATGATGCGAGGATGGCAACCTCTACGGTGTGATTGAACACTGATCAGCATCATATATATGCTATATGCGCATGGGCAGAGTCACCATAAGTCATCAAGCCACCGAGCACGCATGGCCACGCATCAGACGGCTCGTATCGCCTTCAAGCAATGAGCGACTGGCTACACTAGTGCCTTTTATGTACGTACGAAGTAGAACTCATCCACCAATTTGTGCAAGTGTGTGGGACATTGAATCAGACTGACGATTCCTCGTGAAACGATACGAGACTCGTGTGTACGAACAAACTGCACATATGGAGGCTCACCGTGATGTCACAATCCACTTGACGGGACTGCCGCCGGGGTGGGAAGCCAAGCCAGTGGCTTTAGACAGTGGGTATCCGTAGCAGGGACGGAAAGACATGCCTGCCCTAGCGTCATCAATAGGGCTTTCGACATTCTGGGCCCAAGACAGGAGTCAACAACAGAAAAGGGAAGAAAGGAAGGAAGGAGGGAAGAAATATCCCATATTAACTGGATGGCGAGAAGGGGGGAACCCACGGGTTGTCGATCCCCGTGCAACATGCAGGCTGCCAGTGCCATCGCCAGCTGCCTTGGCCCGTGGCAAGTTGATGGACACTGCAATGGCGAGAAATACGACGGTGATGGAAGAAGTGGATGGGTTGATGAGATTGGGAAGCTCAGTGCTGCTTCGCGCCGAAGGACGTTGGTTGCACAGGAGCGGTAGGGAGACTTGAGTGTTTTGTCCTTTTTTCTTCTTCTTCTTTCTTCTTCTTTTTTTTTTTTATCCTGTCTATTTTTCTCTCCTTTCTTCGTTCGTGGGGCGGATCCAGATGCAGTGCGGACAGAAGCTCCTCCTCCCTGGTCAACCAGGGACCATCACTCATCACCAAATCATAAGTAGGAGAAAAGAGCGCTTGTAGCTTGTAGAGTTCGGCCGACAAGACAGGGGTGCGCATGAGTGCGTCGCCGGAGCGGCGAAACAGGGAATCTTATATGCACAAAAGATGTGGTCCCCATCGCCCCGACTCTCTTATCCTTCCCTTCCCAAGCCGGATGGGCCACGCCAATGTGCAGGTCTTGCCCGGGATCATCTTTGACAGGTTTAAACGCCAATCCCCTCGCTCACACCTGCTTTTCGCCCTTCAGCGTCTGATCATCCATCCCATCCCGTCTTGTCTCTCGCCATCCTATCGCTCGATTACTCCGCCAGTTTGTTTACGACGCTCGCTTGCTCCTTCATAGCAACTCCTTGGGCTCAATCCATCGCCACCTCGCGTCAAATCCTTACCACTTCGACTCACATTCCTGCGTGCACACTGCAAGATTGCTGGACCTCACAACCAATCTGCGCCCATATCTGTCGTCAGCCTCAAACCCTCAATCAACTGATCGGTTCAGGCTTGCTTTCTCGGGCGAGAAGCAATTCAGCTGCAAAGGCCATCATCTTCCCCCTTCTGACACCAAACCCCGGGCACGAAGAAGTTGTAGGACACACACCTAGCCCGCTGGGTCTTAATACCAGCCACCTACAAAGGATTTCGGCCGGCCAGGTACCCCGGCCTATCATTGTTTTTCCCTCCTCTAAACACACATTCGCCCCATTCCCCTCGCATCCATCAAACGGAGGCCGCTTGCAGCCACTTATACAAACCTCCAAGCCTCCGGTGTCCACCGCCAGGGTCTCCTTTCCCCTCTTCTCTTACATCTGCTCTTGCGTTTCCGCCGCCTTCGCTGCAGCTAGAACGCCAAAACAGAGTCCCGCATCTTGTCACCGACCCTGCCCTGCATATACAGTGTGCTGGCGACGCCGTCCATTGGACCTCTCACGCAGTCGTTTCCGTCTCGCCCGCCTTGGGCAGCAACCTTTTCGCACGCTCTTAGTCCCTTCTATAACAACCTGATACCCCGGCCTCACGTCTTTTCCCTCTCGCCCACCATGGCCTCCGATACCAAGTTCGACCAACACCTAGAAGAGGGACTGCTGCCTGTCGCTGCCAACGAGAAGGGGATTCCTGCCACGACTCCGAGACCGTCCAGGACGCCAAACAAGATGACCGCCGCCCGCCGTGTCCTGCTCGCCGTCCTGGTGTGCGGCCTGATGACCCTCGGTCTCGCCTCCGCCATCGGCCACCGGGCGAGACCTTGTACGAGGCATCACCAGGAGCAAGTCCTCGTTGCCGAGGGTGAAGTTCAGGATCCCGCCAAGGTAGATCTCATTCACAGACTGCTTCATGCCTACTTCCCCGATCGTTACCAGGATGGTGTCTACCCCTCGGACAAGGATGCCATCGCCGCCTTCGAAGCGGACGATGCCGAGCTAGCTTCTGCTTTGGGCCAATTGGCAAAGCGCCAGGACAATGGCACGACTACTCCGTCTGCCACCCCGACGCCTCCAGCCACGGACACGCCTTCGTCGCCTGCCTCATCGGCGCCCCCCGCAAGTGATACTCCAACTCCGACCCCGACCCCGACCCCAACTCCCTCGCCGTCGCCGTCGCCATCTACTCCGGCGACCAGCTCCACCCCTGAGCCGGAGACGACCCCGACGGTGCAGTCAAGCACTCAGCAACAGACCACCCCTCAGTCATCGCAGCCCGCACCCACCACCCCCACAACTCCGGTAACGTCAGCAGCGCCCTCTACTTCTGGTACGTCTCAAACGGAGCAAGCCGCGTCTCCCTCTTCTACTGTTGGGTCCTCTTCCGTCTCTACCGAGTCCCCTCCGACGACCAGTGGGTCTCCTTCCTCTTCTTCCTCTGCTGTCCCTTCTTCTGCACCCTCGTCCGCTCCCACTACAGCCTCATTGGGGTCCTCGAGTGCGTCCGCGCAGGGTACGTCTACTTCCCTTTCTGTCGAGACTACTACTGCGGTCGTGACCACTTCGTCTCCCACGATCTCCTCTTCGCCTGTGTCGACGGTATTGTCGACTGTGTCTGTGTCTGTATCTGGTATGTTGTATCCGCGGTTTTGTAGCCCATTCAATTCATGTTTTGCGGACCCTGGACGGCCGTTTGTGGGGATTATGGATGATACGTGGATTCCAGCGCAGACTTGAACCTTGTCACTCACTCCCTGCCCTTGGGACACGATTGCTAACTGATTGGCAGCAAACACGCGACAGACACCCACCACCACTCGCTCCTCGCCCCGCACCACCAGCTTCAGCGAGGTCCGTTCTACCTTTACGTCGACGGCCTCCAACGGCGAAGTTGTGCTCGTGACAGCGACGTCTTTTGTCGCGGTGAACCCTGAACCGGCCGCTACCGAATCTTCCGGGTCCAGCGGCGGCGGCGGCGGCGGCCTACAGAACGTTGCCTCCCCAGTTGGCGGTGTTTCGATCGCCCTGCCCCTCTCCATCGCCGCCTTTATTGCCGGCGCCATGCTGCTGCTGTAAAGCAGTCCAGCGTCATGATTGTATTGTGATTTTATGTCAAATAATTGATTCCATTCCTTTTCGGCCTTTTCAGGAGACAGCAGCGGGCGGCAGCACATACACATCCACATCAGCATCACTTACTCATGACACTCACGGTCTCAATTCACTCATTGCATCAACTGGTGTGCGACACAACACACACAAAACACCTGGCACATAGACTTTGCGCGGCTACAAATCGATATTTGGAGGATGATAGATATGCAGAGAGGCACTTCGCAGATCATTAGGCATGCCATCGGAGCTGGGAGGGAAGCCTTGGCATCATGTTAACGCTCCGGCTGCCCGGGTAATCCTCAACCCTAGGCAAATCAACATAGCGTGGAAATTATTAATCAAATTCAAATTTGACATTCCCAAGATTGAGACGCTTGGAGTCAATGGAAGCAATCTGAAGCGTAGACAAAAGCTGACTAAGAGATGGCCGCATTCCAGGTGCCGCATTCCAGGTGATCCCGGCGGTAATTTTTTGTTTCACTTGTTGCCAAATTTGACTACGTGCTTGCTGCAACGTGATGAGGAACTGAAGGGTATGATTTCGCCTAAGAAAGACCTATCCCGACAGCTTTGAAGGGGTATACATAACGCCAGCCAGCTTGAATCAAAATAAACTCCATCCCAAATAAGCATACGGGGTGACGAATCCGGTCCCTTTCTATTCTTTTGATTTATTTCTGTATTTAGCCGGGTCCTATCTTGGGCATGTCGTGATGCTCGCTCAGCTTGGAAAGATAGGTATTGAGTTCTTCGACCCGCTCCTTGTGCGTCTTGAGCAGTTCGGGTCGGGAGCTAGACGACTCGGCGAGTTCAAGGAGCTATTTGGGGAGGGCAGGTGTTGTCAGCGAACGTTCTGGCATCGAAGCGACGCGGGGGGGGGGGGGGGGGNATGCTGCTAGGCGTACCCTCTTTCTCTTCCTCTCCTCGTACCGGCGCTCCGCCTCCGTCTTGTGCACCACCCGGCCATCGTCGTCTCGATCTTCTTCTGCCTCGGTCACAGGGGGATCCTCGCTCCCGCGTCTCTTCCTCGACGCCTTTTTCCTGTCGTCGTCTTCGTCGCCGGCGTCATCGCGGCGCTTCACCAACGCGCCACCGGTAGTAGAACCGGCGCCGCTGTCTTCGTCGCCCGTTTCGAGGTTTTTCTCGAGGTCGCTCTTCTCCCTTCTCTTCTTCTTCTTGGGCTTGCCGACCTTGGCGCCCTTGAGCTTGAGGCCGCCGCCGACAGCTGAAGCGTAATCGTCCAACGGCATCGTGTGCGGTGGTAGTGTTCGGGAAAGCGATTTCCGCGAACTGACGTAGGAGACTGTGGTCCAAGAGTTGCTGTGTGGCCGTGTTGCGCGGGCGGATGGACGGACGGGCCGCCGGGGGTCAAGGTAGAGATTCAGCTCGTCAGGCCCCGTTCGCCCCGCTCTTTTAGACCCGCTTCCTGTGGCTTGGGTTTTCTGTGGCTTGACGTTGCCCCTCTCCCCCCCTCCCCTGTCAAGAGGCTGCCAATGCGCCCCCACACTCTTATTTGTACACAGTAAGCCGGTGGCAGGCGCCAAGGTCCAACTCGCAGTTCCCGCGCCGAGCGAACTAAAAAGCCAATCATCGTTTGATCCGACCAGTTTCCCGGAGGATCCAAGCGGGTACGAAACAACTGCAAGTGCAACTTGGCCAAGTCATGGGTAACCAGAGCTGCAGCATGAAGTGCCCTGAACAGAGATAAAAAATGGTGCCTGCCCGGCTTTCGCTCGTCACTGCAACCAAGTTTGTGCACTACGAATAGGGGGGAAAGAAAAAAACGACAAACGAGGGGTTGCGACTGAATGCCACCCCTTCCCCAACCTTAAATCATAAGCCACCATCCCCCGGGCATCTCTCCCTCCTCCACAACCTCTGATCGCCAATCTTATCCAGACAACAAGCTGCTACAATACTAATTTGCACAACAAGACATTATACACATCACATTCTGTTTTGGCCCCTCTGTGGAGGAGTTCCTCGATCTGTTTCGATTTCCGCGCGTAGAAAGTCCCCCAGTGGGTACCGGCTCCGGGCGCAAACCCGAACCCACTACATTAACAACTCCTTTAAACGTACATGCAAACGACGTCACGAAATTCTTCAAACTCGCCGCGATTCTCATCACAGTACACAAATACACAAATACAAACACTCACACACGCAAACACACGGGGGCACCGGTGAACCTCTCACTACCACACTGCCGCATCATCGACTATTCCCAGCGCAACATGCGATAGCCCCCAGCAACGTCTCCTCGCAAGCCGACCGAATCCACCTGGGTCGAGAGCTGCTCCCTCGCCGCGATCCTCGTCACCTCGACATCCAACCCCATCCACCATGCCGCCCTACACCAATGTCCAATCCCATCGCGACTCCCTCGAGCTCGCCTCCCTCGCCTCCTCCTCCCGCGTCGACTCAGCCGCCTCGGACATTCCTTCCTCTCGACCCTCCATCTCCTCCTCCCGCAAGCTCTCCTTCGACGCCGAAGACCCTCTTGACGCCGCGAATCCGGCCGCGAGCGCCGGCAGACCGAACCGCCATGATCGCTCGTATTCCGTCTCTTCTGGCTTCGATTTCGCCGCGAACCTCTTTCCCCTGAGCTCCACCGCCGGCGCCGCCGGTGGCGGCTACGCCCCTATCGGCGCGCCAACCTCGACGGCAATACAGAACGGCGGGCTGGGCGGAGGCAGCCTCGAGAAGCACAAGACGCTCACGTACCTCAATGGCTTGAGTCTGATCGTGGGCCTCATCATCGGGAGCGGCATCTTCTCCAGTCCCAGCCAAGTGAGCTCTAAGGTCGGCTCGCCTGGCGCCGCACTGGTCGTGTGGGTGATTGCTGGCGTGCTGGCGTGGACGGGCGCGGCGAGCTACGCGGAGCTCGGTGGCGCAATACCGCTGAACGGCGGCGCCCAAGTTTACCTCGCCAAGATCATGGGCGAGATGGCTGGGTTCCTGTTCACGTGGGTGGCGGTCCTGGTACTCAAACCCGGTAGTGCCGCCATCATCGCCATTATCATGGGGGAATATCTCGTTCGGGCCGCGATCGGCGCGGAGGCGGAGAGCCTCAGTCCATGGGTGAACAAGGCGGTGGCCTTGGTCGCCTTGGTCGCGGTGACGGTGCTCAACTGTGTGTCGACGAAGCTGGGCACCAAGGTAAACGACTGGCTTATGTTCCTCAAGTTCATCGCGCTGCTAGGCGTGACTGTGACGGGCATCGTGGTTGCAATCACTGGCAAGACCCTGACAGGTAAGGCCAACATGGAGTGGAAGACGCACGAGTGGTTCGCTGGCACGTCATCGGATCTTTCTGCTTGGGCAGTAGCCCTGTACGCAGGCCTCTGGGCCTATGATGGCTGGGACAACGTAAGAGACTGCATTCCCCTAGCTAGACACGGACATATATGCTGACTGACCTCCGCAGACAAACTACGTCGTTGGCGAGTTCCGCAACCCGAGCCGGGACCTCCCTCGCGTCATCCATACGGCGATGCCGCTTGTGATCTTGTCCTACGTTCTGGCCAACATCGCCTACTTCCTCGTGCTCCCCCAGGCGGCTGTCAACGCCTCCAACACAGTCGCGGTACAATTCGGCGCAAAGGTCTTTGGCCCTGTCGGCTCTCTTGTGCTCGCGTTGATTGTCTCGGCATCTTGCTTCGGCGCGCTGAACTCGTCAACCTTCACGTCATCGCGCTTGGTCTATGTCGCGGGCAAAGAAGGGTATATCCCCTCCGTCTTTGGCAGCATCGGGCTGTCTCGATCAGAAGGCCACTCGGTGACGACCTCGCGAACCTCGCGTGGGCGTGTTGCAAATCTCCTAATCCGTATCCTCGGCGACGACGATATGGGCCTCTTCTACACCCCCGTCTGGGCGCTGGTGCTCAACGGCCTGCTGACGGCTGCCTACATTGTTGTGGGCGAGTTTGGCACCCTGTTGACCTTTTACGGTGTCGCGGGATACACCTTTTACTTCATCACAGTCCTGGGCTTGATCATCCTCCGCGTACGCGAGCCACAGCTCGACCGCCCATATAAGACGTGGATCACAACGCCCATTATCTTCTGCTGCGTCTCGCTGTTCCTGCTGAGTCGTGCCGTGTTCGCGCAGCCGATGCAAACAGTGACGGTGGTGTTATTCGTCGTCGCCGGCGTGCCCGTGTACTTTTGGCGCATCCGCGGACGGGACCAGCAGGTCATCAAACGCGAGACGAGGCTTCAATTGGAGCACGAGGGGCGTTCGTGGTGGCAGTTCTGGAAGCGTTGATTAAAAAGGATGGGAAGCACGGCGAATTTTTTAAAAAAGAAATTGGATATGGAGACGGTCTTGCTACGGGTATGACTTTAAGTAACCTTCAGTAGCAAGCCTTTTTTGGGTTGTTTTTTCTTTTTTTTGCATCATATCGTCGAGGAGCGCTAAGATCCCGCCCGCCCAGAAAAACTCAATTTTTTTTTCCGGGGGGGGGGTCATAGATTTCGGTGTCATTCAGAGTCATGCGAGACATGTTCGTAGAGAGCATCCGAACCGGTTTAGCCGAGGCCGGGATGGTGGACGTCAATGACGGTACCGGCACGGGCTATACGACTTGACACTGCGGCCGACAACCGGCGCCATGGGAGGTGGTGATGGACGGCCACTTGAAAGAACGAGACTCCTGCAGGCGTGGGATGAAGCGGATAGACCCAACGGGCGGACGGCGATAGCGTCTGAAATGAACAGCTTGTACCAGGCAGGCACTTAGTCGCCTCGTAATGCATAACAAACGCACACACGGCCACGGGACTAGCCTACTTTCCACATGGGCTTTCCACGGCTTCGCTGTCCAGAGCAGCGCCAGTCCCCAGAGGCTCGGCCGAGACCAGGCCGATGAACAACCAGCGAAGTTGTGTGGATATTAACAAGGTTGCTTGTCTTCCCTCTCGTAATATCACGTAGCCAAAAGACTACCAACCTCATGGTTGGCATGTATCTACCAGAGGACGACCGGAAACGTTTTTAGAGTATGCATCGCATCAGGTTACATTTCCTATGTACGGCAACCTAAATTTCAGATACCAAAGAAGTGCCGATGCCAATGCCAATGCCCCCAAGTGAAAACCAGAATTCAAACGCTAAAGCCGTAACATATCCTAAGTAGCCCAGATGCCGTTCTGTCTGAGTGTTGTGCCATCGCCATCCGCCGCTTATTTCTTCTCACGTTGACCGTATGCCTTGGTGGCGTAATCACCCTTATGGACGATGAGATCTTCGGGCTTGTAGTCCTCGCGGCCGCTCAAATAGCTCTCAATGATGGCCTTGGTACCGTCTGCGTAACGCTTCTGGGCATCGAGAGAGGTACCGGACATGTGGGGGACCATGGCGTTGCCGCCGCCGAAGGGGTTCTTGGCGGTGCGAAGAGGATGGTCGGCAGGGGCGGGCTGGGGGAACCAGACGTCACCACCGTAGCCGGCGAGGTGGCCGGACTTGAGTGCCTCGGCAACATCCTCCTTGACGACGATGGCACCGCGGGCAGTGTTGATGAGGTAGGAACCCTTCTTCATCTTGGAGATGAGGTCCTTGTTGAAGAGACCACGCGTCTTCTCGTGCAGCGGAGCGTTGATGGTGACGACGTCGCACTGGGCGAGCAACTCCTCCAAGTCCTCTACACGGCGGCAGCCAATCTCCTTCTCCTTCTCGGGAGACAAGGGCTGGTAGTCGTAGTAGAGAAGCTCCTTGCAGTCAAAGGCCTTGAGGCGGCGCAGGACACGCTCACCGATACGGCCGATGGCGACAGTGCCGACGGTCTTGCCCTCGAGGTCATACTCCTGCTTGGCAACGGCGGCGACGTTCCAGTCACCGCGCTCGATCTGCTCGTGAGCGGGCACGAAGTTGCGGATGAGGACGAGAATGGTCATGACGACGTGCTCGGCAACGGAGACAACATTGGAGCCGGTGACTTCGGCGACTGTGACACCGCCATTGGTCTTGTTGGCAGCGTTCAGGTCGACATGGTCGGAGCCAATGCCAGCAGTGACGGCGAGCTTCAGTTTCTTGGCCTTGGCAAGACGCTCGGCAGTAAGGTAACCGGGGTGGAAGCTAAAGGTTTGGGTAAGTTTCGTGTACCCGTGACTCAAGTCTGGGGTAACTTGGATAACTTACGGGGTTGTGATGATAATTTCGGCATCGACGAGTTCCTGGTCGAACTTTGAGTTCTCGCCCTCCTTGTCAGAGGTGGTAACCAGAGTGTGGCCCTGGTCCTCGAGCCACTTTCGGATGCCGAGCTCGTTTTCGGTGGTGCCCAAAAGGCCAGGGACCTGTTCGGACTCTAATGTCAGCCAGGTAGCTCTCCAGGGATGTCGATGCCATGCCATGCACCCCGCATTTGATGGTTTCGCAGGCACCCCGCCAAGAATTTGGGGGAGGATGCCGATGTATCAGCGATCGACCTCCGAGCCCCGCACCACCCTGTCATCCCCGCACTAGCTTCCACAGCGGGAGCATAGCGGGGCATCAGCTGCGAGAGCTACTATCATACTGACGTGGTGGTACGGGCTTCTTGGACAAGGCACCGGGCCATTGGTTGTGTGATCACGAAACGAACGGGAGAAGGAACACTCACGTCTTTGGCGTGCTGACCGCCGTCGTAGAGGACTGCAAGAACCTTGACCTGGTTTTGACGAGTAGTTGTTAGTGTACGGATTGAATTGAGCTGACCAGGCAGCTTGCGAGCGAGAGCCGAAGGTGCACCGGCGGCTCGGCCGAAGGCAGGCCTTGCGAGGGACGATGCCTTGGAGGAGGTTTGAAGTGCCCAGGGGGCCGAGGAAGCAACAGAACGGATGCTACGTGGGAGAAATACCATTGTGACGTTTGTAGTAGAAGAGATGAGGTTGTCAAGAGACAGAAAGGGGCC
Source organism: Colletotrichum lentis (assembly GCA_003386485.1). NCBI lineage: Eukaryota > Fungi > Ascomycota > Sordariomycetes > Glomerellales > Glomerellaceae > Colletotrichum > Colletotrichum lentis. The sequence goes on from NWBT01000034.1 coordinate 398,575, forward strand.
GTCGAGCTGGGGCGGAGGGAGGTCGGTATATATAGTAGTAATTTGGAAGGGATGAGGAATCCGGGTCTTCGGATCCAGGAGATGACTGATTGCTGGAATGGTTGTATGAGATCTGGGTGAGAACAAGTCAACGGAAAAGCGGCCGGGGCATGTTGTATTTATGCTCGTAAGCACCGGTGGGCGGCGGCTGACCGGGATGAAGAGGCGGGGAATAAGACCCGGGGGTGAGGCAGACAGACATCAGAAAGCGGCAAGAGAATCCGACAAAGTCTCCTCGGTGCCCATGCTGCGGCTTGGTCTGTTCTAGGCCCTGCTGGCTCGATGGATGTGTGCGTGTGTGTGTGGAATGGTTGCCTCTCCGCGGCTGTTTGCCTTTCATCTCCTCCACCTTCCCGAGATACAAGCTGTCCATGCCCCTCCTTTCCAGAGTATCCCCTGGGCCAGTCAGATGTCGGACGGGTATCGGAAGGTTCAAGGCAGCGAGACTGGAGCACGGCACGGATGTGTACCGACTGGTATTACAAGTATTTGCCAGTGTCAACTCCCACTGAGCACCCTACCTACGCAATAGCAAGGAAAGGAACATGGCAATGTTTCCGTCAGCCACAAGGTGCCCGAGTGCACATACACGGCAGCAGGGGCAGCAGCTACTTACACGTACCTACCTACATACCTACCTATAGTACGGATACAAGCCAGTCTGCGACGACTCGGTATCTCCAAATCAGGACTGTGTGGCCGTGGGGAAAGCTCCTACGCGTCCGATCATTGGTTGGTGCATCATCCATCCCCATCTCCTCCACCCGAGCTAGAAGCAGCAGTAACAAGCCCCCGCCCGCCTCAGTTGGATTGGCAGCACCTTCCATGACGATGGAACTGCGATCCCCCCAGTAAATCTTCAACTCCTACATTGCCTGCGGCCAACGTCTTCCGCGCACACTATGCAATGCAGAACAAGGCTGCACTCGCCCGGCAGCAACAATCAGCAGCACTAGCATCTCTCATGTCTCGGTATCCTATCAGTGTCATTCGAAATGAGGGGTAACGACGTTCCAAGCTCGCACCATACGTGCGCCGTTCCATCCAATACAGCTTGATCTTATCGCCTAATCATATTGCGACCTCTCCAATCGTTACCCGCCGTCGTTCACTGATCGTTCGATGCGGTTACACAACCACCGCTTTCCGTCGTTGCATCAGGCCCTTTGGTTCAATCCGCAGATAGATGCAGGCCTGGGTGCTTTCAGCTGTAGACTAGGAGGATGGCACAATGCACTGATCAGCCCGCGTGCGCCGGTCCCAGGCCAGGCGCACGGAGATTTGTCGTCAAGCTCGATATCGAGAGGGAGGTCAGTACCCCTCCGGCGATGGTTCGGCGTTCTGTCGGGTTTTGCGTGAGGGGTTCGATTCCGGCCATAGCTAACCTCGCATGGCATGCTTTTTGGTGCCCTGGAGCTATCCGGCAAGCGTCGGCATCTCTCCCGTGCACTGGCTACTCTGCAACGCCGGGTCCATTCGCGGCTGGTCAGTGGTCACTGCGCTTGAACTCTCGGGGTTTTAATTATGCTCGAGGTTCTCACAAGCCCGAAAACCCGGCGGTGGTGTCGATTGTCGTCAGCAGTGGAATCCGACAATCGACCACGACATAATGGTGACGGATTAAACGTGCCGTGGCTTCGTGATTTCCGATCAAATTCCGTCAATGACGGCACAATGGTCCGCTCGTTTTGCGGCCCCGTCTGGTGGTTCTCAACCCACAGTTGTGGGACGTTTGCCACAACCAAAAAGGGGAGACATGCACATCGGCTCAATATTATTGTAATCAGAGGCAATATTCCATGAACGGGCGCTTGGTCTAGGGGTATGATTTTCGCTTCGCACTTCCGTCAGGAACGCGCCTTTGTGAAAGGTCGTGGGTTCAATTCCCACAGTGTCCATTTTTGCCAATTCAATGCTTACTTACTCACTCACCCACTTTACGGATACTCACTTTCGCTTTCCCCTCTCGCACACGCACTACATTACAAAATGCGTCATCTTTTCTTTTACTATTTCCCGTCACTCTTGATATGTATTGTTCATTCATTTGTATAAGTAAACAGTTTGTTCAAAATTTAATATAAGCAGCAAGCTGTTATATAAACAACATGGTTTTCTATCAGTTTCGTGTTGGCAGGCCCCTCTCACCCCGGTAACTGTGATTGCTTTCGACAGAGCACAACTCCTCCATCCAGCTCCTTAACGATCAGCTGTTCAGGCCGTTCTGCCCTCATAGTCAAGGTCTCTTACCCATCGTATGAAGTACGCCGAACAGGATTCGCCGGGCTTGTTCGAGCTATGCCTTTGATCAAAGATGGGGGAATCCTGCAGCGTAGGCCATCAATCACCAGTGATATGACCCTTGGTTTACTTATTACGTCAAATGAAGGCTGGTATAGTTGGCTGTCGAAATTCAGAATTCTTTGTAGAGTTCAAATGCCCCCCATCACAGGTCACCAGTGAATTATAGACAGATTTTGCTATTTTTCGGGGAGCTGCACGGTCAGCTGAGCCGGTATGACAACGCAGCCGGAGGATCGCCGGTTCCACTGGCTATCAAGGTCATACATAGCAAGCAGCGATTTACTTGTGCTGTACCTCCCGCTGATACCTTTACTAACGAGACTGACGTCGAGGGTGCATCTCAACCAGACCTGTGGTCCAGAGTGAGATAATCAATCGCAAGCCTTGTTGCCCCCTAAACCTCAGTCGCTCAGAAACTCTAGTAACATGTAAACATTAGCTGATGGCTGTGATAGAGTGAGCTGTCAGTCAATCGAGATGTCTAGAATCATCATGGCATACTGATCCGAACTCCTCTGCTCATGTAATACAGGACTACTGGTATTATATTGGTATAACCACTGTGAACCAAAAATAATAAAAAAAGCAAGTTGAATGATTTGATCTTCCTTTGTTATGATTCAAAGGGAGCAAAAGAATTGGCGCAGGTCCCAGTATTATTTGGGATTCGGTCTGATATCGGCGAAATAAGATACCACAGAACCATTGCCACGATTGTGTTTCCAAGGCAACATTCACTCAACCATTAAATTTTTCGAGCCTGCAGTCTACCTTACCTCCGGACCGCCATGATTGAAAGCGAGGAGAGGAGGCAATGGCCTGAACCGATGGATAGCGACGCTCAGAGATAGGTTTGCATTCCAATAGCTGTTGACTGGGGCTAAAGAGGGTTGAACTGAAGAGACCGTGGCATAATTGCACGTGGCAGTAGCCAAACTGGACTCTGGTTTGTTTTCGAGTGGTCAAGTATCCCTAGATGCGATCTTCCAGATACTACCTACATTTCCCTGATGGACTGTTCAGACTGCCTCTCCGATTGACTCGAGCCCCGTGAGATAGACTCCAATCTCTTATGTGAACACTCATTCGGATTCAGGGCAAATCCCCCGCGCCGTCATGGTTGAGCTACCTGTTCGTTGTTTACCGGCATCGCAACCCTGACACCCTCTAGAAGCATACGGCCTGGATGGTCGACTTTTCGTTGCACGTTGCCGCCGAGGGAAAACCCGCAAGCAGCCTAGAAGCCCTCCACCAGGGACAATTCATGCATTCACCTGAACTTTGAGCTGCAACTCAGCCTCCTCTACGCCACAGGAACGCCCAGAAACTTCATTTTGATAGCTACGAGAAAGCCTTCATCTATGGCCAACCCCTCGAATGCGTCATGATATCCTGAACGACTCATCAGCAAATCTGATTGACAGCTTGCGGGCCAGGAAACTAATGCAGTGTGTCAGACCTAGGCTAAACAAACTGCGGTTCCATCATCAGCTCATGGCGTCTTGCTGTCGCCATGCAGTTCTCAAAGCTCCCTACTCATCAAGGTCCCTTGTGAGTCTCTGTAGTCTCTGACAAAGTATAAGTTGGCCCTTCGCAGGTCAGCAGGGAACAATCTGCAAAACAAATCATCCTCGTCTCAGTATTCAAGCCAAGTTGCAACCATTCCATCATGCCATTCAGCAAGACCCTTCTGGCGGCCATCGCCTTAATGGCACGGCTCGCCCATGCTGATGATGCTGCCCGGGAGCTTCAATTTTCCCAGAGCCCCCCAAGAACTGTGACCGGGGCGCAAGGCTGCTACACGGACTTCGGCCCGTCGTCGCGTGGCAGTGTCCCGACATTCTCCCGCCTTTACTCATACACGTTTCCCGTCACCGAGTACACCTACACCACGCCAACGACCAGCACCGTGACCGTCACACCCACCATCTCCGGTGGGGCTGTTGTAACAACTACGTCGACCGTCACTACGACTACGCACGTCTCCTCTATCACTACCGCTACTGTCCGGGCCCCGGCGAGGTTTACTCCCCTCGCCTCCGTCGTTGCCAGAGCGGGCGGTGCCAGAGCGGGGGGTGCTTCTGCCCTCAAGGACTCCATAGATGAATCTCACGCCGAACAGGGAGATGGCGAGAACAGGTTCAGTCTCAGTGTCGACGAGGGAGGAAGATTCATAGCTAGGCCGTTCCTCTGGCCGCAGGCGGTTGTCTGCGAGAAGGTCGTCCGCATCTTCACGACCACCACGACCACTATCACGGCTACCTGGGCCGCTACCACGACCACCACACTCCCCGGATCGACCGTGCAGACCACTATCACAACGACGACCACACAGACTTCCACGGTCACTGACGTCGCAGCCAACCCCACGCAGACCGTCTACGAGGCCTGCCAAGCCAACAACCTGCAGGACTACCGCGGTCAGCCGCGGTCGTACTTCGTCGAAGCTGTGCACAGCTGGCTCACCACCCGCGAGGAGCGCCGCGCGAGTAGTCCCGAGGGCTGCTGCATCGCATGCCAGACGACGTCCGACTGCGGCGGCAGCCTGTACCATATCCTCACCGGGACGTGCTACATCTTCAAGTCCGGGGGTAACCGCAGACAGTGCAGATCTCCGGGTGAGCTGCGGTCCACGACGAGCAACACCACCGGTAGCGTCTTCTGGGCCAGTAACGGTGGGTGTGCATCGTGGGGACTTTCGGCCAAGGAGCCGGGGTCCTCGACGGAGGTCTAGGTTTTCGGGGTCATATCTATAGAGTAATAGATCCTGGAGTGTTGTATTGCGTAGTTCGTGGTGTCGCCGAGATTTAGATCTGAAGCGATAATGAATCGGAATACAAAGACTTGAAGCATTGTTGTAATTCCTCGTAAAGTCCCATCGGGACTGACCCGGAGCATCTGGCCTTGATAATCCCCGGTCCGGGAGGTGGAGATCGGGGGGCCGTGCGAAACTATACTCAAGGTAGGTACACTACATAATGTCATGCATCGAGAGGCCCCGACAACATCTACCAAGCATCATCATCATCATCAACAACATGGTTTCATATCGGCTGACCATCTCTCCAAACTTGCAGCGCCCGAAGTCGGTTCCGGGAGCCGCGGGAATATTGCGTATGCTATAGCTGCGAACAGTTGAGTCCCCATGATCACTTTAATCAAGCGGGCGAAAAAACAGGTTACGATGTACTCTGGCCGCCATATCGAGGCCCGATCGAGCGGCCAGAAAATCGGCGTTGGTTCGAGCGAGTCGAATCGAATCAAGGCCCAAACATGCCGCCGCGTCACATTATTCAAGTTCATCAATCGGGTACTTTCTTCTTCATAAGTTTTTTTTTTTTTTTAAGGCAACCCCCCCCCCCCGTTCTTCAGCGGTATCGACTGACTTGGAGCACACATAGCTTCAAGAATACATACTGCTGCCATTCTGCCCCGTCGTAGACCACGACGATATGAGATAACAACAGCCCACCAGCCATGGCGACTTCCAGGGGTTCGTCAGCAGGCAGCCGTTTAGGAGAATTTTGAGCGGCCAAGTACGGGACGGTGGACAAAGTCGGTTACCAGTGGCCACACAGATACCAGATGAGATGCCAGCAAGATGGGTTACGCCTTACCCGCCAACCCCCCATTCAACCTCGTTGTCAGGACCAAGGCCCGGTCTTTTGGGGCGCAATTGGGCGATCAAGTTAAAGTGCTTGACGTGCCGGTTCGTCTCTCCCGCTCTCCACTATTGAGTGATCGACAATCCTACGCTTCCTTCGAAGGGCGCAGCCCCGGCAACTACATTATTCGCAGCTCTTTTTACTTCGTACACAACAGGTTGCCCGCATTGCTGTTCGCCTTGGGTATGTATGCATACGTACCTCAGGTCGGGGCGCTTCATGACGACGCCATAACGGACAGTGCTACAAGCCCAAGAAACACTCAGCGTAGGCGCCGAGCCAACCTAACAGTACAGAGGTAACACCGGGCAGCTGAGTAATACATAGAACCAGAAGATGTTGAGCGCGCCTCTCGCGTCTGGGTCGCTCGACAGCGAATCGTCACCAGCCCGTGGTAGCACAATATCCTGCGCTATCGAATGGATTGCGAGAGATCGAACCACACCGCGGACCCCAAGCTTCTGGATCTGGGTCTCACTCTTCTCCCCCCCCTGTCGTGTGTGACTTTCTATTATTACATACAGTACTGCACTTCCAGCTTGGCCCCTCGCCACACGCTTGACAGCGCCTCCCTCCAACCCCCGACGCTCCATTCATTGCCTGGGACTTTGATTGCTCTTGGCAACTGTGTTAGGCATTTCCTGAATCTGGCTGGCCCTGATCCGCCCAGGAGTTCTCCAGCGTCTCCACGGCGCGCGGCATATGGGCCCGCAACAACCCCCTGCGATGTCATTTCAATAGGATCCAGGGCAACCATGAGGTCGCAGGCCGGGGAACGATTAAAAAAAAAACCATTACTCGTCCTCTCTGCAGCGGAACCCGGCGTTCAATCTGTCCGTTGTCGTCACCCCCCTCCCCCCCCTTCTCTAGCCCTGTCACCGACCGACGACGACGACTCAGACTCGAAGACAACCACGAGGCCGCGACCGCACCCACGATGGCGGAACTAGACCCGAATGCGTGGTACCGCCTCTCGGATACACGCGTCGACAATAGCACCGGACCCTTCACCCTCAACCTCAGCCTTCGAGATGTCGGCTTGCGAGTCCATCCCATCGCCGACGACGCCGCCGCCTGGCAGTTTCAACCGTTCGGCGACGTCAAAGGTCGCTATCTCATGCGCCTCGACCAGGCCGGCGTGAAGCAGCAGCTGGGGGTGTGTTACGACGCGAAAGAGCCCGCTGTCGGCGCTACTGTGGCATGCTTACAGGAGTCGTCCGTTGACGACTCTCAGATCTGGGAGATATCAACATGGAATGGAAAGCCCGAGGAATACAAGTTTGTCAACGTCGCCAACGGGACCAGCTACGTGCTCGATGTACACCCCAAGGCCAATTTGTTTATGAACAAGGATATCGAGGGCTTGGCAGGCGTGACGGACACGCAGCCTGCGCAGCACTGGGTCATGTCGAGCGTCAGCGCCGTCAATGATGGAGCCTACTCGACCATCTACTCAGGCAACGTGGCGGTGAGCACGAACTCGGCGACACTCTCTGCTGCTTTGACCACCTCGACCGCGAGAACTACATCTACCACGACGACCCCGACCGCATCCGCCGACGCAGCGAGCACACCTACCGTTACCGCAACATCAACTTCCGTGGGCATCTCTCCTGCCGCTGGGGCGGGGATAGGCGTCGGGGTTGCGATAGGGGTCGTGGGCTTGATCGGAGCTGTCGCCTTGTTTTGGTGGCGCCGCCAACGACCTGCTACGGCCCAGTATAGCGAAGTGGAGGCGAAGAACAGCGGTAGCCCCGGCATGGGATCTTCCTCGGCGGCCGAGTCTCTGGCAGCCGATTCTCCGGCAGCTGGGAGCTACGCGCTGCCCTACGGGGTACAGCCCGCCGATGCAAGCTATCCCGGGTATTCGGGAAGGTCTTCCGCGACCATGAGTTACCCGGTTAGGGATGGAGGAGGGTCACCATCGACAACGAGCTACCCGGCCCCTGTTACTGCCTCGTCTCCGTCTGAGTCCCGCAGCCTCCGGTCGTGGCCGCAGAACGTGTCGGCGAGCGGGCTCGCCGTGCCTGCGGCGGTGCCTCGCCATCAGTTCGACCACCCCAGTATACGCAACGAGTTTGCGCCAGCCGCGCCCAGCCCATCGTTTGAATCAATATCACGCTTTGGGTTCTCAACAAACGATTCGTCACAAGCCAACTCTACAACAAACCTAAACGATCCAGACCCGCTTCCGAGTGCACACGAGCTAGAAGTGGCCGTGCGGGATGTACCTAGACGTCAGCACGAACTCGGCGATTTCCATCATGGGCCGGAAACCTTTGATATCAGTCGTGAGACGCAACCGGTACTGGCGTCCATACCGGCCCCCCACGCCGAGCTCGGTGCCTTCCAGCATGGCCCCGACACCTTTGCGCAGAGCCACGAGGCCAAGATGCTCGGAGCCCCTACTGCGGAGCTCGGAGCGTACCACCACGGCCCCGATACCTTCGAGGGTGGGCATGAGGACAAAATGCTCGGTGGCTTTCCTCCGGGGGCGGAGAAGTATCAACGCGAACGGGAAGACAAGGTGTTGGGGAGCTTCCACGACCTGATGAACATGGCGCCCGGCGGACGAAGCGATCGGCAAACCGGCCCATCAGATGCCGCCGGGTGGCAGGCATACGAGATGCAGTCGATTCGACCACGGTAACACTACGCCCAGGCATAGACGACAGCCAATGTCTTCATGATCAAAAAGACACAAAGGCCGAAATACCCCCTGGGCGGAGGGGCCGAGGAAACTCAATGATACCCACGTGAAGGTCCGCCTACCTTTGCTTCACATCCCATTTATACAAGTCGGAAGACAATTCGTCCCGGCTTCCCTTACAGCCATATGTGTGTATTGTGTCTGTGACACAAAACTGCATGCTTCAGCCTCGTGACTCTTTTGCAGCTAGTGCCGGATGCCCTTCAACGTTGGGCGCCGACGGCGCAACTTCTATTTACGAGCAGGTGAATCCAACTCAGAACGATACACCTCAGACATGCCTCGCACCACAACGACGGCAGGGTGGACGCAAGCCAGTTTAGTTGGCCCACATCCCCAGGGGAGACTCTAAGGACAATAGGGGTCTACAAACACACGACATCCAGTTGAATCAGGTGCTTGGCGAGCCAGGCAGGGGAGAACAAACCACAGCCCATGTGGCCACGCGGCTTTGACTCGGATCTTTACCTAAACATAACTCTATACTTGGAACAGTTCTAATCAACGATTTATGACAATGACAGTCTCCTTCCATTTTCGTAAGCTCTCGGCATGTGGCGCCGCCTGTTGACTACTATTCGCAGTAACAAGGTAGTAGCTAACCGCCTTGAAATTGCTGAAATTGGAAGAAATGGGCCTTTGACGCCCATTCGACAAACCAGGTGTTCGTCAAGCAAGACCTAGATCCATCGAAGGTGAATGTCTAGGACCCGCGTTCTGCTTCGAGACCGAACACCGACATGGAGAGGCGGCCGCGGATTATGCTTGACTAGGTACCGACAGAGCCGCATGGCCAGGGCGACGGCCAGGGCAACGGCGCGAACGACATCAATCACTGGCTAGAAGCCTACCAGCAGCTCCACCTTCCGACCAACCACATCTTTGATAGCACAGATTAGAGCTAGCGAGAGTGCTTCTAATTCCTCACATGTCCCTCGAAACGCTCCGTGAGTCCAGACTGCGCGTGGCGGCCTCTCGACGACTTTGCGAACGATGTGGGCGGGACCAGAGTCCCTTTGGCCGGCCAGCGTGCCCCCAGTGAAGGCCCCATCCACTGCTGTAGACCTTCATCGCCGCAGTCTGAAGTCATGGACCAATTTACTGACGTTTTCGCGACGCAGGTTAGCCTCCGCGACAACGAGTCGGCTCCTCGTGTCGCCCTGTGCAAACATGCTCGGTGCGACTCAATGGCAGACGGGAATCGGACCCACGGATGGTGCACGGCAACTTCACGTAAGAAATGTTTTAACCCAGCATCGACATAACCGCATCTCACATTGTACGGAGCAGCCCCGGGCAGGTCTCGAGAAACACGGGGCGGAGGTGTCGTACCTAACGAAGATGGTCTGGTCCCGACTCTTGCTCCCTCCCACCTGCGACTTTGTTGTAACGGGGTTCCGACGGCGAAACCCAATAGACCGGCTCAACAGCGTGAGACGCAAGTCGTTGTGGTTGCAATGTTGAACAATCGGATGACCAAAGTTGTAAGAACTCGGCGGGAAGCAGCGACCGTGTAAGCTCATTGGCCTCCCGGCCAGGCCGATAGCGCACGAATGTGACGACCCAGGAACTTTCCAGCGGATCGAGGAGCCAAGTCGTTATCATTATTAGCAGCGCAGTCAGTTTTTTATATCAAGGAGTGTTTGTGCGATTTGATGCCCTCATAGGCTACGGCTTATGACGCCCATCGACTCGTCATACTCCCTGTCATCCATGAGGAGCTCCACGACTAGTTTTGGCAAATCGGAAAGACCCGAAAGCCCTGACAGGCGCGCCCCCTCCCTCGCCGACTTCTGCCCTTGATCGTGGGGCTCATTGTCATGGTGGTAAGGGGGAAAACTGGACGAGGCCGCGAACTGTTACGAGGGCTGTTCATGAATCCCATTGCGGACTCGGGTAATATCCGAGGGACTTCCCCAGACGCGCGAGCTTGCAGCTGCAAAGACCCAATCAAGAACGGCAATCTCAACTCGATCTTGCATCTGGCAGCATCTCGTTGGTGCCCGAAAATTGGGGACTGGGGTAGAGGTGTCCAAAAAGAGAGAAGGAGGGNNNNGGGGGGGGGCAAACCGAACAAAAAATCGGATTGCCGCGCGCCAGTCGAAAACGGTTCCGAGTTACGGAGAACGACGGAGCTTGTCGGAACCGTGACGGCCCAGAGTTGCATCGTGCGGGGCGCGACGCCCCCGCCGTCCTTAGCTCCATGCGGGGCCGGAGCCGGGTTGAAGCTCTAACCTTTAGCTCGAAAGAGCCGCCGGTGGAGCCGTTTAGCATTGCGTGTCACGACACTCGACCCCGAGACCGGCGTTTACCCGTGTAGCCGAAGGGGATGGATCTCGCAAAAGAATGCCTCCCCCCTCAGAGCCATGAGTGAAACATGGCGAATACGGAGTACTATGTCAGCAATGTCTCGTTCACTGCTGTTTACTGTTCCTGGTGGAATGCGCGAGAGCAAGGCCATTAGGTAATGTTAGGTAATGTCAATTGCCATCGGCGCCAGGTGCCCGATCAGGGGTACGGCGTGGTCAAAGCGGTGAGAATGGAAAGGGAAAGTGTTGGGTTAAGGTTGACGCGTCTGATGGTTGTTGTTGGCAAGAAGCTTGGCGGTGTCCTTGTCCAGGCGCCAAGTTCGCCAAGTCCCAGGAGAGGATCGCGGGTGAAGAAGGTTGTCTCAGCACCTGTGGGAGTCTGGGGTGAATCACGATAAGCCAGCTAATGTTACCATGGGGGTGTCTTGGGCGATTGAGTAGGAGTTGATGGCGGCATGACGGACCAAACTCGGGCTTGTCTAATGCGAGTTATGAAAGGAAAGCTGGTGATTGTACATCTTGTTGTCTTGAGCCAAGAGGTAGAACCATTCGAATTAAAAATACACAAGGAAAAAAAGGGAAGATGAAAAAAGAGTTCAACTCAAAAGTCTTTGGACATCAATACTCTCCGACGGACCTCCACGATGCAGACGCACGCCCGAATCGCTCCGAGCCATCACCTACATCGGAGACATGCAGCTGGCGCCGAGACTAACGGCATGCATCAGCTTAAGTACTGTGAACTTGGTCGAGGCGTTGCAACACGGACGCCGCCCTTTCAACGTGGTTTCGTCCGAAGTTTCGATCCAAAGTGCTGTCCGCAACAGGCCCGGTGGAAAAGCTAGGAAGGGAGGGAGGGCACTTGGGCATAATTACGGATAGTCGTGCTGCTTCAAACCGGCCGAGCCTGTGACTTGCAAGCAGTTTAGTGTTTGAGACTGGTGGAGGCGGTGGGTGTATAGGCGCTGGAGGAGGCCTTGGACGCGTGGAATGCCTTGTTTCAATTTGTGCGAGATCTCCGTCGACCAGGAGACGGAGAACGGGGAGGAGGAGGTGCAGTCGAGAGGGAGCCCGGCTAGGAGAGCCAAAGGCTGGCCGGGGGTGTTGTGAAAACTCTGGAGCCAGGGCCTGGCTCTCGGTACTGGTGGGTCTGCCGTCAGCGTGTGCTGTGGATCTGCGCTCTTGTGGCTTGCCGCTAGAGCGGAACCCCCTGTGGAGGGATCGGGCAAAGTCGGGAGTTTGTCGAGTTTGAGGGCCTGTAGGGAGAGTCATGCGGCCCAGCCCATGCAGATGTCTCGTGCTTGTCATTCTCAAATTTTGTTCATTCTCCTTTCCGATCTCGATGATTTGGAGATTAGGGGGCCTTTGGGTTGCAGGAAGATGATGGGCAGCAAACGGCGCCGATCCAGGGGTTGGAACACGAGTTCCCTAGGTGTCCGACTCTGACATTCCTATTTTCTGGACGTCAAATGGGGCTTGAAGAGGCTGCAATCATCTGACAGACTGTTGTCCCAGTAAGCTACGGGGCGTACGTGCTTCTGCGTCCAGGGTATCGCGCGGGCGTCGTCTTTCCAAGCTGCAAAATGTTCAGCCAGATTCCAGAAGCGGCCCGGAAAATGCCAAGAGGCAAGGTACTTACTTGGGCACCTGCAGGCACATCGTCGCATTGCAAGACATCAGGGATAAGAATTCCGACGGGCGACCCGGACCCAACAAGACTGTGAGTCTGTGGACGGCCGCCACCCGGAGACCCGCCAGGGCAGCCCAGCAGTGCAACACACTCCTACACGGCCCACCGACGCCCAGCGCTGGAGGACAACGGTTCGGGACGCAGGGGCAGAGACTGCTAGCCTGAAGAGGCGTGGGCCAGCAATCATGGCCGTTGTCATTGGGCGAATGTTGAAGATTTCCTCCTGCTGTGTTGCTCACGTTTGAACATCCGACATGCCGACATTGCGACCCCTTTCTTCTGGCAAGCGATGGAAGTCAGCTGCAACGTCTTTGGAAACATACCTGCATCATCGGCCGTTGCTGCCGCCTGTCCCATTTCTAGGCTGGTTCGGTCAGCCAGAACGGATGAGGAACGCGACACAAAAGGTATTGGTCAGGCAGCAGCCGTGTGCATACGGAGGGAAAGTTTGGGGGAGCCTGAAGGTGGCAACACAGCTCCGCGACCGTCCCGGGGACCGTCGGGCGCCGGAGTTGCAGGCAGGTCGAAGGAGGCCCGGACGAATCGTTGCTCGGAAGAGCTAGCGTCGGTGAGATGTCCGGCCAGCGAAGATGGGGGGACGAGGAGGAGACGGGATGCAGCCGCAAGGCGCAACAGGGTCAAGGGCGCAAGGGCGACGACAACGTACATTAGGCTGCATGACTGGCGACTTTTAGACTAAAGTGCCGACAGTTGACACATTGTGCCGTATTTGTCGGGGAATTCCAGGGGTTTATGCTGACTTCGCGCATCCTCACCGGTTGGAGGCGCGCGACTCCCAACAAAAAGGTATGCCAGCAAATGGCCATTTGGGGTAAAACTAGCCGCTATTTAGGTTCCTATATGCAGGTGCAAGACGGCGAAGACCAATACACCTGAGTGGCAGCAGTCGGGTTCGAGTCCGTGTTGACCTTGTACTTGTGGGTCAAAGGCCGCAAGGGGAAAAGCAATACAGGACTCCCCAGGAGAGGAGGATACGTAGGACCGGACAGGGGGCGGCCAGCGAAGAAAGTCCAAGTGGACAATGTGAAGAGAATCAAGCAAACAACTGTCGGGAGAGCAGGCCCGATTAGCAACGACGATGCCTTCCGGATTGCTCCTCTTCGTGTACTTTTTTTTTTTTTTTTTTGTTATTTCCCCTTCGATTGTTCTTTCCTTCTTCGAGTCGCCTCATAATTTGCACAACCGTGGAAGGCGAGAACGATGCGGTGGGGAGGGGGCGTCCGGTAGACACGGCAGGGACGCACTCTAGCAATAGCAGTCACGCACTTGTCGCCTTCAGTTGGATTTCATCGAGACGAATTTCGAGCCGACACAATTGAATCATTTCCCGTCACCTTGAAAAGAAACAAAAGCACTCCACGGCCTTTTTCAAAGTACCTATCTACCTACGGATCTACCTACCATACCCTACACAGTGGATACCTGACCCCCTTCGCGGAGAGCCCGACCCCACTCGCCGGCCGGCAGACAAGACAAGCTGGGCTGAACTGCCGTTGCTTAGGTAGGCTGACTTGACATCCCATGTCAACCTTCCAGATTCCGTCAGCTCAACTCATCCGACGTATCCAACAAGTGACGGACGGACCGTGAACAGACTTTGACCTCCACTGCGAGCCTCCTGCTGAGGTTTACGATAGGTACGATATTACGCCCCTTGTGTGGATGAACCGCCACGCTGCATCTCTTTGGTCGTTCCTCAGCTTCCAATCCCATGTTCGCTCTGGTGTAAACGAGCATCGCATCGTTTACGAAGTACAGCGTACAGACTCCGCCATTGTGAGCTGATGGAAACGGGCCGTTCACTGACAGAGAGTACGGATACTCTGCCTCCTAAGCAGTACTAGTACTCCGTAGTATGTATACTACGTACTAATCACCCGTTTGCTAGTGCGACTCACCTCACCCCGGCTTTGGAACACGCCCGATACTCCGTCCCGGCGTCACCAGACACTCACCTTGCCGTGCTTCCCGTCACCTCACCGACGCCCCTTTCGACTGAACCCCTCCCTAGTCGAGGTTCCAGCACGCCCTGTCGCATCACCTAGAGCTGTCCGTGGAACTTACTCCAACTCAAGAAATTTCCACTCGGCCTTCTCCAACTCGGCCAAAACTGGGCACGAAAAACGACAATCAACAAGGAACAAAAGAAATTACCAATTCCTGGGATCGGGTCTGGCTTCCGTCTTCTCCCACCCTTCACCCCAAGCCCCCGCCCGGTTCAACCACGACCCCCAGTCTCCCGGGCCCCACGCCGCACACCCTACCACACACCCCCAATTTGGGTAGGATACGGGTTGGTCTCCCTTCTCCCAGAGACCGAGGAGGTGTATCACACAACTGCATTTCGATTCGAACCTTGGGTCAGAGTGCGCTATCCCATCCCGATTCTCGTTCCTCGTCCGCCCGTCTCCCGCCCCCAGTCTTCCCCAAAGTACCTGGTACCTTGGAGCTTGACCTTGCTGCCATCCCTCCTTCTTGAAACCGCCTTGAAACCCCCTTTCTCCCACATGGGCATAAGTCGAGGTACCTGGCTGGGCACGCCTCCATCGCGAACCCGACCTGTTCACAGGGTTTTAAACCGACTTTTCCTCGTCCGCGATCCAGTTGCAGGGAACACGACGTACTTCTCCTCTGTTGGTCCATCCAATGTGACTCTTGCTGCTCCACGCTCTCACCACACTCTAAATTACTCTCCTGCGCCTTCCCCGAAGTCCGCCCCTTCGAGTCCTATTCCTGATCAACGACTAACGAGTCCCGGCCGGTCCCATTGCACCACCACTATTCGTACGCCTCACGCTCGTCTGCTTCGCCTCGGAGCTCCAACGACTACTAATTGCCTCGTCCCGTCGCCCACTCTCGCCTCCTCTTTCTTCTCCGCACATCTCCCACCGACACACGCACCGGTAATGTCAATGGCGTCTTATCCCTTCAGTTCAGCCAGCTCCTCAGACATCTCTACGCCCCGGTCCGCCTCACCGTCGCCATCGTCCGTCGCTTCCGTCCGCTCTTCCCGCTCTTCTATATCTAACAAGCGCATGTCCATGTCCAGTCGCAGGATGACTGACTTCAATCCCATGTCTTCTGTTGACATTAAAGCCATTGAGGAGAAGATGAGAATGGCCTCCCTTGATCAGCACCGCGGATACTCCCAGAACACCTTTGGCGAGGTCCAGCAATACCGTACCACCGAGTACGTGCCCAAGACCCAGGCCACCGCCTACCAGATCCTGCGCGAGCCCCTCTGGAACAAAGGTGAGTTGAATCGCAACCTCTGCGCTCTACTCCACTTACACTGAACCTACTGCACGGATTGGCTTCCCCAACATGCCGTATCCCTTCACTTCCACCCTTCTATATAGCCTCCCTTCTTTTCCTCTGTCCCCTTCCCCAACACTGTTCCGAGTCCTTCACCTTACCCCGCATGGCTTCTCTACTCTCACGACGCGTGTGTCGTCTCCCTCTTAGACTTCTGCCTCCTGCCCCCATCCACACCTCGTCCCAGCTAACCGCCATGGTCGAATCAGGCCTGTCCTTCACCCCCGAAGAGCGTGTCACCAGGAATCTCACCGGCCTCATCCCCCACACCATGGAGAGCCTCCAGACGCAGTGCCAGCGGGCCATGAAGATGATCAACACTCGCCAGACCGACGTCGACAAGTACCTCTACCTGTCGTCGCTCAAGGCCCAAAACTTTGATCTCTTCTACCGCCTGCTCATGGACAACATCCGCGAGCTCATGCCCCTCGTCTACACCCCCACCATCGGCGACGTCTGCCTGCAGTACTCGACCCTCTACACCCGCCCCGAGGCCCTGTACATTTCGATTAAGCAGCGAAAGTCCATCCGCACCATGCTCCGCAACTGGCCCTACCCCAACCCCCAGATTTGCGTCGTCACGGACGGCTCCCGTATTCTGGGTCTCGGCGACCTCGGCGTCAACGGTGTTGGTATCTCGGTAAGTGCTTTGCCGTCATTGTATGCCGCGAGACCAAGCAGCTAACCCCTTCCAGATCGGCAAGCTTGCACTGTACACTGGCGCCGCCGGCATCCACCCTGAGAACACTCTGCCCATTGTCCTCGACACCGGCACCAACAACGAGACCAACCTGAAGGACCCCTTTTACCTTGGCATTCGTTCCAAGCGCGTGTCCGTGGCGGAGCAGCAGGCGTTCATGGACGAGTTCATGGAGGCCGCCACCGAGGTCTACCCTAACATGACGGTCCAGTTCGAGGACTTTGAGTCCGAGAAGGCCTTCAACTACCTCGACCGCTACCGCAACAAGTACCGCTGCTTCAACGACGACATTCAAGGCACCGGCGCCGTCGTTCTCGCCGGGTACATTAACGCCGTCGAGCTTTCGGGCGTTCCTCTCGAGGAGCAGCGCCTCGTCTTCATGGGTGCCGGCTCCGCCGGTGTCGGTGTCGCCAAGCAGCTCGTCGAGTACTACACCAAGCGCGGCCTCAGCGAGCAGGTGGCCAGGGAGAAGTTCTGGCTTGTCGACACTAAGGGCCTCGTTACCAAGGACCGCGGCGACAAGCTCGCCGAACACAAGAAGTACTTTGCCCGTACCGACAACAACGGCCACCAGTTCCGCACGCTCGAGGAGGTGATTGAGTACGTTAAGCCCACTGCGCTTGTCGGCCTCACCGCCACCTTTGGCGTCTTTACCGAGTCCGTTGTCCGCGCCCTCAAGGCCTCTGTCGACTCTGGTGGTCTCGGCCGCCGTCCCGTCCTCTTCCCTCTCAGCAATCCACTCACCAAGGCCGAGTGCACTTTCGAGCAGGCCGTGCAGTGGACCGACGGCACCGCAATCTTCGCCTCGGGATCACCCTTCTCCCCCTTTACCATGAAGACCCCTGATGGCCAGGCCATCACCTACCACCCCAACCAGGGCAACAACGTTTACGTCTTCCCTGGGCTGGGTCTCGGCGCCATCCTCGCCAAGGCCTCCAAGGTCACGGACGACATGGTCTACACCTCGGCCGCCGCCCTCGCCGGGTCCCTCAACGTCGACGAGATCCACAAGGGTCTCATCTACCCCCGCATTGAGCGTGTGCGTGACGCAAGCATCATCGTCGCCCGCGAGGTGATGAAGTCGGCCCGCCGCGACGGCGTCTCCACGTTGCCCGAGTCCCAGTGGGTCGAGTGGGAGGAGTGGGGTGACGTTGCCCTCGACACCTGGATCAAGGAGCGCATCTACGACCCCATCAGCTTCTCCGAGAAGAGCCGTATCTAGAATGTGTTCGAAGGACAGATTGGATTGGATGTACGGACCAAAAGGCCTGGACAAGGTATACCTGAGATGTTCTCAGTGGGTTTGGTTTTCGGCGTTGGGGTAGGCATCAGGGGCCTTGCTTTCATGATCCCGAAATTTGAGCGAAGGGATCACATTTCACCGTCACCAGAAGGACGACAACCCTTTTACACCAGGACGCCCCCATGCCACCTTTACCGAGCGCATGGTCGCGTCGGTCTTTGATTCCCGGCATATCGTTATAGCTTAGATGTGGGGGGACGCGTAATCTAATGGTTATGGAAACGCGACATAGAAATAGATTTATGCCTCCATTGGTCACGGCGTGTACTTGATGTTTGGAACTCTGTGACATGGAATAAGTGAATGCCTTGGCTCGATTGCACCGGGAACGGCACGACAAGCCCCTCTCTCCCATTGCGGTAAGGGGAAGAAGGAAGCTTCGTAGATTCCCCAAATTCCTGTCCCCGCATGGGACGACCCCCACCCAGCTCCCCAGGTCCCCCCAAAGTTTCCGTCTCTCCAACTGACGAACGGTTGTCTGAAGTGTGTTGGGGAAAGCTCGGAACCTGTTGGGAGAAGGCGGGTATGTGTGTGTGTGTGTGTGTGTGTGTGTCAAACTCTCTCTCGTGGCCTAGGCCAAACTGGGTAGAATGGCGGATGCGCAGCATCTGTCGGAGGAGAGTTTTCCTTGCCGCGATTCGTAGTGACGCCCTTTTTCTTCTCCTGACTTTCCTGAGACAAACGACGAACAAAACCCGGGCCGAGAGGTCGCGCTAGGGAATCGAAAGCAAGACAACGCAATAACAGCAGCAGCAAGACACAGGGAGGGAGGGGTGTGCCTTCGGTCTCGCTCATGTTCGGG